>JASPKZ010008382.1:537500-563573 GCA_030220185.1 Diploptera punctata | reverse complement strand
CACTTCGTGAGTCGATGATTTGGGAAATCCACTCGTGGCATTACTTATGATAAATTCACTCCTCACTCGTGAGTCGATGATTTGGAAATCACTCGTGGCATTACTTATGATAAATTCACTCCTCACTTCGTGAGTCGATGATTTGGAAATCACTCGTGCATTACTTATGAAAAAAATTCACTCCTCACTTCGTGAGTCGATGATTTGGAAATCGCTCGTGGCATACTATGATAAATTTCACTCCTCACTCGTGAGTCGATGATTTGGAATCACTCGTGGCATTACTTATGATAAATTCACTCTCACTTCGTGAGTCGATGATTTGGAAATCAACCGTGGCATTACTTATGATAAATTCACTCCCCACGTCGTGAGTCGATGATTTGGAAATAACACTCGTGGCATTACTTATGATAAATTCACTCCTCACTTCGGAAGTCGATGATTTGGAAATCCACTCGTGGCATTACTTAGATAAATTCACTCCTCACTTCGTGAGTCGATGATTTGGAAATCACTCGTGGCATTACTTATGATAAATTCACTCCTCACTTCGGAGTCGATGATTGGAAATCGCCTCGTGGCATTACTTATGATAAATAAACTCCTCACTTCGTGAGTCGATGATTTGGAAATCACTCGTGGGCATTACTTATGATAAATTCACTCCTCACTTCGTGAGTCGATGATGTTGGAAATCACTCGTGGCATTACTTATGATAAATTCAACTCCTCACTTCGTGAGTCGATGATTTGGAAATCACTCGTGGCATTATTTATGATAAATTCACTCTCCTCACTTGTGAGTCGATGATTTGGAAAATCGCTCGTGGCATTACTTATGATAAATTCACTCCTCACTTCGTGAGCCGTTGATTTGGAAATCACTCGTGGCATTACTTATGATAAATTCATCCCTCACTTCGTGAGTCGATGATTTGGAAAATCACTCGTGGCATTACTTATGAATAAATTCACTCCTCACTTCGTGAGTCGATGATTTGGAAATCACTCGTGGCATTACTTATGATAAATTCACTCCTCACTTCGTGAGTCCATGATTTGGAAATCGCTCGTGGCATTACTTATGATAAACTCACTCCTCACTTCGTGAGTCGATGATGTGGAAATCACTCGTGGCATTACTTATGATAAATTCACATCCTCACTTCGTGAGTCGATGATTTGGAAATCACTCGTGGCATTACTTATGATAAATCACTCCTCACTTCGTGAGTCGATGATTTGGAAATCACTCGTGGCATTACTTATGATAAATTCACTCCTCACTTCGTGAGTCGATGATTTGGAAATCGCTCGTGGCATTACTTATGATAAATTCAACTCCTCACTTCGTGAGCCGTTGATTTGGAATCACTCGTGGCATTACTTATGATAATTCACTCCTCACTTCGTGAGTCGATGATTTGGAAATCACTCGTGGGCATTACTTATGATAAATTCACTCCTCACTTCGTGAGTCGTCCTCGATGATTTGGAAATCGCTCGTGGCATTACTTATGATAAATTCACTCCTCACTTCGTGAGTCGATGATTTGGAAATCACTCGTGGCATTACTTATGATAAATTCACTCCTCACTTCGTGAGTCGATGATTTGGAAATCACTCGTGGCATTACTTATGATAAATTCACTCCTCACTTCGTGAGTCGATGATTTGGAAATCGCTCGTGGCATTACTTATGATAAATTCACTCCTCACTTCGTGAGTCGATGATTTGGAAATCACTCGTGGCATTACTTATGATAAATTCACTCCTCACTTCGTGAGTCGATGATTTGGAAATCGCTCGTGGCATATACTTATGATAAATTCACTCCTCACTTCGTGAGTCGATGATTTGGGAAATCACTCGTGGCATTACTAATGATAAATTCACTCCTCACTTCGTGAGTCGATGATTTGGATATCACTCGTGGCATTACTTATGATAAATTCACTCCTCACTTCGTAAGCCGTTGATTTGGAAATCACTCGTGGCATTACTTATGATAAATTCACTCCTCACTTCGTGAGCCGATGATTTGGAAATCACTCGTGGCATTACTTATGATAAATTCACTCCTCACTTCGTGAGTCGATGATTTGGAAATCGCTCGTGGCATTACTTATGATAAATTCACTCCTCACTTCGTGAGCCGTTGATTTGGAAATCACTCGTGGCATTACTTATGATAATTTCACTCCTCACTTCGTGAGTCGATGATTTGGAAATCACTCGTGGCATTACTTATGATAAATTCACTCCTCACTTCGTGAGTCGATGATTTGGAAATCACTCGTGGCATTACTTATGATAAATTCACTCCTCACTTCGTGAGTCGATGATTTGGAAATCGCTCGTGGCATTACTTATGATAAATTCACTCCTCACTTCGTGAGTCGATGATTTGGAAATCACTCGTGGCATTACTTATGATAAATTCAACTCCTCACTTCGTGAGTCGATGATTTGAAATCACTCGTGGCATTACTTATGATAAATTCACTCCTCACTTCGTGAGTGCGATGATTTGGAAATCGCTCGTGGCATTACTTATGATAAATTCCACTCCTCACTTCGTGAGCCGTTGATTTGGAAATCACTCGTGGCATTACTTATGATAAATTCACTCCTCACTTCGTGAGTCGATGATTTGGAAATCACTCGTGGCATTACTTATGATAAATTCACTCCTCACTTCGTGAGTCGATGATTTGGAAATCGCTGGTGGCATTACTTATGATAAATTCACTCCTCACTTCGTGAGTCGATGATTTGGAAATCACTCGTGGCATTACTTATGATAAATTCACTCCTCACTTCGTGAGTCGATGATTTGGAAATCGCTCGTGGTATTACTTATGATAAATTCACTCCTCACTTCGTGAGCCGTTGATTTGGAAATCACTCGTGGCATTACTTATGATAAATTCACTCCTCACTTCGTGAGTCGATGATTTGGAAATCGCTCGTGGCATTACTTATGATAAATTCACTCCTCACTTCGTGAGCCGTTGATTTGGAAATCACTCGTGGCATTACTTATGATAAATTCACTCCTCACTTCGTGAGTCGATGATTTGGAAATCGCTCGTGGCATTACTTATGATAAATTCACTCCTCACTTCGTGAGCCGTTGATTTGGAAATCACTCGTGGCATTACTTATGATAAATTCACTCCTCACTTCGTGAGTCGATTTGGAAATCGCTCGTGGCATTACTTATGATAAATTCACTCCTCACTTCGTGAGCCGTTGATTTGGAAATCACTCGTGGCATTACTTATGATAAATTCACACCTCACTTCGTGAGTCGATGATTTGGAAATCGCTCGTGGCATTACTTATGATAATTCACTCCTCACTTCGTGAGCCGTTGATTTGGAAATCACTCGTGGCATTACTTATGATAAATTCACTCCTCACTTCGTGAGTCGATGATTTGGAAATCGCTCGTGGCATTACTTATGATAAATTCACTCCTCACTTCGTGAGCCGTTGATTTGGAAATCACTCGTGGCATTACTTATGATAAATTCACTCCTCACTTCGTGAGTCGATGATTTGGAAATCGCTCGTGGCATTACTTATGATAAATTCACTCCTCACTTCGTGAGCCGTTGATTTGGAAATCACTCGTGGCATTACTTATGATAAATTCACTCCTCACTTCGTGAGTCGATGATTTGGAAAATCGCTCGTGGCATTACTTATGATAAAATTCACTCCTCACTTCGTGAGCCGTTTGATTTGGAAATCACTCGTGGCATTACTTATGATAAATTCACTCCTCACTTCGTGAGTCGATGATTTGGAAATCGCTCGTGGCATTACTTATGATAAATTCACTCCTCACTTCGTGAGCCGTTGATTTGGAAATCACTCGTGGCATTACTTATGATAAATTCACTCCTCACTTCGTGAGTCGATGATTTGGAAATCGCTCGTGGCATTACTTATGATAAATTCACTCCTCACTTCGTGAGCCGTTGATTTGGAAATCACTCGTGGCATTACTTATGATAAATTCACTCCTCACTTCGTGAGTCGATGATTTGGAAATCGCTGGTGGCATTACTTATGATAAATTCACTCCTCACTTCGTGAGCCGTTGATTTGGAAATCACTCGTGGCATTACTTATGATAAATTCACTCCTCACTTCGTGAGTCGATGATTTGGAAATCGCTCGTGGCATTACTTATGATAAATTCACTCCTCACTTCGTGAGCCGTTGATTTGGAAATCACTCGTGGCATTACTTATGATAAATTCACTCCTCACTTCGTGAGTCGATGATTTGGAAATCGCTCGTGGCATTACTTATGATAAATTCACTCCTCACTTCGTGAGCCGTTGATTTGGAAATCACTCGTGGCATTACTTATGATAAATTCACTCCTCACTTCGTGAGTCGATGATTTGGAAATCGCTCGTGGCATTACTTATGATAAATTCACTCCTCACTTCGTGAGTCGATGATTTGGAAATCACTCGTGGCATTACTTATGATAAATTCACTCCTCACTTCGTGAGTCGATGATTTGGAAATCGCTCGTGGCATTACTTATGATAAATTCACTCCTCACTTCGTGAGCCGTTGATTTGGAAATCACTCGTGGCATTACTTATGATAAATTCACTCCTCACTTCGTGAGTCGATGATTTGGAAATCGCTCGTGGCATTACTTATGATAAATTCACTCCTCACTTCGTGAGTCGATGATTTGGAAATCGCTCGTGGCATTACTTATGATAAATTCACTCCTCACTTCGTGAGTCGATGATTTGGAAATCGCTCGTGGCATTACTTATGATAAATTCACTCCTCACTTCGTGAGCCGTTGATTTGGAAATCACTCGTGGCATTACTTATGATAAATTCACTCCTCACTTCGTGAGTCGATGATTTGGAAATCACTCGTGGCATTACTTATGATAAATTCACTCCTCACTTCGTGAGTCGATGATTTGGAAATCGCTCGTGGCATTACTTATGATAAATTCACTCCTCACTTCGTGAGCCGTTGATTTGGAAATCACTCGTGGCATTACTTATGATAAATTCACTCCTCACTTCGTGAGTCGATGATTTGGAAATCACTCGTGGCATTACTTATGATAAATTCACTCCTCACTTCGTGAGTCGATGATTTGGAAATCGCTCGTGGCATTACTTATGATAAATTCACTCCTCACTTCGTGAGTCGATGATTTGGAAATCACTCGTGGCATTACTTATGATAAATTCACTCCTCACTTCGTGAGTCGATGATTTGGAAATCACTCGTGGCATTACTTATGATAAATTCACTCCTCACTTCGTGAGTCGATGATTTGGAAATCACTCGTGGCATTACTTATGATAAATTCACTCCTCACTTCGTGAGTCGATGATTTGGAAATCACTCGTGGCATTACTTATGATAAATTCACTCCTCACTTCGTGAGTCGATGATTTGGAAATCACTCGTGGCATTACTTATGATAAATTCACTCCTCACTTCGTGAGTCGATGATTTGGAAATCGCTCGTGGCATTACTTATGATAAATTCACTCCTCACTTCGTGAGCCGTTGATTTGGAAATCACTCGTGGCATTACTTATGATAAATTCACTCCTCACTTCGTGAGTCGATGATTTGGAAATCACTCGTGGCATTACTTATGATAAATTCACTCCTCACTTCGTGAGTCGATGATTTGGAAATCGCTCGTTGCATTACTTATGATAAATTCACTCCTCACTTCGTGAGCCGTTGATTTGGAAATCACTCGTGGCATTACTTATGATAAATTCACTCCTCACTTCGTGAGTCGATGATTTGGAAATCACTCGTGGCATTACTTATGATAAATTCACTCCTCACTTCGTGAGTCGATGATTTGGAAATCACTCGTGGCATTACTTATGATAAATTCACTCCTCACTTCGTGAGTCGATGATTTGGAAATCGCTCGTTGCATTACTTATGATAAATTCACTCCTCACTTCGTGAGCCGTTGATTTGGAAATCACTCGTGGCATTACTTATGATAAATTCACTCCTCACTTCGTGAGTCGATGATTTGGAAATCGCTCGTGGCATTACTTATGATAAATTCACTCCTCACTTCGTGAGCCGTTGATTTGGAAATCACTCGTGGCATTACTTATGATAAATTCACTCCTCACTTCGTGAGTCGATGATTTGGAAATCACTCGTGGCATTACTTATGATAAATTCACTCCTCACTTCGTGAGTCGATGATTTGGAAATCACTCGTGGCATTACTTATGATAAATTCACTCCTCACTTCGTGAGTCGATGATTTGGAAATCGCTCGTTGCATTACTTATGATAAATTCACTCCTCACTTCGTGAGCCGTTGATTTGGAAATCACTCGTGGCATTACTTATGATAAATTCACTCCTCACTTCGTGAGTCGATGATTTGGAAATCACTCGTGGCATTACTTATGATAAATTCACTCCTCACTTCGTGAGTCGATGATTTGGAAATCGCTCGTGGCATTACTTATGATAAATTCACTCCTCACTTCGTGAGCCGTTGATTTGGAAATCACTCGTGGCATTACTTATGATAAATTCACTCCTCACTTCGTGAGTCGATGATTTGGAAATCACTCGTGGCATTACTTATGATAAATTCACTCCTCACTTCGTGAGTCGATGATTTGGAAATCGCTCGTGGCATTACTTATGATAAATTGACTCCTCACTTCGTGAGTCGATGATTTGGAAATCACTCGTGGCATTACTTATGATAAATTCACTCCTCACTTCGTGAGTCGATGATTTGGAAATCACTCGTGGCATTACTTATGATAAATTCACTCCTCACTTCGTGAGTCGATGATTTGGAAATCGCTCGTGGCATTACTTATGATAAATTCACTCCTCACTTCGTGAGCCGTTGATTTGGAAATCACTCGTGGCATTACTTGTGATAAATTCACCTCCTCACTTCGTGAGTCGATGATTTGGAAATCGCTCGTGGCATTACTTATGATAAATTCACTCCTCACTTCGTGAGCCGTTGATTTGGAAATCACTCGTGGCATTACTTATGATAAATTCACTCCTCACTTCGTGAGTCGATGATTTGGAAATCACTCGTGGCATTACTTATGATAAATTCACTCCTCACTTCGTGAGTCGATGATTTGGAAATCACTCGTGGCATTACTTATGATAAATTCACTCCTCACTTCGTGAGTCGATGATTTGGAAATCACTCGTGGCATTACTTATGATAAATTCACTCCTCACTTCGTGAGTCGATGATTTGGATATCACTCGTGGCATTACTTATGATAAATTCACTCCTCACTTCGTGAGTCGATGATTTGGAAATCACTCGTGGCATTACTTATGATAAATTCACTCCTCACTTCGTGAGTCGATGATTTGGAAATCACTCGTGGCATTACTTATGATAAATTCACTCCTCACTTCGTGAGTCGATGATTTGGAAATCACTCGTGGCATTACTTATGATAAATTCACTCCTCACTTCGTGAGTCGATGATTTGGAAATCACTCGTGGCATTACTTATGATAAATTCACTCCTCACTTCGTGAGTCGATGATTTGGAAATCACTCGTGGCATTACTTATGATAAATTCACTCCTCACTTCGTGAGCCGTTGATTTGGAAATCACTCGTGGCATTACTTATGATAAATTCACTCCTCACTTCGTGAGTCGATGATTTGGAAATCACTCGTGGCATTACTTATGATAAATTCACTCCTCACTTCGTGAGTAGATGATTTGGAAATCACTCGTGGCATTACTTGTGATAAATTCACTCCTCACTTCGTGAGTCGATGATTTGGAAATCGCTCGTGGCATTACTTATGATAAATTCACTCCTCACTTCGTGAGCCGTTGATTTGGAAATCACTCGTGGCATTACTTATGATAAATTCACTCCTCACTTCGTGAGTCGATGATTTGGAAATCACTCGTGGCATTACTTATGATAAATTCACTCCTCACTTCGTGAGTCGATGATTTGGAAATCACTCGTGGCATTACTTATGATAAATTCACTCCTCACTTCGTGAGTCGATGATTTGGAAATCACTCGTGGCATTACTTATGATAAATTCACTCCTCACTTCGTGAGTCGATGATTTGGAAATCGCTCGTGGCATTACTTATGATAAATTCACTCCTCACTTCGTGAGCCGTTGATTTGGAAATCACTCGTGGCATTACTTGTGATAAATTCACTCCTCACTTCGTGAGCCGTTGATTTGGAAATCACTCGTGGCATTACTTATGATAAATTCACTCCTCACTTCGTGAGTCGATGATTTGGAAATCACTCGTGGCATTACTTATGATAAATTCACTCCTCACTTCGTGAGCCGTTGATTTGGAAATCACTCGTGGCATTACTTGTGATAAATTCACTCCTCACTTCGTGAGCCGTTGATTTGGAAATCACTCGTGGCATTACTTATGTTAAATTATAATACATTATTATTATATCTAGATGTAGAATAAGAAATATCTCTTCTAAATTTAAATAAATCTGAATGTTCTTTGGAATACAATGTAGTTTGTGATAACCATGTGTACGTTCCCTTATTATAGAGCGAACAAAAGTATGTTGAAGATAAGTTAAATTGGCTGAGATGGAGTCTGTGAATGTAGCAGCCCTCAGGCACTTGTAAACTTTTAATTAGTTCACATTTCAAGACAAAATTTATTCCGTTTTACGTTAAGTAACTGCTCGATTTAGAAGAAAGAAATGGATATGAAATACAGTAAGAAAAATATATTTCTTCATACAAGTTTCACTTTAAATTAATTTAGTTTGAAATGTTTCACTGGAGTTTGTTACACCAGACTGTTGCTGTCAGCTGAACGATGAAATGTGATTATAAATATGTGCATGTTATTAGATCATGTTACAACAAGTCTTAAAGAAGCCCTGGTACTCTAGAATTGAACAAAACAATTGACTAAAATGTTCATTATGACAAAAGTGATATAAAATATGTAATAATAATAATAATAATAATAATAATAATAATAATAGCTTTATTTTACCTGGCAGAGTTAAGGCCTTAAGGCCTTGTCTACCACTCAACCAGGTTTAAAAAAAATACAAACAAAAAATAGTCTTAAATCTAAATTACAATATATATATATATATAAACGATTACAAGTTATGAATACAATACAATTAATATTTATAATGTATTTTGATTTACTCTAAATTTAACGAATTAAATATATAATATGTACAATATATATAAAAAACAGGAAAAGATTAATGACATAGTATAAAATTAAATAAATAGAGAAAAATTAATTATTAGACAACAGGTAACTGTATAAGCGTGACTTAAAGGTACCAAGTGTGCGGCAACCCCTGATATCTTGAGGAAGGAGATTCCAGGAGCGGGCAGAGGCTACTGTGAAGGAAGTAGAATAGGAGGAAGTGCTATGAAGAGGAATTGTTAGCAGACTGCTATCTTGTGATCTAGTGTCAATATTGTGGTAAGAGGATAACTTCTCAAATCTAGACGCCAGGTAAGTAGGGATGTAGGAATTCAGAAGCTTGAAAAGTAGTGAAAGAGAGTGCAATTTACGTCTGTCAGTAAGACGGAGCCAAGAGAGGTTATTAAAGTGTTCGGAAATATGGTCATAACGGCGGATATTGAAAATGAATCGAACGCAAGCATTATGAACACGCTGCAGTCTCTGCGACAAGTCATAGTTTAGATCATTATATATAATGTCACAATAATCGAAGTGTGGTAACACAAGATTCTGCACAAGGATTTGTTTTAACGAAACTGGGAGAAAATTCTTTAAACGTCTAAGATAATGTAAGATGGAGAAAGTCTTTTTACATATGTGTTTCACTTGTGTTTGCCAGGTTAAATTTGCGTCTAGATGTAGTCCAAGATCTATTACTGAAGAAGAATAAGGGATGATTATATTATTTATAGTAATGTTTGGTAGTGTAGATATGTCAAAGGTTTGTAAGCAGTCTTTGTTGTCCCATTAGAATTACTTGTGACTTGTTAGGATTTAGATTTAGACCGATACTTGAAGACCAGTTAAAGATGGATATGAGATCGTCATTCATTTTTGTCAAGCTGTTATAGAGAGAATGAGGAGGTGAATGTAGGTAAATTTGGAGATCATCAGCGTAGAGGTGATAACGGCAGTGCTTTAGTACAGTTGGCAAGTCATTTATGTAGATTGAGAAAAGAAGAGGTCCGAGAACACTGCCCTGGGGGACTCCAGCCGGCACGTTGCGCCAAGACGAAGATCTAGAGTTTAATGAAACGTATTGTTGACGACCGTGCAGGTATGAGTCGAACCAGGATACAGCGCTGTCAGACAAGTGTAGGTGCTTGAGCTTTATCATAAGTAAGTCGTGGTCTACTGTGTCAAAAGCTTTACTGAAGTCAAGTAAGGTTAAAGGAGTCAATTGACGTCTGTCCACGGCTTCACGAATATCTTCAGTAATTTTTAGCAAAGCTGTGGTTGTGCTATGACCATATCTAAAGCCGGATTGATAAGGATCAAGGACCCTTAGACAAAAAAATGAGTCATCTCTTGAACGCATATTTCTTCTAAGTCCTACTGGACACAGCGCTGGGTTCACACTAGTAAACTAGTCATAATTGTGCAGGCCCTGAGCTACTGCGTTATGTGGCATCAACTGAGTGAAGATACTCCTATGTGCCCTGTTAGGTCAGCGGTAATGCGTGCATTCACTGTTTCTGTTAATAAAGATCGCAGATTCGCGTTCTCGATTATGTAGTTCTTTTTCGTGATATTTGTATTAAAATGTTTCATGAATTAAATATATTTTACTTTGACAATTGAACTAAATCAATGTTAATGTCGTTACTGTAACAATTATTTTACCACATTCAGGGTTTGTTCTAGGTGATGTCAATGTATTGATTATAATAGACTGATGCGCACACGTTCTGCGCAAAAGCAACAGCCTCTAACAAGTTTGTTTATAATGAACTCTAATTGTCCTGCAGATGCACCAAAGGCGAAAGATGGCTTATGGGCACAAATTCAGGAAGTCTTGGATGCTCTAGCCGAAAGTCCACGTGACTGTAGAAACATGATTGCATCAATGCCCCACAGATTGAGGGCGGTAATAGATGCGGAGGGTTCATACACCCGATGTTAATTTTGTTAAAGTTTTCATTTTAGAAGATATTATTTTCTTTCTTCATTTAATTATTAGAAGGTTTTAATTTATGTGTTTTGTGTGTGCATTAAAGCCACAAAACTCAAATATAAAATTAAATATGAAATTATATTACAGGCGAAATGCTATCCTAACATTCAGTAAAAAAAAAAGTAGAACGGGAATCGAACCCGTGAGGTTACGAACGCAGATGATGTGTGTTAAACCTCTCGACCACGGAAACACACAAAGGCAAGCTCTCTCTTTTATGTTATTTGAGTGTGCACTGCGTTAACTAGCAAACAATACAGTACAATTACTGAAAACGTATTAATGTGAATAAGGGTCCTGCGGGTGCTCAACGAAGTTCCCGATCGGTTGATACAATCAAGAGATGACTCTTTTTTTTTGTCTTTTTTTGTCTTTTTTTTTGTCTAAGGTTGTACAGATTTTGAAAAACAAATGATGATGGAAAGTTAAAAGTTTTCCTACAAGAAGCTTCCATGCACGTCTTTCATTCCCCTTACGCGCAACATGTCCTGCCCATCGCATTCTACGAGACTTAACTGTTCTTATTATATCTGACTTCCTATAAAGACCATGTAGTTTTTGTAGTCTTCTCCATTCACCTGTCTGTTCATCTCTCTTTGGTCCAAACTTTTTCCTAAGAACTTTATTCTCAAATACTCGTAATCTCCTTTCTTCCCTTAAAGTAAGAGTCCATGTTTCGCACCCATATAATATAACTGATAGAATAATAGTTTTATATATTTTCAGTTTAACGTTTTTTGAAAGGAGTTCAGACATCGAAATAATGCATAATAGCACGCATTTCCAGAATTGAGCCTATGTTTAATTTCTTTGTGCATCTCATTCCGGTTTGTGATTATTGTTCCTAGGTATTTGAATTCAGCCACTTCCTCGATATTTCCCTCATTTGTCATTAGCTGTCCATCTCCATTATATAATGTATTTCTACGTGTGACCATATATTTAGTTTTATTGATATTTACTTCACTGAATGTTTTATTATATATATATAATTTATAGAATAAAATAAGTTAAAATGTACCTTCGTAGATCATATCTCAACTTATAAAATATGTATTCTTCTCTGAGGTCAACGGATATAACCTAACAAGGTTCATTTTAACTTATTTTGTTTTATGACTATCCCCCTCATCGGTTTTAACATTGAATTTTATTAGTATTGATATGTATAAACACAGGAATAAATTATTAGTCACTGAAATGGACTTTTTAAGAATATCGGCAAGAATATCAAAATTATACAAATAAAAAAAATACAATAAGAGAAAATATGAATATAAAAAAGGATATTGTACAAGAGTTTGGAGAAATCCAACTAAGATGGTATGGACATATAATGAGAAGAAGGGACGCAGATACAAACAAAGAAGTATTGAAATGGATACCTCGTGTAGAAGGGTAATGTGGTAGACCAATGCCAATGTGGATAATGGGAATTCAAGACATGTAAAAAAAATGACAGAAGCAGACACACAAGACCGAGAAGTGTGGATGAAAAAAAATGTAGATTTTGGTTGTGGATACCTGTGTAAATAACAGAAACAATCCTGAATAAAAAAAGTATATACGTTAATACATACATAATATCTATCTATCTTCGGGTTTTTACAGCCACTG
Organism: Diploptera punctata; assembly: GCA_030220185.1. Classification (NCBI taxonomy): domain Eukaryota; kingdom Metazoa; phylum Arthropoda; class Insecta; order Blattodea; family Blaberidae; genus Diploptera; species Diploptera punctata. The sequence goes on along the minus strand of JASPKZ010008382.1, from coordinate 550,714 downwards.
CCGTCTTCCCGTGGCAAACCTCCAAAGCCTACGATCTTGGGCATCTTCGATGCTTAGTCCTCTAGCTTGCATTATTGTCTTCATGTTTTCCTTCCATGTTAACCTTGGTCTCCCTCTTTTCTTCTTTCTGTTCGGATGCCATTCATATAGTTGCTTCGGCCATCGCTCATCTTCCATTCTTAAGACATGTCCTAACCACTTTAATTCCTTCTCTTCAATTCTTTCAATTATGCTTTTTTCTGCTTCCATTATGTTTCTAATTTCCTTATTTGTGACATGTTCTAATTTAGACTTTCTGGCACTTCTCCGTAAATAATCCATTTCTAGAGCTATTAGTCTATTCTTGTAGTACTTATTGATTGTCCATACGTCACTTCCATACATTGCAACAGATTCCACCAATGTTTTACCAATATATTTTTTTGTGTCTTTCCAAATATGCTTATCCCACCATATGGAATTTAACGATGATATTATTTTGCTACTCAATTCAATTCTATGTTTTATGTTCTCTTTGCCTATACCTTTTTATAACTCTTTGTCTTTGCCAATTTATTCATACTAGTAGTCACCCAGGAGTCGAAATTCAACCACAGTTCATTAAATTTTTAAGTTTGTCACAAATACGTCATTATGCATCAATTTTCGATTAATTTTGAAAATATGAACGATACAAAATATGTGGTATAGCTTGGCTAAGCCATATTTATATAACAACACGTGATTTGCATACTATTGAAATTTGCATTTAGCCTATGTATTCTCTGTACGGGAATATATACTCCTTTATCTTTGTCTCTTATTCCAACCCGCAAATGTTCTATGTCGCTGTATAATGAAAATAGGTACGAATATCTAAATATAAAAGGAAATGTAATGAAATTACTGAAACCAAGATTAGACAGGATGTCCACCGCTGTGGTCTCGGGGTAGCGTGCTGCCTTTTGACGCAGCGGACCCGGGTTCGATCCCCGGTCGGAACAGTTTTTCTGGGTGAGGTTTTTATCGGGGTTTTTCCTCACCTGTAAGACAAATGTCAGGAAAACTTTAAGGTCCAAACGGTCCCCGAAATCATATGGCTATCGCAATCATCATCATTCATATTCATCGTAGGTTAAGTTTAGGATTAGGGACTCTCCTGGCGCACCATTCTCATCATCACCGCCCATCATATCATTGGGGTAATGTAACCCCGCCTTCCAGGCGCCCCAACCTCAGAAGTGGGTTACAAGTACGCCATGCCAGGAGAGAAACCAGGAATGTCGAAAGACAAACCTGGGGCATTTGAAAAAAAAAGATTAGACAGGATTTAATTTAAATGTAAATAATAAAATATACTCACTTTTTTAAACCACTGATAATAAATACGCGAGAGTAAGTCAATTCACATTGTTGATACACAATTTTCTTTCTACAACAATGCACTTTCAGTATGAACGTAAACAAATGAATGAGTAATACACATAAATTCCTTAGAGACAATTTATTTTATTTTGTTTATTTTAATTTATTTGTAACACATATTATACATACATTATATTTTTTGCTCTCCTTCTCTATATGAACTTTAATTATTATGCCAAATATCACACTCCTCCGTGCGTGCAATCTGCTTAAAAGGGGTATACAGTTTTTTCTTCTCGTATTATTATATTAGATATAATAATAATAATAATAATAATAATAATAATAATAATAATAATAATAATAATAAAGAACGAAATTGAAGAAATTTTTTGGACCAAAGAGGGGTGAACAGACAGGTGAATGGAGAAGAGTGCATAACAATGTATGACATGGTCTTTATAGGAAGCCAGATATGATAAGAACAGTTAAGTCTCATAGAATGCTATGGGCAGGGCATGGGTCACGGATGGGGAATGAAAGGCTTGCATGGAAGCTTCTTGTAGGAAAACCAGAGGGAAAACGCCCAGTTGGTAGACCAAGAATGAGATGGGAGAATAACATTAACTATGATTTGAGGGAAGTAGATTATACAGGGGATGATTGGAAAACATTGGCTCAGGATAGGGATGTATGGAGAGCTTATGTCCGTGCGGACATGAACCTATGGGTTCGATAATGCCAGTGAGTTAGTTACATACGAAATTGAAGAAATGGTACAGCATAAACGTAAACAAGATTCTTACTTGATGCTGAGAAATTTAATTTTGCTTCAGATATGACAATGGAAAACCTGAAATAACTAATAATTTTAACACCCACTATATAGCTGCTATGGAATAGTTGGTAAATTTAGTAGTTAATAGAGTTGGTATACTCTTGTGAATGTAACTTAATTAATCGCCTCTTGTTCTGATAATGTCAAGTAATTACTCCGGAACAGCATTACTTGATTGCTTCTTCTTAACGCTTTCTGCTGCTCTTTTGTCTCTCTCATACGCTGATATTTTATTTTTAATTGTTTAATCCGTACAACAATAATCCCTACGCAGCAAATTGTCTCTTACGGTTGAGTTTAACATTCATTAGAGGGGTACCAAGTTCAAATTTTTGAAGTTTGAATCCTATTGTTGATGTTTGTGATTTTTCTTTAATTATTGAGGAACTTGTTACTTTGGAAATTCAATTATAACGTATAACAGTTCATTAATAAAAAAATAATAGTTTATTATAAAACGTAGATTTATTTATATCTTTCAGTCATGAAGACAAATTCTATGCTGGAATTTAACGATTTATTTCACCATTAATCCTAGTATATTAGAAATAACACGAATTTGTACAATAATCAGTAGTAGTAGGACTTTATTAGACAAAACGTAAGATACATACAATGCTATTTACAAATAAGGGTCGCACGGGCAGTAAAGCCGTACGTGCTGTTGACAGTCCGTTACAATGAGTAATAATTGGTAATAGTATAAAGAAACAAATAGACAACATTAACATTACAATTACATAAATAAATTACAATAATATTACAATTACATAAAAATACAATAACATTATACATTAATTATGTATAATTATTAAGAATTAATGGTATTGCATTTTGATAACATGTATTTATTAATGAATGAGTGTTGTTCTTCCCTCCATGGTATCTTTACCTTGTCGTGGTGGAGTGGCTTGTGTGCTTAAATGATCCTGAGAGCTATGCCGGTGGTAGCATTGCTGCCGATAGGGTTACCCATGCCGGACTGGTCGAAGGTAATAAGCCAGACGAAATAAGTACCTTGGTCGAAAGAGTGACGATCTTTCACCGTAAAAATACAACCGTCAAGAAATGCGGACATGGGTTCTACTGGGGTAAAATTTTCCGGAGGTCAAATAGTCCCCCATTCGGTTCTCCGGGCGGGGACTACTTCAGGGAACCCATGCCAAAGGCTCAAACACAGGGACATGTTCCTAGGAACATGGAATGTTAGGACTTTATATAATGACAAATGAGGGAATTTTTGAGGAATTGGCTGAATTCAAATACCTAGGAACAATAATCACAAATAGGAATGAGATGCACAAAGAAATTAAACATAGGCTCAATTCTGGAAATGCATGCTATTACGCATTGCAGAGACTTTTGATGTCCCAACTCCTTTCAAAAAACGTTAAGCTGAAAATATATAAAACTATTATTCTACCAGTTATATTATATGGGTGCGAAACATGGACTCTTACTTTAAGGGAGGAAAGGAGATTACGAGTATTTGAGAATAAAGTTCTTAGGAAATTTTTGGACCAAAGAGAGATGAACAGACAGGTGAATGGAGAAGGAATACATAACAATGAACTACATGGTCTTTATAGGAAGCCAGATATAATAAGAACAGTTAAGTCTCATAGACTGCGATGGGCAGGACATGTTGCACGTATGGGGAATGAAAGACGTGCATGGAAACTTCTTGTAGGAAAGCCAGAAGGAAAACGCCCAGTTGGTAGACCAAGAATGAGGTGGGAGAACAACATTAACTATGATTTGAGGGAAGTAGATTATACAGGGAATGATTGGAAAGCATTAGCTCGGGATAGGGATGTATGGAGAGCTTATGTCCGTGCGGCCATGAACCTACGGGTTCGATAGTGCCAGTGAGTAAGTAAGTAAGTATGAGTGTTGTTCTTATTTTCCGCGTTTTGTCCAGAAATTTACCCACGTTTATCCAATTTTCTGGATTTACCATTTACTCGTAGCATGCCAATCTTTCCCGATTTGAATTTAGAAATCTTTCCGGTAATAACTGACGTCTCCAATATTCTAAATCATCACACTTTCCTAATATATGTATCTCGTCTACAATAATTTAGAATGTAAGTGCATGCACAATATTTTTAACGAATTGGTGTGTTAATAAATGACTCGAGTAGCGATAGAGTATCCACTGGGACCGACAACTTCACAAAGTGAAATGTTACTATAACTTGTTTCGTACACAGAGATAGCTAATATTGACGATAGCGTTTAAGATATATCTAAGAGATTTCAGGTTGAAATCCTGACGCCATCTGAAAAAAAATATTTTTTATCTATTTAATCAACAGGTTTTAAATGTATACATCTTCCTGCGATATAAAATGAGGTTTGATTATGTTCTTCCATTTATCTCTCTCCTTCCAGTCACTATTCTGATGTTCTCTGTCCTTCAGATTCATAATTTCCTCTATCCATATCTTCGTAGGTCTCCCTCTTCTTTTCCTCCCATTTGGATCCCACTCCATGAATAAAATAAAACAAAATACTTAAATATCTTAATGTAGCTACCATATTTAAAAATTACTGAGATATTGGCGATTTTCATTAGTTCTTAATACAAATTCCGTGTAAATCATCACGGTGTTTCTATCATTCATTACCATTTCATTATATTCTATCAATGAAATGTAATTTTAATGCATTTGTGCAGAAAAATATGTAATCAATTGATTTGTTTACTTGACGAAAATCCATTTTTATGTTAATTAATTAAAAATATAACTTAATGTTTTATATAATTTTTATATTTATTAAAATATAAATTCATAACAGCAGTTTTAGTTCTTTGCACTTTCTTGAGACGGATTTAATCATGATTACAAATTAATTTTGTCATTAAAGTGCGAACAGTTTATATAAAAGATGTGACTGCATACATCAGTAATGTACACAATCGACTGGAAAACAAACTAAAATTCTTGTTCTTCTAAAACGTCATAAACCAATAGCACTTTGGTCTCCTCGGCAGTGTCCTGATTCTAAAACGTCATAAACCAATAGCACTTTGGTCTCCTCGGCAGTGTCCTGATTCTAAAACGTCATAAACCAATAGCACTTTGGTCTCCTCGGCAGTGTCCTGATTCTAAAACGTCATAAACCAATAGCACTTTGGTCTCCTCGGCAGTGTCCTGATTCTAAAACGTCATAAACCAATAGCACTTTGGTCTCCTCGGCAGTGTCCTGATTCTAAAACGTCATAAACCAATAGCACTTTGGTCTCCTCGGCAGTGTCCTGATATTTTCTTCGGTCACATACATTTTCTGAACATCTACTCATCTTCCACACACCTTAGTGATGCCGCATTTTGACTACTGTGACGTTCTACTATCTGACATAAGTGACGCATTGTCGGACAAACTGCAGCGTGTCCATAATATGTGTATCAGATTCATATTTAATGTTCGAAAATACGATCACATTTCTCCATTATTCCACGAATTGTCATGGCTACATCTAAAAGAGAGAAGAAAATCGCACTGTCTAATTCTCCTATTTAAGATCCTACATACCTCGATTCCCAATTATTTATCATCCCGTTTCCAGTATCTATCCTCAAACCATAAACTTAAACACAAGATCACAACATAGTCTCTTACTTAATATACCGCAACATAGGACATCACATCACTCCATGTCATATACCATCTCCACTTCTCGCAACTGGAATTCCCTACCACAAGAAATAAGGGGCTGCCGGACATTTGCATCTTTTAAAAGAAATCTAAATTTATATTTGCTCTAACCTCGACTTCATCATTACCCAGTATAAGGTATATATATATATATATATATATATATATATATATATATATATATATATATTGGAGTTTCTCGTATAATTTATCATATTTTTATTATTATAATTATTATCATATTATTATTATCGTAAGTATTATTATTGTTATTATCGTATAAAATGTTGTTTGTACATGACATTTACATTGCTACATTTATTGTATCTTTAACTGTTTATAATTAGTATAGTGTATATCTATATTTGTCGAATATTTATTTGTATTTGTGCTGGCTGAGTGGAAGAGAGGACCTTATGGCCTTAACTCTGCCGGAATAAATAAAGTATTATTATTATTATTATTATTATTATTATTATTATTATTATTATTATATTATTATTATTATTATTATTATTATTTTCAAGAGTTAATGAAACTTACAGAAGCATTGATCCGATTCTGTAAGTTATTATTAAACACGAGACGTGGCCATACATAGTAAAGTGTCCATAATAATGACCAAATAGAAATCAATAGACTTTTTAAGTCGTGTAAAGATTGATTAATATTATGAGATTTGATAGTTTGGTCTGTAAAAGCTTATAGTGTTTTTGTTGGTGTTCATTAAGAAAAGTTTGTGTAACATGGCTTTGGGACGTTGAAGATAGCCAATAATAGCGTTATTGTGAGATGTAAGGTCTGACCAGACTGGATTGTGTTTCCACCCCTCTTCTTCTTCTCCAAAAGTCTCTTGAAAGGCGGTTGGTTGGCTTTCTTGCGGTCTGTTGATTAGATTCGTGTCCTCGAATTAACTCAACCTCCTTTCTGCCGTGTTTTTCTGTCGCTACGAATTGCTACAACTTTGTTCTAACTTTTTAACTCCTTCAGTTGTTAATCGGATTTCTTGTTTGTGGGGTCTTGGGTTCAGTTTCAGTTACCAAGTGACAACTGTCTTCTACGTACTACGATTCGTCCATCGCTTTACACTGTCTGACCTGCTGTACCTCCTTAGCCCAGTGAAATACATTTCAACTTCGGATGAACAGTGATAGACAGAGAGAGTTCGCCTTTGAGATTCGTAATCGGGTGGTCCTTGGTTCATACTATGTGTCGATCAAACTTACAGAGAATTCGTGTTTTTTCTTAGTCATCAAAGCAAATGCTATATTATAATTTTGTTTCAGAATTCATAATGTAACCAAAATTAAATCAATGGACTTTTTTGTAAAACACACGACTAACGTAAATAGAAACATACAGCCTCGTAGATAGATATGAAGGTCCTAGACAGACATGATCTTAAACGCTTAATTTATTTATTCCATGCATGTATATCATTCCCAATTCGTGCCACATGTCCTGCCCATCGCAGTATACGGGACTTAACTGTTCTTATTATATCTGATTTCCTATAGGGACCACGTGTTCACTGTCATCTATATTTGTCCATTCACCTGTCAGCTCATTCTTTTTGGCCCAAATGTTTTTCTAAGGAGTTTATTCTAAAATACTCGTAATATTGGCGAAGAAAATCATGGCTATGAAGTAAAAGAAGACGACATGGGTAATCAAGATAAATCAGACACTGCACTGTTAATATTTATAACATTGCATGTAAACCATTATAATTTGTTTAAAATACACTCTTCCAAATGACAGTTGTAATTATAGGGACATCTGATTATACTTGGTATAAAAGTCTAACAAATAAATTACTATCCAGTCATACCCCTTACATACTTACTCACTTACTCACTGGCACTATCGAACCCGTAGGTTCATGGCCGCATGGACATAAGCTCTCCATACATCCCTATCCAGAGCTAATGCTTTCCAATCATTCCCTGTATAATCTACTTCCCTCAAATCATAGTTAATGTTGTCCTCCCACCTCATTCTTGGTCTACCAACTGGGCGTTTTCCCTCTGGCTTTCCTACAAGAAGCTTCCATGCACATCTTTCATTCCCCATACGTGCAACATGTCCTGCCCATCGCAGTCTACGAGACTTAACTGTTCTTATTATATTTGGCTTCCTATAAAGACCAAGTAGTTCATTGTTATGTAGTCTTCTCCATTCACCTGTCTCTCATACCCCTTACATTGATGTGATAATAGATGAACATCAAAATGGAATTCGAAGAAATAGTTTTACAATAGATCATATGTTCAGTGCAAGTTCGATCCTCGAAAATGTATGGGGATATATGTCATCTATATAAAGTTTCAAAACAAAATATGATTTTTAGTTAAGAGAGACATTGTATAGTGTTCTTGTGAATTCTGAAATTCCTAAAAATATTCCTTAAGCTTATCCGAATATGTTCGAATAGTACAAGGAATACCGTGTTAGCAGGCACACAGTTTTCAGAAAATATTCAATACGAATTGGGTTATAGCAAAGAGTTGAACTTCTTTCTATGCTATTCAGTTTTGTGCTAGAGAATTAAATCAAATTTTGGATGATGAAAAGGGCGTAAAAACAATTATGTAATCAGATTTAATGTGCTGAAAATTATGTATCATTCGGAAATAGTGACGAAATACTAAAAACCAACACATATTATTTTTATAGCTCTCAGAAATGGGACTCAAAATAAATATAAATAAAACCATTAAATGTATACGTGTACGACTAGAAACGCAATAATAAATTACATGAACACTTAACAAATGAGGATCGTTTTGAAGAAGTGACGCAAATCAAATATATAGGAACGATAATAATAATAATAATAATAATAATAATAATAATAATAATAATAATAATAATAACAATAATAATAATAATAATAACATTGAGGTACAGATGGCAGTTTAAAATAGACTGTCGTCTGTGAAAACGCATGATTTTACTCGTATGCGTCACAAAGTTTTTTTTTTAAATTTTCATTCCAAATTCTATAAAAAAATATTAAACTAAAATATTTAAAACGGTGACTCTTCCAATTGTATTAAGTGGATGCGAAATATAGTGACATATTTTAAGAGAGAAGACAGTTTTACGAATAAAGAGAATAAAATGCTTAGGAAAAATTTTGGACAACACTGCAACGAATATAGATTAATTACAATGCTTTATATAACAACTTATTTTCCATTATATGTATAGGAAAATAAATATAAAAGAAAGAGTTAAGTCACGTGGACTGTGAGGGCCAGGACGTGTGAATCAAACGAGAAAAAAAACAAGAGCAGAGAAATATTCCACAGTAAAACCAAAAGGAAGATTGTTGTAGAAGAATAACAATTAACTATAATTTAACCCTACTGTGGGAATGACCAATATTAAATAACGAAAGACTGAAGCTAAGAAACTGTATAACACGCGCTGGCGGACACTGGCCAATAAACTATAATGTATTAGTTGATGATCACTAAAAGACAAGAACAAAGATTGGAAGCAGCCGAGATGAGATTTTTAAGAAATGTAGCAGGATGTATTCTGCTGTATAAGAAAAGAAATGAAGATATAAGAAAGGAACTAAATATTTTCAAACTTACAGACCGAATAATTAAATATAGGAACGACTGGAAAGAACATATTGATAGAATTCCAGAAGAAAGATTTCCAAAATTATTGTTAAATTATAAACCGCACGGAAGGAGAAATGTTGTTCGCCCACACAGAAGATGGTCTGGACAATTTTAACAAATCTAGCTTTCATGGAACTGGAACGAGCCAACGGACTTAATCCCTGGATGATGATGGTGCTTTAGTTGAAAACACTTAAAATCGTTCAAGAATTTCATGAAAGGTATTAACTTTAACAATTCGTAAATATAACCCAATCAACATAGAATAGACTCCGTTAATATTGTGTGTAACCCTCAGGGGTCCTCATCTAGGGGATATGTGGATGGCGACCACAAGGTGCCCAAGCTGAGCAAAACATTGCTTCCACTTACTTGTGTTTTGCACTCTTTTAACTTTACTATCTAACCTCTCTCTTCAAGCCACAGTTAGTCCAAAAGCATTCAAGACTGAAAGTGTATAAAACACTGGCTCTTCCGACTCTTTTGTATGGTAGCGAAGTATGGACGTTGAAACAGAAGGATATACAGGGACTTAGATCTGCTGAAATGAGATATCTTCGGAGGACTGCAGGATACACACTATTAGATCACAAAAAAATGAAGATATCTTAGAAGAATTACACATGGAATCTTTAGAAAACAACATTTCTGATTATAAGTCAAGATGGATACAACATGTTCATCGAATGGAAGATCACAGAATACCCAAACTAATGTTAAGATATCAACCTGCAGGAAGAAGAAGACCAGGACGTCCACTCAAAAGACTTCTGGATGGTGTTTCTCTTGAGGCCGAAACAGGTCAACAAATGGCCTAAATTCGTGAATGTACTATGATGATGATGATGATCTAACCTCTCTTGGTTTACTCTTGTTTTTTCGACCCCGACGCTATTAGGGCATCCGAGGGCTAGGGAGTCTTTCCTTTCTTCCATTTCTTCTTTCCTTTATTTTATTTTCTTCTCCAGAAAAGCCTGACCAGAGGCTAATAGATGGCAGCCCCATCACTGGTCTTGCCTTCCTTTGGCCAGCAACCAATTATTGAAGGGACTATTATTATGCTTTCAAGTCTTATACGAGAATTTCCCGGATATGCTGGAAGGAAAATTTTCTATAGGATCGTAACAGGCCTTGGCCTAATACTTGGAAGGCAGAAGAAGAAGAAGAATATTGTGTGTATATATTGTAAACAAGACTTAAAATAGTGTATTTTGAATCACATTAGCACGTAGTATTGAAATTTTGTCATGGAACATTCTCGTGATCAACGTTGTATTAAAAACGAACTTTATGTTAGCAAAACAATAATTTCTGGTGTCAGATATTTAAATGTGGCGGACCGCATAGAAAACGAAATCGTGCATAACTGTTATTGTTAGGTATATTGTGTAATTCCATCAGTAATTTCTTGTCGTTAGCTCTCTTCTGTTTTATTAAAACTAATTAGATAAATTAAATCAATTGATGTATCCTGGAGGAGACATTGCGAATTTAAGGGTTAAGGGAGGTATTCATTTATTTACTTATTTATTTATTTATATATTTATTGAACTCCAATATTACAAATCCTATTTCACTATCCGGTATGTTAGGGGTTTAGTTACAATACAATTAATTATTTACAGTAATTTAGAGTATGGTTAATTTATAACGTTACATAATAACGTATAAGGGAAGTATTTACATAGGGGATAAGAGCAAAATATTTGCTTAGGATAAGGTTCTATTGAAAGCTCATGTTCGCGCGGTCATGGCCCCTGAATTTGATGGCATCAATGAACTATTTAATTACTTCTATTTCAAACTGTTTAATGGACCACAGAGTGATGCTAGTAGCCTACTTTATGGAAGCTAAAAAGTTGCATTTTTTTCTCTCGAGGTTGAAGATCGCGTGTCCTTCATGTTGTGTGCGAGAAGATGATAACAGGCTCTTCCTACCGACATCCGGTTCAAAGTGCACACCATAAAGTCGTAAAAGCTTCATTTAATAGAGATCGCATTCCTCAACTATTTCGACATGATCTATTTATAAATTTGTATCGACCCATCGTTCCGTGTCACAGATATGTATTCAAATTCTCAACTTTCTTTCTTTCTTTCTTTCTTTCTTTCTTTCTTTGTTTACATTACTTTCTTTGTTTACATTACTTTAACTACAGGACTGATTACACGGGTCAACATGATTTTTAATGAATTGAGTTGGTATTTACTCGATGAAAATCCATATTTATCAATTAAATAAAAATTAAACTTAGTTTTATTTGATTTCATATTTATTAAGATGTATGGAAATCAAATAAAACTAAGTTTTATTTTTATTTAATTAATAAACGTGATGTTTGTCTCATGAGTACCAATAGTTGTACTTAATGCAGTTTTTTATCGTGTTTTCAAATATGTATTCGGAATTTCTGCATCACCCACAGTTTTTTATTTCAATTTCAATTAATGGATTAAAATACGTAATTATTTTTAATAAACGTTTTTTCGTCCATTTGTCTATTGTAAAATAAAACCAAATGAGCTAACTCAGGAGATTTCACCTATGAAAAAGAGATATCAAGGCAAATGGAATTCTAATATGCTGGCTGATTATTGTTGGACTATCAAGAGGGATGCTCCACAGGCGAAATATAGCAGAAAATCGTCATTTCTTACTTTCTAGATGAATCCGAATGTTCGAATATTGTGTAGTTACGAATGTAGAAAATATTAAAGTGTTTGAAAATATAAATTCCTGTCTCTCGGAAACCTTGCGTGATGGAGAAAAAAGCGATATCATATTTGGATTCAGGAGAAAACATACTATCAGAATCACATATATTTTTATTTCTGAGACAAAAAAAAGTTTATTTTTTGTTGCTCAGTCTAACAAGTAAGATATTGAATAAAATTGGTACCTGGTAAGTCAGTCGTCCTCACCTAAATTATTAAACTTTATCATAAGTAATGCCACGAGTGATTTCCAAATTATCGATAAATTCACGACTCACGAAGTGAGGAGTGAATTTATCTAGAGAATTTGGAAATCAAGAGTGGCATTTGTTAGGACTATTTAACGAATAAAATTAAGCTGTTTACTCACAAATCATTATTTAACTATAGTTATTTTAAAATATTTATATATTTAATGTAAACGGCGATGTTTGAAAACAAATGAGAAACGATAGGTACGCTTCTACTGCTTCTTTTGTTTATCACTGCAACCAGATCATACTATTTATTGCCAAAGGAACGCAATATTGTAAGAATGCTCTCTAGTGGAGAAAAAATGAAACACATCAATCTGTATATTAATTCATTTTTGATGTCGTATGATGTAAATATGACAATTATATTTTTCTCGATTATTACCTGGGAAAAAATACATTTAAGAAAGTGCAAACAGTGGTTTCTTTTTTGGTGGTATAATCAATTGCTACAAATGTTGACATGTAAGCACTATTATATACAATCTGGTAGCCGTATTTGTTATAGGCTCAGTCACTGCAAAATAACGGTCAGACCTGTTCAGAATATTAAAAAGGAGGAGCTTTGTTTAATATATGATAATCCTAACACTGATAAATATTTCGTGAAACACGACTCTGATTGGTTGTAAAACAGGAATCATTGAAACGTGATTGGTCATTGACTCCCATTTGGGGCATGAGTTAAATAGTCTACGTTATTAATGAATGAAGTTTTTTTAAATGTAATCAATTGTTCATAGTAATCAGTTTTTAGTTATT
>JASPKZ010008382.1:0-532500 GCA_030220185.1 Diploptera punctata | reverse complement strand
AAAATATTAGTTTTTGTTTGTGTTGTATAGTAGCCATATAAAAATTTACTGTTGCCTTTGTTGTAATGCCATGCTTTTAGATTGCGTGTGCCTTAGTTTTGTTTTCTACATTCTAATTTTTAGAGGACTGCAAACGGAGATGACGTACAGAATCGGAACACAGAGAAGGATTCCTGCGAAGGCCGGAAATTTTCTTTGTACAAAATAAGGGTAGGCCTACATTCACGATGCCTAGTTAACGTGTTGAAATAGTAGGCCTAGACACTTCAGAAATTATACATTCAATAAAGTTTTATTTTTTAGTTTAGACAAACAAGACTAATTAGCATACAATTTTATTATTTAATTGAATCTCCAATAATACGAACGCTATTCCACCATCCGGTATGTTAGGGGTTTAGTTACAAGACAATTAATTATTTACATTAATTTATGGTATGGTTAATTTCCAGCGTTACATAATAACGTAATATGAACAAATAAATAAATTAATTAACCAACCCAAGAAAAAAACTAACTCAAAGTCTCTTAAAAATATGATGGATAAAGTCACACAGCTTTCTATAGCAACACACTTCTTACATAAAATATGATGGATAAAGTCACACAGCTTTCTGTAGCAGCACTTCTTACATAAAATATGATGGATAAAGTCACACAGCTTTCTGTAGCAGCACTTCTTACATAAAATATGATGGATAAAGTCACACAGCTTTCTATAGCAACACTTCTTACATAAAATATTTGACAAAGGCAGTTGAGATATATTTTGGCAATAAATTAATTTTTTAATAAATTCATGTCTTTTGGAATAAAATGCATATGATGGAATTTACTGACATTCCCAAAGAAAGGAAATACATTTTCATTTATATTGTACACGGGCGTGTTTGGCCGTATGTGCAGATTTTGTTTCAAGAATAAAGAAAAAAAAGAAAACAACAATATATAAACAAAAACGGCTACACACCTACGCTCATATGTAAAAAAAGCTTAAAACAATGGTCTACGTCTTCAGTACACAACAATGCACATCCACACTCATTAGTATAAAGACCAAAAAATATTAATTATGTCAAATAATTACAAATTTAATGAATGAATGAAACAATTTCACCTTAATATGCATATAAGAACCAAAGAGACATATATTTTATATGTGAAATTATTATTGTTGTCTCTGTTTAGATTGATATTTCGTTAATTTACTCTGTTTGTGGAATTAAAATGAGAGATGAGGATAGGGAATATGTGTATATAAACTGCTCCGAAGTATTAATCGCGCTCAGTCAAATAATCCCGCGTACAAATATTGTGCTTACTTACTCACTGGCACTATCGAACCCGTAGGTTCATGGCCGCGCGCACATAAGCTCTCCATACATCCCTATCCTGGGCTAATGTTTTCCAATCATTCCCTGTATAATCTACTTCCCTCAAATCATAGTTAATGTTGTTTTCCCACCTCATTCTTGATCTGCCAACTGGGCGTTTTCGCTCTGGTTTTCCTACAAGAAGCTTCCATGCATGTCTTTCATTCCCTATGCGCGCAGCATGTCCTGCCCATCGCAGTCTACGAGACTTAACTCTTCTTATTAATATCTGGCTTCTTATAAAGACCATGTAGTTCATTGTTATGTAGTCTTCTCCATTCACCTGTCTGTTCATCTCTCCTTGGTCCAAAAATTTTCCTAAGAACTTTATTATCAGAAACTTGTAATCTCATTTCCTCCCTTAAAGTAAGAGTCCATGTTTCGCACCCATATAATATAACTAGTAGAATAATAGTTTTATATATTTTCAGTTTAACGTTTTTTGAAAGGAGTTGGGACATCAAGAGTCTCTGCAATGCATAATAGCATGCATTTCCAGAATTGAGCCTATGTTTAATTCGTTTGTGCATCTCATTCATATTTGTGATTATTGTTCCTAGGTATTTGAATTCAGCCACTTCCTCAAAATTTCCCTCATTTGTCATTAGCTGTCCATTTCCATTATATAATGTATTTTTACGTGTGACCATATATTTAGTTTTATTGATATTTACTTCCAGTCCTAATTCCTTAGAGTTACTCAACAGTGTGTGCGTGTTGTCCTTTAGTATCTCCTCGTTATCGGCCAATATCACTACATCATCAGCATAAACTAACAGCTTATTAATACCATTGAGTTGTAGGCCTTCCTCATCCTCTAAAGATTTGATGACACGCTCTAGTACAAAATTACATAGTAGAGGAGATAGTACGAAGATTGTAAATACAATATTTAAGGGGACCGACTGGCCAATTTCAATTTAATTTTAGTTTTCAACTGACTGTTTTGAACTTTTTATCACATACATTATGTACTTATACAAGCGTTGCTGTGAAGTTCGGTTTTTTGTGTGTACAATAGCATCAGAAATATGACTTTATATATATATATATATATAATATTTTCTAAACAATGCTCCTTAATATAGATTTTTAAATATTCTCTCATGTAATTTGAGATTCAGAAACTAAACACATTTGCAATGACAGAAATATTCATAAAGGGATGATAGTGTTTATTTCTCATTTTTTTCAAAAAATCAAATATTTATTTTTTATCACTGTCATTTTTCCCATCTCAATTAAAAACAAAACAAATGTCTTAGACTAGAGACTGCACAGTAAATTTCAATTAACGTTGATTGGAGGGTATAGCCACAAAATGTCACTTTGATAGCATATACATTGCGATCGTAAGAAGCATTTTAATTTATGGAAAATGTCAAAAAAAAGAAACAGAAAAAAACGAATATTAAATTTTAAGTATGAGGGTGAATCAAATATAATCCGGAATTATTGTTTACAATTTTATTGAATTAACAAAAAAATACAAAACCACTACCTCATTTTTCTACATAGTCTCCTGCATTTCCAACACACTTTTGCCATCGAGTTGGCAACTTTTTGATGCCGTCCTTGAAGAATGAGGGATGACGTATAGTAAGCCAGTTGGGCACGAACTCCTCTACCGCTGCAACCGCCTTCCTCCCAGGTCTTCTTTCAGTGGCCCAAACAAATGGTAGTCACAGGGTGACAAATCTGGACTGTAAGGAGGATGTTCCAGAAGTGTCCAATGTATTTTCGTCAAATCTTTTCTTGTTCCTGGCTGAGGAGCCGAAAAACCCACCTGGCAGACAATTTTCGGAATTTGAATTCATCACTGATGATGGGTTGAACACTTCCGAAACTTATTCCAACGTGTGAAGCAATTTGAGAAACTGTCACGCGCCGATCCTCCTCAATAAGGTCCCGTACAGCACGAATGTTGTCTGCAGTGATGCTTGTTCGTTCTTTGGTGGGGCTCATTTTCCACTGAATACCCGGCCCGCTATATTTTTTTGCGCCAATCATACACCTGCGTCTTCGAAAGGGTTGCTTCCCCGGACTGCGCATGGAGCCTTCTCAAACTTTAAGAAGGTTTAGTGTCTTCTTTCGCCAAAAACGTAATAATAATACGTTGCGCAACAGACGTTGCTCGCTCATGGCGTACTGAAGCAAGCGGCCGCTCTTCGGAGTGCGACACATCAAGATCCCTACTCCAGACACACCCACCAACTTCCCCTCCAAACCGCAAACCTTTGCAGTTCGCTACCAGAGCCTCCAGATACAAATTCCGATTTATATTTGATCCACCCTCGTAGTAATGTTGACCGTATGTGCAAGAGTATTTAAACTCTTACGTCACGGACTCAACTTTGCTCCCACAATAAAAAATACATGAAAATGTTCCTAATGAATCATCTTTACTAAAATCAAACAACAAATTAACTTTCTACCATTTTTGCGACATATTCACCAGTCGAGCCCCTTAAAACATATTTTCAAGAAAATCAGTAATGATACTTATACGATGAAGACATATTTAATGATTAACTAATGCACCTACTGCTTTCATGACTATTTCAATTTTACTTGAAATAATATTTTGAAAAAAAAAATTGTAAAAGCAGATAAAGAAGTTATTATATGTTTAACAAATATGGTTTGACAATAAATGTGCAATAAGAAAAAACGACGTCTTGAGAAAGATTTTCGCATTTAAAATATTTAGCCATCGGGGTTAAACAGGAAACATGGATTCTTAACACAAGTAATTTTGTTTTATCCCCGTGACTTCAAAAAGCTTTTCAGATCTTGGAAATAGCGTATTCAGGAAGCCAGTTGACAATGAGGCAGGAAAATTTGCGCACAGATTATAGGGGAATGTGGGTTTGAAAGAAATTGAAAGAAGATAGGGGAAGACATCAGTCTCCACTGTTGATACAGTGCTGCCACGCGCTAGGCTTCCTGCTTCAAAGTCAAACCTTAAGGGAAGACGTATAGTGTGTGGAAACTATACCCAAACCATAAACATAAGCAGATTTTTCAATATTTAAATTAATATTGGGAAGTAAACATTATGAGGTTATATCATTAATAGTGAGTGGAGAACATATTTTAATCGACTCACCTCATACATTTTCGAACTTCTTTGATACCGACGGTTTCAGACAATATCATGTCCTTCATCAGTCATGGCTTCCACTGATGAAATTCCTTGATTGTTGATTTCTTTAGTTACATCACCTCTTGTGCTGCCATCTTTCGTTGGGAAAATGTATGATGTGAGCCGATTAAAATATGTTCTCCACTCACTATTCAAGATTTTTCAATGTTAAAATTTTCAAAATAATTGTGAATGGAATTGAATAGAATTTTCCTTTTATTTTTTTCAAAAGAAAGAGAATTAATGTGCATTTACATTGCGTAAAGGCCATACATGCATTATTTTTCCATGCGTAAAAAAATAAAAATAAAGATAATATAAAAAATACCTAAATGTCTATACACCTCATAAAAATTTATACAAGCAATATAAAAAAAATAGTTTGAACGGTAAACGACACATTTCAGGGAATGATTCCTGACTGGAAATGAAGCAAAAAAGTCCTATAAACATGTGTCGGGAAATGAACGATGTGCGTGCAACGACAACAACCCTGGCACACATTACATAGCATAATCACATCACGTCACAACAGATGTTCAAAGTGACCTCCATGCGCGCGATCACATGTCGTATCATGTATTGCCTCGCTCTTTCGCATGTTTCGGTCTCTCTCCGAACAGCGTCACAAGCCACGTGGACACGCTGTTCAAGGGAATGCACTTTAGGAACTGGTTCAGCGTACACAATGCTTTTCAGATGCCCCCAGAGGTAAAAATCCAGGGGGTTTAAGTCCGGTGATCTAGCAGGCCATGCAACAGGGCCGAGAAATAATGTCATTCGTCAGTGCCATCTACCGTGGCAACGATGCATTTATGGACACTTATTCATAGGACATTTTTTTCCTCCATTTACAGTCGAGAATCAGTTCCTGCAGTTTGTCGGTGTAATTAAAGCCTGGATATGTTCTATGATTACATTACATACATAATAATACATATCAACACTCATGCAACAAAAGAACATGTGTATAGATATAAATAAATAATAGTTTAAAAAAACTATAACAACACGCTTTATTAGAAAAACCGAACTAAAAATGAAAAATAATTTTAATTTCCAACACGCTTGGGATAAAATTAAAATGGTCAACAAAAAGTCATCTCCAAACAAATCTAGAATAAAACTAGAGTTATCTACAAAAAAAATAGTTTTACCGTCAAAACCGTGGGGCGCTTTTTATAGCTTTTACGTTTTCTTCTTAGAGACTTTAATTTTACCAATATCTGTTTATTATCAAATATATTAATTGTTAAAGAGCACCACACGCTTTTGATGATAAAATTGTGTTCTTCATAGATAACTTTAGTTTTTTTTTCTAGATGTGTTCGAGATGATTTTTTTTGTTGACCACTATAATTTTATTCGAAGCGTGTTGGAAATTAAAATTATTTCTCATATTTTAGTTCGGTCTTCTAATAAAGCGGCTTGTTACAGTTTTTTAAACTATATTTTTTTAGTTTTTAGTTTGGTTTTCTAAAAATGTAAATATATTTTAATTCGAAACTATTGTAGTATGAACTAAAAGTAATACTCTTCTAAAAATATTCTCCGGGCCGAATTTGAACCAGCGACCTATTGATTACTCAAATTATATACCACTACAGTCCACCGCTCTACCAACTGAGCTACCACAACGATAGACTAAAAGGTCGATACGTCCGCAACCTATTATACCGGGCTTTATTTTTTTGATGTCCTAATGATTCTGGCCTGGATATTTGAAAACAATTATGAAATTACTGAATTGTCATTGGTCCTTTACAAGTATACAAAGTTTCAAGTCGATCCAATGCTTTTAAGTGGGTGAAAATCGCGTTGGAAAGATTCCGTTACATAGATAGATACAGGTCAAGCTAATATAAAGCGTGTAAAAAGTCTCATTTTGTATATTAATAATTTATAAAATGCTACAAAACAAATTTTAAAAAGAAAAACAACACACACCCCTCTCTGGGTACTGAACTCGGTTCCAAAGTAACGAATTGGAAATTTTGCCCTTTTTTTCTGTTCCTTAGCCTTCCAACGTATTTATCTATTTCCACTTTTTAGGCAACTTACTTTGTATCATGTTCTCTTTTCATTCTACGTATCATGTATGTTTCTGTACCAGCGATGGTGTTTTATAATCCATCAGATTTCATGTTTGTGACTTACATCCTATGTTTATTTATTTTTAAAACTCTTACTTCCTTAATGTTGAGTGATTCCGGGTTATGTGGCCGTGGTCCATAGTTGGTGTGGTATCAACACCAACTATGGACCACGGCCACATAACCCGGAATCACTCAACATTATGATTACCGGCCGTGAAAGCCTGCATTCTTACTTCCATATACTGTATTTCTCTCGGTTTAAAAACTTTAACATGTCTGACATTGTATTTACTTAGGCTTTCACGGCCGGAGTTATTATGATGATCTTGAAGATTTTCGGGCTGTAGTCTTGAGACTTGAAGTTCTCCGACGTTCGCCAGAGACTGCATCCGGCGTCCTCAAGGGTTGTCATGGGACTGAGTCTCAACCTTGAAGATGCCCGACGCAGTCTCTGGCGAAACGTCGGGGAACTTCAAGCCATAAGACCACGACCAACAGCCCGAAAATCTTCAAAATAATGTCTGACATTGTTTCCGGATGTCATTTTTACTAACAAGTATTCAATTAATATCCAACTGCTACAAAAAAGACTCCTGCAACCAACATAGATTCTTTGTTTTTGATAATGTCCATTTTTTAATATATTATATACAACTTTACTCATTGGAGGATTGCCTCAAGGACAAAGTGATATTGACAATTAATTTTTGGAATTGATGAAATACATTTAAAAAAAATCAAATTTAGGCCTAATTGAAGTATGCATACTACAAAGTATAAATGTTGTAAATATGGTTTCTTAAAATTGAAATTGATCCTCTAATGTCAGCGATGGCAATTTTAGAAAGTTACACCCTGTCCAAATCTAAGGAATTCTAGCTTATCACACGCAGTGCTAATGATCGTTCGACAGTTACTTGTCTTGCAGTGAATTCCTTGAATCCGCATTGTCGAGCCTCTTCTAATTTGCATTGACGACCACAAATTCATATTAAAATATATTACGTTCGGACAGGTGAATGGAGAAGATTACTTAATAGTGAGCTACATTATATGTATAGGAAACCATTTATTATAACAGTTAAGTTTCGTAGACTGCGATGGGCAGGACATGTGGCAAGAAGGGCATTGAAAGACATGCATGGAAGCATCTTGTAGTAAAACCAGAGGAAAAACGCCCAGTTGGTAGAACAAGAATGAGATGGGAGAATAACGTGAAGTATGATTTGAGGGAAGAAGATTACACAGGGAATGATTGGAAAGCATTAGCTCAGGATAGGGATATATGGAGAGCTTATGTCCGCGCGGCCATGAACCTACGGGTTCGATAGTGCCAGTGAGTAAGTAAATAATGTATTATCTTCGAGATTCTTTTCGATTATTTATTATTACATCTTCTGCTGCCAAAATAATGCGAGGTGAGTAATATAAAACTGGGTAGAATATTTCAAGGTTAGTGCGAGGTATTTATATTTTACTTTTATTTCGAGATATTTCCTCACCTGTAAGACATATCAGGAAATTTAAGGCCCAAACTGTCCCCGAACACCATCTGGTCACCTTTCTCATAAGTAATGCCACGAGTGATTTCCAAATTATCGATAAATCTAGAGAATTTGGAAATCAAGAGTGGCATTTGTTAGGACTATTTAACGAATAAAATTAAGCTGTTTACTCACAAATCATTATTTAAATATAGTTATTTTAAAATATTTATATATTTAATGTAAACGGCGATGTTTGAAAACAAATGATAAACGATTGGTACGCTTCAGTTGCTTCTTTTGTTTATCACTGCAACCAGATCATTATATTTATTGCCAAAAGATCAATATTATAAGAATGCACCCTAGTGGCGGCTTGTAACCATACATTCGTAATTATCTCGCAAACGGCTCGTTTGCGGACCCATGTTTATTGGGACATTGTTGCTTCTATTATCGTGTACTTTCAACCATTTAAGTTTGCGCCAACCTTTATGCAACACCCTGTATATATATACTTTATTGTAATGGACTGTCAACAGCACGTATGGCTTTACTGCCCTGCGACCCATATTTGTAAATAAATTTTAAATATCTTACTTTTTTTGTCTAATAAAGTCCTACTACTACTGTAAAAACCTCAGATTCCGATAAATCTAGGCCTATTTGAAACAACAGTAATTAATCCTTGTTATATTTTTCAATGGAAAGTATGTCATCATAGGAATTAGTTTTTAATGTCATTAAATTGGGTTGGTTAGTGCGAAATTAATTGTTGTAGCGATTGACGTGTTGAACTTGAGACAGAATTATGAGGTATCGGTTGCCATGCACTGCTCTTCACAACCCAACACAAATCACGGGATAGGAATACCCGCATCTGATACACATCACACGCTCTCCTGGTTCTGCCATCCGAATAAATCAATCTCCCCTTCTCTCTGCCTCTTTCATTTCCTTTTGACCATTCCAACTCATCCAATACCACAGCAATAAGAGGACCTAGTATTTTAAGAAATTGAGTTTTCAGATGATTGCCTGGGAGCTAGCTTGCATTGAGTGCAACACTTACACTATCTCTCAGAAGCATTCAATGTCTTCTTCTTCCTAAAGGACAACACGCACACACTATTGAGTAACACTAAGAAATTGGGACTGGAAGTAAATATCAATAAAATTAAATTTATGGTCACACGTAAAAATAGATTATATAATGGAAATGGACAGCTAATGTCAAATGAGGGAAATTTTGAGGAGGTAGCAGAATTCAAATACCTAGGAACAATAATCACAAATACGAATGAGAAATTATCGTACCAATTTATAAAAAGGAAATAAAACTGACTGCAACAACTATAGGAACATCTCATTACTTTCAACTTCGTATAAAATTCTAACTAATATATTAGTAAGCAGACTTGCTCCCTATATTGATGACATTCTAGGAGATCATCAATGTGCATTTAGAAGAAACTGGTCTACAACAGATCAGATTTTTAGTATAAGACAGATTTTAGAAAAGAAATGGGAATATAATGGTACTGTACATCAACTATATGTAGACTTCAAAAAAGCATATGATTCAATTAAGAGGGAGAAGTTATATAGTATCCTGCTGGAGTTCGGAATTCCTAAAAAGTTAGTTAGGTTTATACGAATGTGTCTAAATGGCACAAAGAGTAGGGTGCGTCTAGGCAAACAGTTTTCGGACACTTTTGAAATCCAGAATGGATTGAAGCAAGGAGATACACTATCTCCTCTACTATTTAATTTTGTACTAGAGCAGCCATCAAATCTTTAGAGGATGAGGAAGGCTTACAACTCAATGGTATTAATAAGCTGTTAGTTTATGCTGATGATGTAGTACTATTGGGCGATAGCGAGGGGATACTAAAGAAGAACACGCACACACTATTGAGTAACACTAAGAAATTGGGACTGGAAGTAAGTATCAATAAAACTAAATATATGGTCACACGTAGAACTGCATTATATAATGGAAATGGACAGCTAATGACAAATGAGGGAAATTTTGAGGAAGTGGCTGAATTCAAATACCTAGGAACAATAATCACAAATAGGAATGAGATGCACAAAGAAATTAAACATAGGCTCAATTCTGGAAATGCATGCTATTATGCATTGCAAAGACTTTTGATGTCCCAACTCCTTTCAAAAAACGTTAAACTGAAAATACATAAAACTATTATTCTACCAGTTATATTATATGGATGCGAAACGTGGACTTTGACTTTAAGGGAGGAAATGAGATTACGAGTTTTTGAGAATAAAGTTCTTAGGAAAATGTTTGGACCAGCGAGAGATGAACAGACAGGTGAATGGAGAAGACTTCATAACAATGAACTACATGGCCTTTGGACCAACGAGAGAACCTCTGGGTTCGATAATGCCAGCTAGTAAGTAAGTATATCTTCTTCTTCATCTGACCATGTCTTAGGCCTATAGGCCTATTACGATCTCAATGTTCAAATTTGTATCCAGCATTTCCTTGGACGGCCCAGAGATCTCTTCCCTGTTGGACAATAATGAAGCGTGGCCTTGGGAACTCTATCTGAATTCATTCGTCGCAAATGATTCACCCAGTTGTTCAGGTATCTACGTATGTATACATTGACCGGTTCTAAACGTAGTTCCTTCAAGATATCATCATTGCGTTTGTGGTCCCGTATGGTATATCCTGCTGTATATCTCATTTCACTAGAAGTTATCCTGCTCTTCTCTCCTTTCCTCAAAGTCCATGCCTCACTGCCGTAGCAAAGTGAAAATCTTGCTAAGGTTTTGTATAACTATACTCTGCTATCTCTCTGGACTAGCGATTGTTTCATTAGTGAATTTATTATTCCCATAGTTTTATTAAAATTAATAATTTTATTTGCTCTGTCTACTTCATCCAAATATGTTAATGTGTATCCAAGGTAGGTAAATATCTTCTTGTTCTTCTCTTCTTCTTCTTCTTCCTTTCATGTGATAGACCTAGAGGTCTATTACGGTCTGAATCCAACGTTTGAAGGGTCTGCCCACAGATCTCTTGCCTGGTGGCTGGTAATTTAAGATCTGACGTGGTATTCTTGTTCTGCTCATTCTTCGTACGTGAGATTTCCAGTTGTTTCTGTATTTTTGTACAAATTCCATGACTGATTCTGTTTGTAATTCTTTGAGAATCTCAAAATTACTTTTATGGTCTGTTCTTGAGTAACCTGCAGTACGTCTCATAAATTTCATTTCTGCTGCAGTTAGTCTTTGTTCATCTACACTGCGAATTGGCCGGGCCTCACTGCCGTAACATAATATGGGTCTGGCCAGTGTTTTATAAACTCTAGTTCGTGTGTTGCTGTACTGTGTCTGGGTTAAAAATATTATTTATAATTCTTGTTTACTCTGTTAAATTTTATAATTTTTTGACTAAAAAATTTTTCCTCTTCGTATGTAAATTGGTATCAGAGATACTTAAATGGGTAGGTAAATATAAAACTGTTATATATCAAATTGCAATATACAACTGTTATTCTCCCTGTTATATGGATGAGAAACATGGACTCTTAGTTTAAGGGAGAAAAGAAGATAACGAGTATTTAGAAATATAGTTCTTAGGAAACCTTTTGAGGGGAAAAAGAGACGAACAGACATCTGAATGGAGAAAACTGCATTATGGTGATCTATATTATTTGTATGGGAAGCGAGATATAATATGAATGGTAGACTGCGATGGGCAGGACATGTGGCATGGACTGCTTGGAATTAGATTAACGTCACTATAATCGCTAGAAGTC
Source organism: Diploptera punctata (assembly GCA_030220185.1). Taxonomy (NCBI): domain Eukaryota; kingdom Metazoa; phylum Arthropoda; class Insecta; order Blattodea; family Blaberidae; genus Diploptera; species Diploptera punctata. The sequence goes on along the minus strand of JASPKZ010008382.1, from coordinate 520,611 downwards.
GGCCGCGGTGGACTAGTGGTTATGCTCCTTGCCTCTGGTCCCGAGTGTCGCGGTTCAAAACCGGCCGGGTGGATGGACTTTTTAGGACGGAAAAATCCAAGAAGCAAGTCCTCCGGGAGGGACTTTAAGCCGTGGGTCCCGAATTTGAAGATTTTCAGGCTCGTAAAAAAATCCTTAAGCCTGAATGAAAAGGCCTCTAAGCAAAATTTACCGAATTTTCCCGTCCTAGTACTACCTTGGTTTCCTAAATATCAGTATGAGGCGGAACGCTGACCACGGACCACTCAAAATGACATCTATACGAAAACAAGTGTAACTAAATTAGTATGGTTCAAATTATTCCCTGTAGGGGGAGAGCGCTCAAATCTCTGTTAACGGAAAAAACGGGCTTACAAGAACAATAATCGCTAGAATGTGTTCACTTACTTACTCACTGGCACTATCGAACCCGTAGGTTCATGGCCGCGCGGAAATAAGCTTTCCATACATCCCTATTCTGAGCCAATGCTTTCCAATCATTCCCTGTATAATCTACTTCCCTCAAATCATAGTTAGTGTTCTTCTCCCACCTCATTCTTGGTCTACCAACTGGGCGTTTTCCATCTGGCTTTCCTACAAGAAGTTTCCATGCACGTCTTTCATTCCCCATACGTGCAACATGTCCTGCCCATCACAGTCTACGAGACTTAACTGTTCTTATTATATCTGGCTTCCTATAAAGACCATGTAGTCCATTGTTATGTAGTCTTCTCCATTCACCTGTCTGTTCATCTCTCTTTGGTCCAAAAAATGTCCTTAGTACTTTATTCTCAAATACTTGTAATCTCCTTTCCTCCCTTAAGGTAAGAGTCCATGTTTCGCACCCATATAATATAACTGGTACAATAATAGTTTTATATATTTTCAGTTTAACGGTTTTTGAAAGGAGTTGGGACATCAAGAGTCTCTGCAATGCATAATAACATGCATTTTCAGAATTGAGCCTATGTTTAATTTCTTTGTGCATCTCATTCCTATTTGTGATTATTGTTCCTAGGTATTTGAATTCAGCCACTTCCTCAAAATTTCCCTCATTTGTCATTAGCTGTCCATTTCCATTATATAATGAATTTCTACGTGTGACCATATGTTTAGTTTTACTGATATTTACCGCTAGAATGTGCTAGTTTCTTTAAATTTCAGTTACATGTAAATTGAGTGATTAGTTCACAAAGATATATATCATAAATCTCACTTACATTTTGATCAAATGAAGTATCGTTCAGCCTGTGAATATACATAGCAATAAATATCAAACGAGTATTGTGATTGTGGATATGGGCTTAATTCCACTATAAATCGTTTAATTAAATTGTAAACAAACAGTTGACCTGTCATGTTGTAAATTAATAAATTATTTGATATCACAGCTGGGTAGTAAAATATAATATATTTGGTTAGTCAGGGAATTTTACTTGTTGCATATATATTTTGTTCACATAATCTGAATTTCTACAAATGTCAGGGAAATTTAACGTCCTGAAGTTAGTAGAGTAGATAGTGCATCTCCGGAATGGATTGAAGCAAGGAGATGCACTATCTCCTCTACTATTTAATTTTGTACTAGAGCATGTCATTAAATCTTTAGAGAATGAGGAAGGCTTACAACTGAATGGTATTAGCGAGGAGATACTAAAGGACAACACGCACACACTATTGAGTAACACTAAGAACATAGGACTGGAAGTAAATATCAATAAAACTAAATATATGGTCACACGTAGAAATACATTATATAATGGAAATGGACAGCTTATGACAAATGAGGGAAATTTTGAGGAAGTGGCTGAATTCAAATACCTAGGAACAATAATCACAAATAGGAATGAGATGCACAAAGAAATTAAACATAGGCTCAATTCTGGAAATGCGTGTTATTATGCATTGCAGAGACTCTTGATGTCCCAAATCCTTTCAAAAAACGTTAAGCTGAAAATATATAAAACTATTATTCTACCAGTTATATTATATGGGTGCGAAACATGGACTCTTACTTTAAGGGAGGAAAGGAGATTACAAGTATTTGAGAATAAAGTTCTTAGGAAAATTTTTGGACCAAAGAGAGATGAACAGACAGGTGAATGGAGAAGACTACATAACAGTGAACTACATGGTCTTTATAGGAAGCCAGATATAATAAGAACAGTTAAGTCTCGTAGACTGCGTTGGGCAGGACATGTTGCACGTATGGGGAATGAAAGACTTGCATGGAAGCTTCTTGTAGGATAGCCAGAGGGAAAACGCCCAGTTGGTAGACCAAGAATGAGGTGGGAGAATAACATTAACTATGATTTGAGGGAAGTAGATTATACAGGGAATGATTGGAAAACATTAGCTCAGGATAGGGATGTATGGAGAGTTTATGTCCGCGCGGCCATGAACCTACAGGTTCGATAGTGCCAGTGAGTAAGTAAGTAAGTGAATTTCCCCCACCTGGACATAATAATAATCATTGATATTGTATTCTCCATGTTTAGTATGAATTATGTGTTTGCACCACGGGATAGACAGTATCTAATGACCCAGACGACTGGATAGGGAAATCTGGTTTTTAACTAGCTTGCTATCTAGTAAGAGGAGAAGGGAAGCGAACTAGCTCCTACGCGGGAACATCAACGGCTTCAGAATCGGATGAAGGAAATTGTTCTCAACGACAAAGAAGGCGGAAGAAGAAACCTGCAAGTCAGGGGGTAGATGGGACTCCAAAGCTTTAGTTAGCAACCCGTCTAGGAGAAGGAAACTCCGAAATAAATCTCCGATCCACTAGGGAATGTGGTTGTGCGTCTGGGCTGTTAACCCGACCAAACTCATCTCTCTCACAGTGTTCAGTCGGACGGATAAATCAGAGAATATAGACAGAAATGGTTTACACATGTGGAAAGAATGAATGTAACAAGATTACCAAGAGCAGCATTCAACTACAAGCCAAGAGGTTAAAGGAATGTAGGAAGACCAGTGAAAGGATGGACAGGACAACTGTGAGGCGGAACAGGCAATTTGCCTAGCCCGTGAAGTGAAGAAGAAGAAGAAGTTGTGGTGTCTCGGAGGTGGCACTGAACTGATTACTAATACGCGGAGGTATTCCATGTCCTTGTGATCCATAACTTAAATTCACTCTTCCGACAGGTCGTGCCTCCTTAAGGCCCAATGGTGTGCGCCATGTAAAAATGCCTATAACATGAGAGGTTAAATCAAGGTAATGGAAGGATTCTGAAATTGTAATTTTAAACAAGTGGCAAGAATAAACAGCACAATAAGGTAAATTATGCAAGCCGAAAAAATATTAGAAAAATGGAAGAAAAACGTTTGAAATGATATGGACACCCCATAATAATGGAAGAACATGGAATACCAAAGAAGATCCCTGATTGGAAAGATAATGGAAGGAGTGGAACAGGTAGACCTAGAGAACGTTGGATACATGGAGTGAGGAGAAGTATGGAAGCTAGAGATTTGAGGGAAGAAGATGCTTTAGACAGGAACCTCTGGCGACAAATCACTTTGGGTTGAAGGAGAATCACACTATTGTGAAATATTCCGAAAAAATAGAAGAAAAAGTTTTTTTCAAGTTTCGGTGATCGGACAGTCTTATCTTCCTAGCGTGGATAAAGAAATAAAGAAAATAAGAATAAATCTTATATATAAAAATGAATTTTTTTTTTTGTATGTTTGTTTGTACTTTATGCGCGGCCATACCGCTAATCCGATTGTAATGGGGCTTCCTGCAAAATGTTCAGGAGATTACGGACATGAACATCGGCTATAAGAAATTTGTGATACTCAACTCCTACACCCTTAAAAATCAACCTTTTTAGTGAAAAACGTGAAAAGAGTGGCTCTTTGGACGCTTAAATGGCTTACGCTGCCTAAACCATAACAAAAACACAAAATTAATGTATACAGAATTGAATATCTCAAAATGCTCTACAAATAAGTCCGCGAGAGCATATGTTTATCTCTTACGGATAACTCACAATAACCATTTTTGTCTTTTATTGATGCCAAGAAGATGCAGTCCAGTACGGTATGTAGATTCCAATGCAAGCATAGCAGCGCATGGCGGGTATTCTTTAACTGATAACTCACAATAACGAATTTTGTCTTTTAGCTCATTTATGCCAAGAATGTGGAGATAAGTAGATTCCCGGGCAACATTGGGTAATCAGCACGGGGAATCTTAAAATAATTACGATATACATTTACATTATTGTAATTTTTTTTTGTATTCATATGTAACATATGTTTGTTCTGGTGAGTGGAAGAGAAGGCCACATGGTCTTAAGTCCACCAGGCTAAATAAATCTAATTTAATTTTATTTAGTAATTTATTTATTTAGCCTGGTGGAGTTAAGGCCATGCGGCCTTCTCTTCCACTCACCAGAACAAGCATATGTTACATATGAATACAAAAAAAATACAATAATAGTCATATAAAACAGGACAAACATATGTTACACATGAATACAAAAAAATTACAATAGTAGTCAATTCATATAGACAGGACAAACTGTTACATATGAATACAAAAAAAGTTACAATAATAGTTATTGAACAATTCATTATCTGTCATATTGAATAATAATGAAATTAATGTCTAATAATAGAATGAAACTAAGTACAATTAAAATTAAATTAATGATACAATGAATAAAAAAGGAATAACAGCTCGAATCTACTATACATAAAAAGAAGAGAAAAAAAAACACTACAATGAATTAATCTACGCTTTTTATACAAGGCATTAGGTAATATATTAACAAATCCTAAGTCTATTTTTATTAAATAATTGCAAAAACGCATTATTAATTCTTAAAAAGTAGTATTAGTGAGTTGTTTCTGTTAGTGATTTTATTTTCAATTTATTTCTGAAAGATGGTAAAGTTTGGCAGTCTCTGACATAGGGTGGAAGTGAATTCCATGTTCTAGCAAGAGAAAACTGTAAAAGATTTCGAATAATAGGTAGTATGATGAGGAGGGATATAAAGGACACTGTGCTCAAGGGATCGGGTATCTAAGTTATGTGTATTTAAAATTCTAAAAAAAAAACAATTATTTTTCATTCTATTTATTCAACTCATCATAAGAAGTACATTAATTTTTGTGTTTTAGCTCATTTACGCCAAGAAGATCGGGATGAGTAGATTCCCTGACAACGCCGGGTAAACAGTACGGGGTATCTAAAAATAATTACGATATAAATGTTTCCTACTATTTATTTAAGTAAACATAAAACACATTAATTTTCATATTTCAGCTAATTTATGTCAAGAAGATCGGGATAAGTTGATTCCCGGGCAACGCCGTGTAATCAGCACAGGGTATCTAAAAAATATAAATGTATAATTAATTTTCCTTTCACTTATTCAACTAACCATAAATAGATAGATGGGAAAGCCCTGCGGCCATCACTTAAGTGTTGGCGGTGAGCGATCCATTTTGGTCCTCCTTAATAAGTAGAACCCCGGGTTCCTGTAAAATACATTAGCCCCGGTTTAAATTTTGAATTCAAATTTGAAGGGGGGCACGCCGTAGCGTAGTGGTTAAGGTATTGCGCTACAAGCCGGAAGGTCGAGGGTTCAAGTCCCGGTGGGATCAGGATTTTTAAACTGACCCAAACCTTCTGGCGGCTCTATGGCCCTGGGGTCGACTCAGCCTCTAACGGAAATGAGTACCAGACACTTGTTCTGGGGGCAAAGGCGGCCGTCACGCAGGGTTGACAACCCGGCTGACATTAAGTGCCGATTGTCCAGTAAAAGTGGGAGCCTTAACCTCCCACTACCCAAAGGGCCTCCCGAGGCCCTGTAGTGGGATTACTTTACTTTACTTTTATTCAAATTTGAAATTAATTAGCAGAGTGAAGTCGGAAGCGGACCTTTTGGGGTTCTATTCCAGCATTTGCTCTTTGGATTGAGGGAAACCGCTTAAAACCTCAATCGGAATATTCGATCACGCGGGATCTTGCCAAGTTTGGCTTTCGGATGACTCTACATTGGGAGGGCATCCAGGCTTCTCTTTATTTAAATATAACCATAAAAGCACATTAATTTTCATTTGTTTAGGCGTAGCAGCACACGTCAGATATTAGTTAGTTACAAATACATAAAAATGTACAAATTAAACTTGTTCGGATGATCGTTAGGGTTAAAAGTGAATAAATAACAAAGTAAATCTCTCATATGTGGTGAATTAAAACCTGCGTACATTATGTAATCTGCTAGAACACATGCGAATATAACAACTTTAGCGAGCTACGGTTCTAAGTAATCTTATATCCATGACAATACTGCAATTTTCATTATTTGGCTCATTTCACAAAGTGATGTTTTGTTAATTAAATGAATGTATGTGTGCCACATATCGGCTGGATAGCGGCATCCGACCGACTAAACTCTGAATGGCTTATGTTTTGTTTATTTTCTTCCTTGCTTGTCCACTATACGGGGTGAATCATAAATATGGCTATACGTTTGATCGCGTTGTGTGATGAAAATATCACCATTACAGGAAATATGAAATTACCATTGGAAAGGCAATTATTCAAATTACAACAAAAACTCGTAATCTCATTTATTTCCTTAAAGTAAGACTCCATGTTTCGCATCCATATAATATAACTGGTAGAATGATAGTTTTATATTTTTTCAGTTTAACGTTTTTTTAAAGGAGTTGGGACGTCAAGAGTCTCTGCAATACATAATAGCACGCGTTTCCAGAATTGAGCCTATGTTTAATTTCTTTGTGCATCTCATTCCTATTTGTGAACATTGTTCCTAGGTATTTGAATTATGAAATTACACACAATTTATAATTAGTGCCAAAGCATTTTAAATTATTAATTAATTTTATGGTACCCTGTTCTATCCTACGTGTCCTACAAAACAGGGTACAATGCTTCAATTGAGAAATATTTTAATTTAAAAGAAGATACATGTTTTTTTTAAATGTCTGTGGATCAACAAAGTATTCTTACGTAGTAATGCTATATATTACTTTCTTGTGCTAACTTTATCTTTCAGAATAACTGATTAGAGCTTAGGTACTTTGTTTTGTCCAACTTTACCCTGTTTACGTTTCGTTTTTGTGGAAAATCCCCAATACCAATCAAAATTTGTTTAAATAACAAAATTTTAGAGAGAGTTAATGAGTTTACTTATTTAGGATATAAACTCTTTTTGTTGAAAATTTGGATTTACCAGAGAAAATTGTAAAATTCAACAAATCAATGGGAATCATTAATAGAGTTTTAAAACCTTCATTAGTGCAAAAATCAACTCGTACTCGTCTTTACCAAATAATGGCTCGACCAGTCCTATGTTATGGGAGTGAAGCATGGACTATAAGGACGAGAGATGAAAGCAGACTAACAGCTTGTGAGATGAAATTTATGCGCCGAACAGCTGGCAACACCAAATGTGATCGAAAGAAAAATGTAGAAATCCTTCAAGAACTTAATGTGTTACCAATACTGGACTACATCTCCAGATATCAGCTAAACTTGAAGGAACATGTCTCAAGAATGGCTAGATCCAGGTTCCCCAAGGCAATAATGAACTACTGTCCAAATGGGAAACGGTCACTTGGTCGACCTATAAAAAGATGGCAGGAAAACCGCTTTCTCAGGCCGTAACAGTACTTCTAGGACTAATACCTGGCAGGATGATGATGATTTTATAATGCTTTGGAGCTAACTGACGCACAAAGAAATTAAACATGGGCTCAATTCTGAAAATGCATGCTATTACGCATTGCAGAGACTCTTGATGTCCCAACTCCTTTCAAAAAACGTTAAACTGAAAATATATAAAACTATTATTCTACCAGTTATATTATATGGGTACGAAACATGGACTCTTACTTTAAGAGAGGAAAGAAGATTACAATTATTTGAGAATAAAGTACTTAGGAAAATCTTTGGACCAAAGAGAGATGAACAGACAGGTGAATGGAGAAGACTACATAACAATGAACTACATGGTCTTTATAGGAAGCCAGATATAATAAGAACAGTCAAGTCTCGTAGACTGCGATGGGCAGGACATGTTGCACGTATTGGGAATGAAATACGTGCATGGAAGCTTCTTGTAGGAAAGCCAGAGGGAAAACGCCCAGTTGGTAGACCAAGAATGAGGTGGGAGAACAACATTAACTATGATTTGAGGGAAATAGATTATACAGTGAATGATTGGAAAGCATTAGCTCAGGATAGGGATATATGGAGAGCTTATATCCGTGCGGCCATGAACCTACGGGTTCGATAGTGCCAGTGAGTAAGTAAGTAAGCTAACTGACAACTAAATCTAGATGCATGGCCTCGCGGATATAAGCTTTACATACATCCATATACTAAGATCATTGTTTTGTAGTTTCTACATTCATAGGTAGATTAAATTAAACTATTTAAATATACGAATGTGTACAGAAAACAAAATACGACAAAGATAGTAACAGAAATATCCAATCTACTGTAAACAAAAGAAACTTCTAAAACTTACTTACTTACTCACTGGCACTATCGAACCCGTAGGTTCATGGCCGCACGGACATAAGCTCTCCATACATCCCTATCCTGAGCTAATGCTTTCCAATCATCCCCTGTATAATCCACCTCCCCCAAATCATAGTTAATGTTATTCTCCCACCTCATTCTTGGTCTACCAACTGGGCGTTTTCCCTCTGGCTTTCTAAAATGCCAAGTTAATTAAATACTCTAAAAGAAAATGTAATAATAGGGGATGAAAGGTTATACGCGATGTTAAGTAACTACTTAAGGGGCAGAAGATCGCTATAGGAGCAGGTTATAGTGAATTACTGTATGATAGCCAGTAAACCACAGCGTCTAATTGAGTCTGGAGACCGCAGCGGTGATTAATCTAATGCCCTTACTAACACCAAGTGTTCACAGATAGACACCAAATAATGACTGTATTATATCTAATAGTACGTAGCCCCACTGCTCAAATTTTAATCAATTACCCATTATTATTTATGATATATTATTATTATAATTATTATTATCGGCCGCGGTGGACTAGTGGTTATGTTCCTTGCCTCTGGTCCCAAGGGTCGCTATTTCAAACCCGGTCGGGGTCGATGGGTTTTTAGGATGGTAAAATCCAAGGAGCAAGTCCTCCGGGAGGGACTTTAAGCCGTGGGTCCCGAGTCTGAAGATTTTCAGGCTCGTAAAATATCCTTTGAAAAGGCCTCTAAGCAAATTTACCGAATTTTCCCGTCCTATTACTACCTTGGTTTCCTCGATGTCAGTGCGAGGCGGTGCGCTGACCACGGACCACTCAAAAATGACGTCTATACAAAAACAAGTGTAACTAAATTAGTATGGTTCAAATTCTTCCCTGTAGGGGAGAGCGCCTAAATCTCTGTAAAGGGAAAACATGGGCTTACAATACAATAATAATAATAATAATAATAATAATAATAATAATTATTATTATATTATTATTATTATTATTATTATTATTATTATTATTATTATTATTATTATTACTAGTTGATCTTCCGACCAGGAAACACGCCTAGAAGCACTCGCCACTGAAGATGCCCTCCGCAGTTGAGGGCGAAACGTCTGGTATCAACACCAACTATGGACCACGGCCACATAACCCGGAATCACTCAACATTATAATATTATTACTGTTATTATTATTATTATTATTATTATTATTATTATTATTATTATTATTATTATTATTATTATGGCCTTTGAAGGGAAATTCCCAGTAAGAAGTAAAATTTGTATTCAGAATTCAATATTAGAGCAAGTAAATTCATTTAAATACTTAGGATATAATCTAACTTATAATGAGGAATGTGATATATCCTTTAAAATACAAAACTATAATAAAGCTTTAAGAATTATCAACCAAGTTTTTAAACCATCAAAACTGCAGAGACACACAAGAATGAAAATCTATAAAATTCTCGCTAGACCCATAATCTGTTATGGCAGTGAAGCTTGGACCATCAGAACTCAGGATGATCGTCATATTACAGCCACGGAGATGAAATTTCTGCGACGAACTGCAGGTTATAGCCTTCTAGACCACAAAAGAAATTCAACAATAGCCAGAGAGTTAAACATCGTACCTATATCTGAATACCTCCAAGAATATAGAAACAATTGGCCAGCCCATATTCAGCGCATGGATCGTCACAGAATACCAAAACATATTCTTCACTACATTCCTCGAGGCAGAAGATCTGTGGGTCGACCTTTTCGGAGATGGCGGGAGACCGTAACGGACCACTGGGCCTAATACTTGAAAGGACGATGATGATGATGATTATTATTATTATTATTATTATTATTATTATTATTATTATTATTATTATTATTATTATTATTACTATTGGAATGTTGGAAGATAGCTTGTATTGATTAATTAATTCTTAAATGGGCAATTTATCCCATAAGATACATTAATTTAATTCATTTTATAATTTTATTAAAGTAGTGGAAAAATGAATAATTATAAATGATTTTAATTTGTATCAAATTATACTAAAATAAGAATAGTAACTTAAGTGCATGTTTTGTTTTCATTGCGGTGCGAAATGTTTAAATATGTTAGAATAAATGAGTTTCTACAATTTAAGTTTAATGAAATGAAGATAGGCCTCTATATTCTGTAAAACGTCTACCGCTGTGGTCTCGAGGTAGCGTGCTGCCTTGTCAAGCAGCGGACCCGGGTTCGATCCGCGGTCGGGACAGTTTTTCTGGGTGAGGTTTTCATGGGGGTTTTTCCTCACCTGTAAGACAAATGCCAGGAAAACTTTAAGGCCCAAACGGTCCCCGAAATCATATGGCCATCGCAATCATCATCATTCATATTCATCTTAGGTTAAGCTTAGGATTAGGGACTCTCCTGGCGCACCACTATCATCATTACTCATAATATCATCGGGGCAACGTAACCCCATCTTCCAGACGCCCCCCAACCTGAGAAGTGGGTTACAAATACGCCGTGCTAGGAGAGAATACCAGGAATGTCGAAAGACAACCTGGGGCATTTGCAAAAAAAAAAAAATCTGTAAAAAAACAAAATCGAGTCATTCATAAATTAATATTAAAAAGGAATATGCTATAACTATTTCTCGGGTTAATAATATCCCATTAATTGCTCTAGCGGACGCAAGTTTTTATTTTTGGCAACATAACTCTGTATATATTATTAAAATAAACCTGGAAGGTGTTAATGGAAAATCAGCCCAATACGACCATTGGAAATGGGGTTTATCAGAAATCCAAAATGAAACTTCCTTCACATAGGAAGACGTAAAATAAGGAATCCTCACAAATTCGAACATTTGCCCGGTTCCGTTCGTTCGTTAATTTGGAGAAACTCAATTTCTGATACCACGTTATTTAAAAGTGTTCGACTGCAGTGAAAACAAGCCATGTATAATCGTCATACGTACTGCATATCACTGTATAAAATTATTCATATGTAAATAATATATATTAATTAATGTTCCCATTATTTCATTAACATATTAAATAAATAATCGGAAGAAGGAATCCAAATAAAGCAAGTGAAACAAACTAAATATTTGGGAATGATTATGGATAACATCGAAGGGATAGGCAAAGAGACATAAAACATAGAATTGAATTGAGTAGCAAAATAATGTCATCATTAAATTCCATATGGTGGGATAAGCATATTTGGAAAGACACAAAAAAATATATTGGTAAAACATTGGTGGAATCTGTTGCAATGTACGGAAGTGAGGTATGGACAATCAATAAGTACTACAAGAATAGACTAATAGCTCTAGAAATGGATTATTTACGAAGAAGTGCAAGAAAGTCTAAAATTAGAACGTGTCACAAATAAGGAAATTAGAAACATAATGGAAGCAGAAGAAAGCATAATTGAAAGAATTGAGGAGAAGGAATTAAAGTGGTTAGGACATGTTTTAAGAATGGAAGATGAGCGATGGCCGAAGCAACTGTATGAATGGCATCCGAACAGAAAGAAGAAAAGAGGAAGACCAAGGTTAACATGGAAGGAAAACATGAAGACAGTAATGCAAGCTAGAGGGCTAAGCATCGAAGATGCCCAAGACCGTAGGCTTTGGAGGTTTGGCACGGGAAGACGGCAGCAGCTGTAAAAACCCGAAGATAGATAGATTAAATAAAAAAACGAATATATTTTTTAAGTTACATTCCCAGTTTGAAGATTAATTACATTGTGTTATAAGCTTATAGAGGTACATTGTGACGAGGCAAATATGCTGCTGGAGCGATTTTTTATTTCGATTTTCAGGTAAAAACCCCCTTTCTAGGACGTATCCATTTCAATACTTCTCCGTTTGTTTCTGTGTCCCTTCTTCTCATTATATGGGTTTTGTAAATAAATGTAACACTTAAGTTGGCAAAACAACATTTCTGGTGTCAGTTATTTAAATGTGGCGGACCGTACTGAAAACGAAATCGTGCATAACCGTTGTAATTCCACACAAGTTTCAGTAATTTCTTATCCTTAGCTTTTCTTTTTATGTATATATTTTTAAATATTACAAAAATTAAAATAATTGTTGTATTCTATAGGATGCATTGCGCATTTAAGGGTTAAATACCGAGACAATTCCCGGTGCAAATGAAGAAAAACTAAACTTGCAGGAAAGTGGATAACAAATTTATAATGACTACGGTAGTCCATGAATTTGCAGCCAGATGGCTTGGAAGACAAACGACTGCAGATATTGCTGTATAATTAAAAAGGTGGAAGAAACTTCATTCCACCGGGAAAGAAGCTGCACATGTGAAGAAACCCTCCAATTTTATGTTCTTTTGCGTGTTAACATGATGTTAAATTGTTAAAAATCTCATAAATACTTTCGAAGTATGTTATTGCCATTTCAAAGGAAGTTCTTTTCCTTGGTGTATGTTAAATCAGTTTATTGGAGGAACTTTAAACACGCTTTATTATGTACTAGCTAATTACCCGGAGTTGCCAAGTTTATTTTTTACTATATATATATACCCCTTCCATGGAGGTCCTTCACTGCAGTCATGGCATTTTCATGCTATGCTCGCAGCTTTACTAGGGAATTGTAGGTATGGTAGCTTCCCGTTACTTTCCACACCGGTGAAGGAGGAGGATGATGATGATAATGATAAGGATGATGATGATATTGATAAGGATGATGATGATGATGGCCATATGATTTCGGGGACCGTTTGGGCCTTAAAGTTTTCCTGACATTTGTCTTACAGGTGAGGAAAACCCCGATAAAAACCTTACCCAGAAAAACTGCCCCGACCGGGGATCGAACCCGGGCCCGCTGCGTGACAAGGCAGCACGCTACCTCAAGACCACAGCGGTGGAAATATATTAAGAAATAACAGTATGATGTTTATTATATGAATGAATGCATTAGTCAATATTTTAATTCAATTTGAATTGTGTATTTTGACTTACCTCAAATTTCTTGATTTTTATGCAGACCGGTTTCGTCACTAATTGTGCGCCATTCTCGATGCTTCACAGCTCTTTTCTTGCGGTTGTATCCTCCTGAAAATTGATTTCTGCGCCTTCTGTTGGCTGACCGATGAACTTCCAAATGAATTTTTTTCCCCTTTCACCGGGAATTTCAAAATCCATGGTTTCCTTTTTATTCTTCATATGTAAATTTTCTCTCAAATTGAGAGTTGCTTACATTTTTTACTCGTAACTGCATAAAACTGCATCAAGAAATACGAGGTGCGTCAAAATACACAACTCAAATATAATAATTTTTTTACTTCCATCTTGTATTCACCAACAAGCTTAGCGATCTCAAAACTGTGGGTTCGATCTAATTAATGTATTTTCGGTAATTGTGTGTCACGCTTTCTAATTCCTAGGTAATACATATAAAGAGTGAGCTTAAATTTTATCGCGACTGTCACTAATGACACTGGCCAACATGATTTTTGTCTCATGAGTACCAATAGTTGTACTTAATGCAGTTTTTTTTCGTGTTTCAAAATATGTATTCGGAATTTCTTCATCGCCCACAGTTTTTTTATTTAAATTTCAATTGATGGATTAAAATAATTATTTTTAATAAATGTTTTTTCCTCCATTTGTCCATTGAAAAATAAAACCAAATGAGCTAACTCAAATGGTTTCAGCTATGCAAAAGAGATATCAAGGCAAATGGAATCCTAATATGCTGGCCGATTATTGTTGAACCATCAAGAGGGATACTCCACAGGCGAAATATAGCAGAAAATCGTCATTTATTAATTTCTAGGTGAGTCCGAATTTTCGAATATTGTATAGTTACGAATGTAGAAAATATTAAAATATTAAAGTGTTTGACATTATAAATGCCTGTCTCTCGGAAACCTTGCATGATGCAAAAAAAACCGATATATTTCTAATTTGAATTCACGAGAGAACAAAATACTATCAGAATCATACATTTTTCTTTCTGAGACAAAAAAAAAGTTTATTTTTGTGGTTCAGTGTCACTTTAGCTGCCCCAGAACTGTGGATTCGTTACTGATATAGGTTATTTTATATTAGTTTACATGCCAGGTCCCATTTCACTGCCCTATGGAGCAGTATATTTGTCAGGTTATAAGTCATATGGGTAGGCCTAGCAAGTTTAGATTAGAAGCTATTGATACAGGTGTTCGACAATTGTAACCAACCTGGTTTACTGAATCTTGCCAGGTTTGTGCAACCACAAATTTTCAAACTACTTATTCTTTCCCTGTTAAGATTTCAAAAATGTTATGTTTTAATGTAGTTGAGCTCCTAGCAATTAACATACTCTATGTCACATTGTTTGCTCTGAAAATGCATTTAATAGACCGAGAATTCATTATGAAAATAAGTGACGCGATATCAGCCCATTGTATTCCTATCTTCTAACTTACTTTACATCCAAATGGTACGTTTCTGGACATGGGCTCGTTATCAAAACTTTATCTACTAAGTGCCCTCTACAATACCTTGAAGTCCGTAATATTTATTGTGAATCACTCTGTCGAATAATATTGAAAATGTAAACAAGAATTTAAACAAAAAAAGTAATTATTTGTGAAGCGACTTCTAAACAAGATTGCTGAATCCGCTGAAAAGAAACTAAATTATCTACCTGAGCTAATCTATATAAATCCGGAAAACAGACCATATTTCATCAATAATCTATCGCTACAATGACCGACTTGGAGTGTTAGGATTTTGAAACCCAAGCCTATCTCTCTTAATCTACTGTAATCTATAAACCACTTACCGGGAGATTAAAATAATACTTTAGTAAAATTTCTCAAATTTGTTTTTTTTTTGTACTTGTAAATAGGTTGAAATATTCTTCACATACTGATATAAATATTATTAATATATGCTCATTTTAAATATATTTGCTTTTAGCAAGACTGCATCACTAATTGGACACTACGAGCGTTTTACTGAAACTACTATTGAAAACATTAAGAAATTGGGACTGGAAGTAAATATCAATACAACTAAATATATGGCCACACGTAGAAATTCATTATGTAATGGAAATGGACGGCTAATGATAATTGAGGAAAATTTTGAGGAAGTGGCTGAATTCAAATACCTAGGAACAATAATCACAAATAGGAATGAGGTACAAAAATAAATTAAACATAAGCTCAATTCTGGAAATGCGTGCTATTATGCATTGCAGAGACTCTTGATGTCCCAACTCCTTTCAAAAAACGTTAAACTGAAAATATATAAAACTATTATTCTACCAGTTATATTATATGGATGTGAAACATGGACTCTTACTTTAAGGGAGGAGAGTAGATTGCGGGCATTTGAGAATAAAGTATTTATGAAAATTTTTGGACCAAAGAGAGATGAACAGACAGGTGAATGGAGAAGACTACATAACAATGAACTACATGGCCTTTATAAGAAGCCAGATATAATAAGAACAGTTAAGTCTCGTAGACAGGACATGTTGCACATATGGGGAATGAATGACTTGCATGGAAGCTTCTTGTAGGAAAGCCAGAGCGAAAACGCCCTGTTGACAGACCAAGAATGAGGTGAGAGAATAACATTAACTGTGATTTGAGAGAAGTGAATTATACAGGAGATGATAGGAAAGCATTAGCTCAGGAAAGGGATGTATGGAGAGCTTATGCCCGCGCGGCCATGAACCTACGGGTTCGATAGTGCCAGTGAGTAAGTTTTTTATAGAATAAACTACAATATTCATATAAAAGACCCGTTTTCTCATAAACTATAAGAGGTAAATGTATGAACGTTTTTGAGCATGTACAGTACTTACATCTGTTGATATGGAACCACTTTGGTGCTCTTACAATCTTATGATTCTTGGTTAATTTTAAAAAAATGAAAAGTTGGAAAAATAAAAAAAAACTAAGTATAAAAAATATACATGTTACGGTAAATGTGATTAAACCGGTGATTATATACATTTGCCGGTTTGAAGAAGTATTTAGTCAGATCTTCATTATTTTCCACGTTGTGGGCGCAATTTTGAAGCAGTAATTCTTTTCCCATGTTATGACGATGTTTTGAAGCAGCTAACTCTCTTCATGCCCGATGTTGTAGTAACATTTTGTAGGATTAGTGTCCCAAAATAATAAATAAGAATTACTGGTTCAGGTTGGATTTGATTTTTGGTGCAGCTGGATTCTCTTCTCAAGGTCGAAGTTGGTACACAAGATAGGAAAACACTTTAAAAATCACTAATAACTGATTCAAGTAGAACTAGTTATAAATTTATTCATTTTGTAGGTTCCCAGCAGATTAAGTAAATTTAAGTGTGATTATTCTTCACCTGTCGATTAAAATTAAATTATTTTATTTTCTTGAATCCACTATTTTTCTGGTATTAAATTTCACATTTTATCAGGAGAGCTGTTATAGCTTCTATCCTTGATGAAAGTTATATGCAGACTGACCAGTGTAATTCTGTTATAATTTTAAAGAACATTATTACATCACATGATTTTATATTTAAATTCTATTGGTTAATGGTCCATTAAATACCAGGTTTAAATTTGGTTGGCTAAATCAAAAAGTTAATTGTTTTTAACATCCAATCAGAATTTAGTATACATTTATTTAAAAATATTAAGTTAAGCAGGTGTTCCTATTACAGTTATAACAGAAAACTTCATATTTCAGACAACAATGACTATTTTAAAAGCATTATTTAGAAAGACTGTTATATAATACAATTTCTTTAATTGTTACTGAGACATTTTTATTCAACAAAGAACAACAATTAATTATTTAGATGTTTTTCTTTATTTAAGTTATATTTAAATGTTTACAACAATTTAAAATATAAAATTATTAACTTTAACTTTCATATTTATTAAGATATTAAAATCCTGCTATAGGTTATTATACATAATCACCACTAAATTTGGTAAATATGACATTTTTTTAAATTTATCATATTAACCGGTTTGTTTGCATAATTCCCAACTCGTAATGGTAATTGTGATAAAAGTCCCTAACTATACGAACATTCGTTCAGTTTATTTCACATTTCCTAACCTAACAAAACAATTTACATGCATAAATAAGTAAACTTAAAATATTTAGTAATTTGTAGTAATAGCATTTAACGTTATTTGAAAAAAAATGTATTTTTCTGTAGAATATTGGCTTAGGTTGTTTTTTATGTGAAACTGCAGTTTGTTTTTTATGTGCAACTGTTTTGTACAATTTCAATAAAATTGTATTATAACCATTTATTGACTTTTAAATTGTAAAATATAAAATATTGTAATTTGTGGTCTCTTACGCCATAGTGTCCAACTAAAAAATATCTTTCTGAGTAGTAACTACTCAAAAAAAACTCCACTTTATTCTACTGGCCCAATCAGTCATGATATTTATCACATTTACCATTACGAGTTGGGAATTATGCAAACAAACCGGTTAATTTGATACATTTTAAAACAATTATCATATTTACCGGCATTAATTGTGATAATCATCATCGTAACTCCAGGGATTAGGCAATTGCCCGTTCCGACATCATAATGCATCAGCCCAACGTCTTCTAGGTCTTCCAACATCACGTCTTCCTCTTGCTTGATAATTTCTTGCTAACAATGGATATCTCTCCTTACACATTCCATCCATATGATCAGTCCATTATCCTTTTATCTTGTTTGGGTCGGTTCCTTTTATGACAATCCGGCTGATTTCCATGAAGCTTCTCAGTAAGATCAATGTCTCCTGGAAGCGTTACGAGCGCTTCGCAGGACAAGGATGGTGGAAGGGCTGCTTCCTCTGAGCCTCCAAACATGCTCCTCTGGGTATCCACCCCCCAAGAGAGGGCTGCTTCTTCCGCTCTTCAAGCCCTACAAGTTTAGCTGTGCTATTCCTTGTCGCCTTGTTGACCGTTGAAGACTTGACGAAGATGTGGCCGCCCAATATGGATACAGACGCCATTCCTTCATTGTGAGCTGTACTTAGTTCCACTCGCCTCTTACCCACCAGCAAGATTAACCTAAGGGAATCTTCCCCAGTAGGGTCGTCTGGTTCATCGGGTACTAAGCCCCCCCACCACGTCAAGATGATAATAATAATAATAATAATAATAATAATAATAATAATAATAATAATAATAATAATAATAATAATAATAATAATAATTTATTTTAGCTGGCAGAGTTAAGGACATAAGGCCTTCTCTTCCACTCAACCAGCGAATAGTAAAATTATACAAAAATTACGTACATATTACAATTTTAAGATATTAAAATACAGACTAAACAAAATACAATGATGATGGAATGTTCTATATAGTTGTTATGCAGTTAATATTTTCATTGTGTCGAACTTAAGATATCAGTTAATTTAGATTTAAATAATGATAGCGATTGACAGTCCCTGACATGACTGGGAAGTGAGTTCCATGCTCTAGCCATAGATATTGTGTAAGATTCAGAGTACAGACAGGTCCTGATTATATTTTAATTGTGATTATGCATAATTATCGGTTATTATATATAATGACCAGTTTTTTACCTTTACCGTAACATATATTTCCAAAAGTAAGAAGAAATGTAACTCAAAAGTGCTTCAATAAACTAATTACACATGTACTTGCAACGTGTGAAAAATTCACATTTACACCTCAAATAGTTTCTGAGGAAATGGTCTCAAAGTTTACATTTTAACATTGTCGGGATAGTGCTTTTAATTTGCCATTTAATTAAAACATAATATCGATAATGTAACTTGCTGCATGACCTCTGAACTTCAGTGAAGAAATACAATGTTACCATGTTATGTATGAACATAATTAAATGGAGGGCACTTCCACATAATGTAATATTACGAGCAATATTAATGGAGAATGCGTTATGAATAGATTATGTACTAACCTCAAAATAATTATATTCGATTACCCGAGCTAAATGAACGCACGGCCATTGGACGTTGCAGCCTCGTGCCATTTCTGCTTAATTATCACTAGCGTTCGGTGTTTGTTGTTGACGCTCTCATTTCACAGGAAATTAACTGAACATCTGTTTGCTATGATCCTGCGTCTCTGTATAAATATCTGAACAAGAATAATAATCATTTTTACATCAAAATCTACTCAAGCATAAATTATCATTGACTATTTAACTCATGCCTCAAATGGGAGTCAATGATCAATCACGTTTCAATGATTTCTGTTTTACAACCAATCAGAGTCGTGTTTCACGAAATATTTATCGGTGTTATATTTACCATATTAAAGAAAGCTCCTCCTTTTTAATATTCTGAACAGGTCTGACCATTATTTTGCAGTGACTGAGTCTATGAGAAATATAGCTACCAGATTGTACATATAGTGCATAGATGTCAACACATAGCGCTTGCAGGAGTTAATATAAAAACATTTGTAGCAATTTATTATACCATTAAAAAGAAACCACTGTTTGCACTTTCTTAAATTATTTTTCCCAGGTAATAATCCAGAAAAATATAATTGTCATATTTACATCATACGACATCAGAAATGAATTAATATGCAGTTTGATGTGTTTCATTTTTTCTCCACTAGAGAGCATTCTTACAATATTGCGTTCCTTTGGAAATAAATAGTATGGTGTGGTTGCAGTGATAAACAAAAGAAGCAGATGAAGCGTACCTACCGTTTCTCATTTGTTATCAAAAATCGCCGTTTACATTAAATATATAAATATTTTAAAATAATTATAGTTAAATAATGATTTGTGAGTAAACAGCTTAATTTTATTCGTTAAATAGTCCTAACAAATGCCACTCTTGATTTCCAAATTCTCTAGATAAATTCACTCCTCACTTCGTGAGTCGTGAATTTATCGATAATTTGGAAATCACTCGTGGCATTACATATGATAAGCATGTTTGGTTCCTCTATTGTGCTTAGCAAAATTGAATACAGGGACTCTTGATGTCCCAACTCCTTTAAAAAAATGTTAAACTGAAAATATATAAAACTATTATTCTACAGTTATATTATATGGATGTGAAACATGGACTCTTACTTTAAGGCAGTAAAGGAGATTACGAGTATTTGAGAATAAAATTCCTAGGAAATTTTTGGACCAAAGAGAGATGAACAGACAGGTGAATGGAGAAGACTAACAAACAGTGAACTACATGGTCTTTATAGGAAGCCAGATATAATAAGAACAGTTAAGTCTCGTAGACTGCAATGGACAGCACATGTGGCACGAATGGAGAATGAAAGACGTGCATGGAAGCTTCTTGTAGGAAAACCAGAGGGAAAACGCCCAGTTGGTAGACCAAGAATGAGGTGGGAGAATAACTTGAACTATGGTTTGAGGGAAGTAGATTATACAGGGGATGATTTGAAAACATTAGCTCAGGATAGGGATGTGTGGATAACATTATTTCAGCGCGGCCATGAACCTACGGGTTCGATAATACTATAGTTAATGACAAGATAACAGTAGTACAGCATTAGTTTAACATGAACTGCCATTCTCAGTTCTCCAGTCAAATACCCATGGACCGAGAGCTGTTTTGATCTTTTATGATATAAGACAACGTGTTAATATAAATAAAAGAGTCAATAAACTTATCAATATATGTGCAGGTCTTGATTTCACTAAGCAACAAAAGAATATATGTTTTGTCTCAGAAAGAAAAATATGTGATTCGGATAGTATTCTGTCTCATGAATTCAAATATGACATCGGTTTTCTCAATCACGCGAGGTTTCCGAGAGACAGGCACTTATAATTTCAAACACTTTAATATTTTCTACATTCGTAACTATACAATATTCGAACATTCGGACTCACCTATAAAGTAAGAAATGACGATTTTCTGCTATATTTCTCATGCGGAGCATCGGTCTTGATGGTGCAACAATAATCGGCCAGCATATTGGGATTCCATTTGCCTTGATATCTCTTTTCCATAGCTGAAATCTCTTGATGAAAGTATTCCCCGTGCTCATCGCTCACTGCGTAGATTATTAAAAAAATAATTATTTAAATCCATTAATTGAAATTGAAATAAAAAAACTGTGGGTGATGGAGAAATTCCGAATACATATTTGAAAACACGATAAAAAACTGCATTAAGTACAACTATTGGTGCTCATGAGACAAAAATCATGTTGACCAGTGTTCTTAAACTACATTTTGATTAGATGACTGAGAAAAACCGCGAGACAATCGCAATCAGATTGATCGATGGGAAATTTGAACCACGTTTCTGTCCAATATGAGTCTGAAACTCTACCATCTAAACCAATTCTCTCGGTTTTTGACATAATTATTTTTTTAAAATTTACTCTAGGTCTTAAAAATGCAGTACGAATGATTCTTAAAAGATTTATATCATTGTACAGAATTTCGTATATTGAAACCTGGAATTTCGTATATTGAAACCTGGAATTTCGTATATTGAAACCTGGAATTTCGTATATTGAAACCTGGAATTTCGTATATTGAAACCTGGAATTTCGTATATTGAAACCTGGAATTTCGTACGAAGCTGGTATTTCGTTGAATAACTAATAGACAGTAGAAAAAAACAAAATATTACAATTAATTTTAAATTTGTATCTTATATATATATATGTCCACCGCTGTGGTCTCGAGGTAGCGTACTGCCTTGTCACGCAGCGGGCCCGGGTTCGATCCCCGGTCGGGGCAGTTTTTCTGGGTGAGGTTTTTATCGGGGTTTTTCCTCACCTGTAAGACAAATGTCAAGAAAACTTTAAGGCCCAAACGGTCCCCGAAATCATATGGCCATCATCCTTATCATTATCATCCTTACCATTATCATCATCATCATCATCATCATCCTTCACCGGTGTGGAAAGCAACGGGAAGCTACCACACCTAAACAATTCCCTAGTAAAGCTGCAAGCATAGCATGAAAATGCTATGATTGCAGTGAAGGACCTGCCTTCGGGCAGAATTACTATGGATGGATGGATATATATATATATATATATATATATATATATATATATATCAATTTCAATATCTCTAGCGCCCCGCTATTGTATAAAGTCCTAACATTCCATGTTCCTAGGAACATATCCCTGTGTTTGAGCCTTTGACATGGGTTCCCTGAAGTAGTCCCCGCCCGGAGAACCGAATGGGGGACTATTTGACCTCCGGAAAATTTTACCCCAGATGAACCCATGTCCTCATTTCTTGACGGTTGTATTTTTACGGTGAAATATCGTCACTCTTTCGCCCCAGGTACTTATTTCGTCTGGCTTATCACCTTCGACCAGTCCGGCATGGGTAACCCTATCGGCAGCAATGCTACCGCCGGCATAGCTCTCAGGATCATTTAAGCACGCAAGCCACTCCACCACGACAAGGTAAAGATACCATTAACTATGATTTGAGGGAAGTAGATTATACAGGAAATGATTGGAAAGCATTGGCTCAGGATAGGGATGTATGGAGAGCTTATGTCCGCGCGGTCATGAACCTACGGGTTCGATAGTGCCAGTGAGTAAGTATATATCAATTTCAATTATAAAGTTTCCAAAGTCTGTCATTTTAGACTTACCAGGTTTTCTCTTCCGTTTTTAAGAAAGAGAGGAACACGGAACATGTAATCTGCATAAGATGGTACTTAATCGACTTAAGGGACACAAAAGAACACTACTTGAGCCAATGAGGACACTTGTGATACTCAGTAAGGGCTCTTATGGACCACTCTACATTATCTGCCGGCTCACATCAATTCAATTCCTCTTCTCGTTTAAAAAGTCTGATGTAACTTTGTAAAAACAGTTTACTTCCGACGTTTCCTCTGCTACATTCTGTACATGAAAAAACTTTTATAGATACAATTGTCGGAAATAGTTTATTAAAATTACTTTTTTTTGTTAGAAATGGATTAATTATTTTATTGAATCAAAAATGATTACAATTAATTCTAACTATGTGAAATAACTTTTTCCTTTTTCCTATTACATTTGATAACTCTTTTTGCAAAGGTACATATATTCGATATAGGTCTAACTGAATTACTACTTTTCTAATATATAAAAATTAATATTTGTTTGTTTGTTGGTTTGTTTGTTCGTATTCTATGCACTGCCATACCGTTGATCCAATTTTGATGGGGGTTTTAGTAAAATATTCAGGAGATTCCCAAGATAAACATTGGCTATAAGAGTGTTGTGATATCCAACCACTTCAGCCCTAAAAACCACCCTTTGTAGTGAAAAACGTGATATAAAGTCCCTATTTTGACGCTTAAATGGCTTACACTGCCTAAACCATAACAAATGCATCAAATTGAAATACACAGAATTGAATATTTCACAAACCTCTACAAAAAAGTCCGCGTGAGCATATGTTTATGTCTGGTGGTTTCCCGTCTAATACTACCCAATTGCTCTAAATTTACCTCATTTGGGTCGTACAACTCTTTCATTTCTGCTAGCTTTCTTTTCTTTACGATGTCGGCACATTCCTCATCAAACCATTTCTTGTTTTTCCTCTTTTTTAAATAACCAATGCTTTCTGATGCTGACAATTTAATAGTATATCTTATAGCCTCCCATTCTTTATTTATATTAGTTTTTTCTTCGTTTGCTAGATTGTCATCTGAAGATTCCAGTACTTCAAATCCATTAGCAACTTTGATTTGGTTTTCTTGCGGCGTTTCATCATTTTTCAAGTTTTTTAATTCAAATTTTTCAGAATCATCTTTAACATTTGTTCCTCTCATAAGCGATAGCCGTGTTTGATTTTCACTCTGACCAGATGATGGTCCGAATTGCAGTCTGTCGCTCTAACTGATCTAACATCGATGGTGCTACTGTTCTAGCGTTTGTCCACTAATACATGATCTATCTCGTTCCGAGTTTCGCCATCTGGGGACGTCCAGGTGTATTTATGAGTATCCTTATGCTGAAATGTTTTGCTCTTAACAATGAACACTGATAAGATTTAAATTTCCAGGAAGTTTTCAATGATAGTCGTATATTACCCAGTTTAAGGCATATACACCGTGATTCAAAATTGACTTTACAAATTTACAAGCTTATAGAAATTTATTTAATAAATATCAGTAAAACTAAATACATGGTCACACGTAGAAATTCAGTATATAATGGAAGTGGACAGCTAATGACAAATGAGGGAAATTTTGAGGAAGTGGCTGAATTCAAATGCCTAGGAACAATAATCACAAATAGGAATGAGATGCAAAAAGAAATTAAACATAGGCTCAATTCTGGAAATGCATGCTATTATGCATTGCAGAGACTTTTGATGTCCCAACTCCTTTCAAAAAACGTTAAGCTGAAAATATATAAAACTATTATTCTACCAGTTATATTATATGGATGCGAAACCTGGACTCTTACTTTAAGGGAGGAAAGGAGATTACGAGTATTTGAGATAAAGTTCTTAGGAAAATTTTTGGATCAAAGAGAGATGAACAGACAGGTGAATGGAGAAGACTACATAACAATGAACTACATGGTCTTTATAGGAAGCCAGATATAATAAGAACAGTTAAGTCTCGTAGACTGCGATGGGCAGGACATGTTGCGCGTATGGGGAATGAAAGACGTGCATGGAAACTTCTTGTAGGATAGCCAGAGGGAAAACGCCCAGTTGGTAGACCAAGAATGAGGTGGGAGAACAACATTAACTATGATTTGAGGGAAGTAGATTATACAGGGAATGATTGGAAAGCATTAGCTCAGGATAGGGATGTATGGAGAGCTTATGTCCGCGCGGCCATGAACCTTCGGGTTCGATAGTGCCAGTGAGTTAGTTAGTTAGTTAGTTATAGAAATTTATTTAGAAGACCTACAGAATTGGTTTAATGTCATATGATAGCACAACGCATCAAGTTTTCACCAACATAGTTTTATAGTACCTAGTTCTCTCACCGCCGTAGTTCATTTCAAAATGGCTGCTTTCACAGGTGCCGAGCGTGCTCGTTGTGTGTATTTGTTCGAAGAAACTAAATCTGCGACAATTGTACAGCGTAGATTTCGTACCCAGTATGGTAAGGATCCTCCTAGCAGGCCAACAATTTATTCTTGGCTCCAAACATTTGTTAGGACTGGCTGTTCTGTAAGTCATTCCAAGCATACTGCCCGTCCACGTACGGCTGAAGCTGTGGTTGAACAAGTGAGGGATAGCTTTGCTCGGAGCTCTAGGAAATCAACGCGGCGTGCGTCACGTGAGACTGGCGCATACTACGGAGACGTTTGCACTTGAAACCATACCGATTTTCGATGGTGCAACACATTACTGATAATGATAAGATGGTTCGACGTGATTTCTGTGCAGAAATGCTTGGTCGGATTGAGGAAGATGTAACGTATTTGAACCACGTAATCTTCAGCGACGAGTCTACATTTCACGTCAGTGGCAAAGTAAATACCCATAACTGCAGGATCTGGGGCTCTGAACCTCCACATCTCCATCTGCAACACGTACGTGACAGCCCGAATGTGAATGAGTTTTGTGCCCTAAGTAAAACTAAAGTGTACGGCCCCTTCTTTTTCCAAGAAGAAACTATCAACGGTACGATTTATCTGGATATGCTAGGAGGATCCTTACCATACTGGGCACGAAATCTACGCTGAACAATTGTCGCAGATTTAGTTTCTTCGAACAAAAACACACAACAAGCACGCTCGGCACATGTGAAAGCAGCCATTTTGATATGAATTACGTTAGCGCACGCGGTGAGAGAACTAGGTACTATAATAATAATAATAATAATAATAATAATAATAATAATAATAATAATAATAATAATAATAATATTACTTTATTTATTCTGGCAGAGTTAAGGCCATAAGGCCCTCTCTTCCACTCAACCAGCACAAATACAAATAAATATTCGACAAATATAGATATACACTATACTAATTATAAACAATTAAAGATACAATAAATGTAGCAATGTAAATGTCATGTACAAACAACATTTTATAGGGTAATAACAATAATGATACGATAATAATAATAATAATAATAATAATAATAATAATAATAATATAAATATGATACATTATACGGGAAACACCAATTAATATATATATCTTACACTGGATAATAATGAAGTGGAGTTTAGAGCAAATATAAATTTAGATTTCTTTTAAAAGATGTCAATGTCCGGCAGCCCCTTATTTCTTGTGGTAGGGAATTCCAGTTGCGAGAAGTGGAGATGGTATATGACATGGAGTGATGTGATGTCCTATGTTGCGGTATATTAAGCAAGAGACTATGTTGTGATCTTGTGTTTAAGTTATGGTTTGAGGATAGATACTGGAAACGGGATGATAAATAATTAGGAATCGAGGTATGTAGGATCTTAAATAGGAGATTTAGACAGTGCGATTTTCTTCTCTCTTTTAGATGTAGCCATGACAATTCGTGGAATAATGGAGAAATGTGATCGTATTTTCGAACATTAAATATGAATCTGATGCACATATTATGGACACGCTGCAGTTTGTCCGACAATCCGTCACTTATGTCAGTTAGTAGAACGTCACAGTAGTAAAACTATGTCGGTGAAAACGTGATGCGTTGTGCTATCATATGACATTAAAACCAATTCTGTAGGTCTTCTAAATAAATTTCTATAAGCTTGTAAAGTTGTAAAGTCAATTTTGAATCATCCTGTATATTAATTGGTGTTTCTCGTATAATTTATCATATTTATACTATTATAATTATTATTATTATTATTATTATTATTATTATTATTATTATTATTATTATTATATTATCATTATATTATTATTATTATTATTATTATAATTAATTATTTTTATAGTATAAAATGTTGTTTGTACATGAAATTTACATTGCTACATTTAATGTATCTTTAACTGTTTATAATTAGTATAGTGTATATCTATATTTGTCAAATATTTATTTGTATTTGTACTGGTTGAGTGGAAGAGAAGGCCTTATAGCCTAACTCTGCCAGAATAAATAAAACATTATTATTATTATTATTATTATTATTATTATTATTATTATTATTATTATTATTATTATTATTATTATGTCCACCGCTGTGGTCTCGAGGTAGCGTGCTGCCTTGTCACACAGCGGGCACGGGTTCGATCCCCGGTTGGTTCAGTTTTTCTGGGTGAGGTTTTTATCGGGGTTTTTCCTCACCTGTAAGACAAATGTCAGGAAAACTTTAAGGCCCAAACGGTCCTCGAAATCATATGGCCGTCATCCTTATCATTATCATTATCACCATCATCCTTCACCGGTGTGGAAAGCAACGGGAAGCTACCACACCTACACAATTCCCTAGTAAAGCTGCAAGCATAGCATGAAAATGCTATGATTGTAGTGAATGACCTGCCTTCGGGCAGAATTACTATGGAATGGAATTATTATTATTATTATTATTATTATTATTATTATTATTATTATTATATTTGGCTAAGTTGTCATTCATGTCGATCCTAATGAGGGATCTGTAGGATATATGACATGAAGTGTAGGGCACGGATACAGTTTGAAGACATTGTTATAAATAAATCATCATAACTCAACGTTCATGGCATCAGATTATAAATATTACGAAACACGTATTTCTATCACGTAAAGTTCTTGAAAAGGTTAGGATAACCACTGAAATATGAAGTGGTGGTGGTCGTAACAATAGAATTCTTACGAGAGTCACGAAATATTTCAATTCATCTAGCACAAATATATTACGTCATCTATTGTACTTTTAGAAAACATAGTCACAGAACACATTATAATTGTATATCTAACCACTGGATTATATATACAGTAAAACTTGTCTAATCCGGAACGTGAATAATGCGGAAATATGTCCAATGTGAACAAATGTATTGGTCCCGGCAAAATAATAGTAATTTTACGTGTATTTATTTTGTATAAAACGGAATCTGTCCAACGCGGAAACGGAAGGATGTTTATACACAGTTCATGAAAAAATGTTTATAAGGCGGCAAGATAAATTAGTTTCAACTTCAATGAATTGCCGTTAGGCGAAATAACAATAAGTGATTATTCCTGCCGCCGGGTGAAGTAGAATTTCTACCTGTATCTGAAATTATCTTCCGGCCTCACTGCACACCCTCTTCTCTAATCTTCTTATTCATAATTTGTAAAATTTTCATCCTGTTTATTTCCCAAATCACTCCTCGGAGGAAGACGTATTCGATGTGCGGCCACTGTCTGTTATCCATGTTTTGGCCGGTCTTCCTCTTGTTATTTTCCCGTCTAAACCCGATTTTAAAAAAAACAGGTTCGTTTAACAAATATTTGTATGTGACATCTGTCCTACAAATAACCAGTGCATAGTAAAATCTTAAATTAGTTTAATATCTGAGACCGACTGAGTACGTATCTTTCACAGGTAGTGTTTTGAATTTAAGGAATAAAGATGACTAAGTCGTACGTATCATTGTATCCTACGTAAAACGACATATACGGTACTCTGTAATCTAAGAATGGTCAATATTTATGAATATCCTTATGCTGAAATGTTGTGCTCTTAACAATGAGATTCTTTGATGTGGCAAATGTGACTAATCTAACCCCGTTGTCGTTACTATCTTCATGAAGACTGAATTTGCCTATTGTTGGTTTGAATATATCTTCCCGCCCCACTTTTGCATTAAAATCTCCTAAGACGATTTTCATATGATATCGTGAAAGGCTATCAAATAAGCATTCTAATTCTTCATAGAACTCATCCTTGATCTTGTCATCTTTATCTTCTGTGGGGGCATGTACATTTACAATTATAAAATCATGTCGTTTACCCTTTAGAATTATGTATGATATCCTATCACTAACAAACTTAATATCTCGGATAGCGGATAGGATCCTCCTTCTGACTAAAAACCCGTTCCAAATGCAGGTCTTTCTGCGCCCCCGTAGTATAATGCAGAGCTTCCTGATTCCTGACTACCTTCTCCTGGCCACCTAACTTCCTGTTAAGCGACTATATCAAAGGGCGAATTATCCAATTCCCGCGTTAATATCTCTAGTGCCCCGCTATTGTATAAAGTCCTAACATTCATTGTTCCTAGGAACATGTCCCTGTGTTGAGCCTTTAGCATGGGTTCCCTGAAATAGTCCCCGCCAGGAGATCCGAATGGGGGACTATTTGACCTCCGGAAAATTTTACCCCAGATGAACCCATATCCGCATTTCTTGACGGTTGTATTTTTACAGTGAAAGATCGTCACTCTTTCGCCCAAGGTACTTTTTTCGTCTGGTTTATCACCTTCGACCAGTCCGGCATGGGTAACCCTATTGGCATCAATGCTACCGCCGGCATAGCTCTCAGGATCATTTAAGCATGCAAGCCACTCCACCACGACAAGGTAAAGATACCATGGAGGGGCGTAAAAATATAATTTGTTCATTATTCTGACAAATTTTGTAGCTTATGCGCGACCGGAAGATATCAACCGATCTAAACCAAATTAAACACAATGTTTTTAGGCTCTATTTGATGACGTTACAAAGTGTTACATTACGAAGACATCTAATTAAAAATTAAAGAAATAATCTCAAACATGAAGTTTTTTTTTGTTTTCATATTTTGTCAAACGTCAGAGCCTTTACGCGACTGGAAGATATCAACCGATTTTGATTTTTTTTTTTATTTTCTTATGTCTATATAATTAATAACTTTTCCGCGCTATTACAACTTCGAAATAAAAAAATAGTTTTTTCGGCGCACCCTACTCTACAGGGACACGACAACTACTCGAGTAGTGGAAGAAAAATTCAGTCTAGTATTGTCGGGTATGAGATTTGATCCGTCTGCGACACGGAATTCTGATGACTATTTAACTCATGCCCCAAATGGGAGTCAATAACCAATCACATTTCAATGATTTCTGTTTTGCAACCGATCAGAGTCGTATTTCACGAAATATTTATCAGTGTTATAATTACCATATTAAAGAAAGCTCCTCCTTCCTAATATTCTGAACAGGTCTGACCATTATTTTGCAGTGACTGAGCCCGTAAGAAATACGGCTACCAGAATGTATATATAGCGAATGGATGTCAACACATGCCGCATACGGGAGTTAATATAAAAACATTTGAAGCAATTGATTATTCTACCAAAAAAGAAACCACTGTTTGCACTTTCTTGAATGTATTTTTTCCCAGGTAACAATCCAGCAAAATATAATTGTCATATTTACATCATACGACATCAGAAATGAATTAATATACAGTTTGATGTGTTTATTTTTTTCTCCACTAGAGAGCATTCTTACAATATTGCGTTCCTTTGGCAATAAATAGTATGATCTGGTTGCAGTGATAAACAAAAGAAGCAGATGAAGCGTACGTATCGTTTCTCATTTGTTTTCAAACATCGCCGTTTACATTAAATATATAAATATTTTAAACAGCTGTAGTTAAATAATGATTTGTGAGTAAACAGCTTAATTTTATTCGTTAAATAGTCCTAACAAATGCCACTCTTGATTTCCAAATTCTCTAGATAAATTCACTCCTCACTTCGTGAGTCCTGAATTTGGAAATCAATCGTGGCGCTACTTATGATAAATAACTGAAACAACAGAATAATGTTTTAAAGCCTGTTTTGGGTTGAGATTTTGTTTTAAATTTTAAACTTTAAATCCGCCATAAAAATAGATTGTAAAACCATGTTGTGGTTCAGGCTTTATTTCTAGAATCGACTGACAGAGTATAGTTTTTGATACTGAAATAAATGGTTGACTTCTTCAAGACAAAGTTTTACAAAGAAAAGTCTGTATATGAGAAATTGGAAACATGCGTTGTTTGTTGACATTTTCATGTCTGTAAGTCCGAAGGGTTGGCTTTCAATAGAGAACACAAAATTGAAATTGACTGAAGGGTTTCAATGCTACCGCTGTTTATAGACTGGTCAGGGAAGCAGCCTCTTCCAATTCTGTAAAAAAAAAACTCCGAGATAGCAAACGATAGAAAGGGAAGGAGATATGTTGGATGAAAATCAAAGAAAACATACAAACAAATTTGCAGAGAGCAAAATACGACTGAGTAAGAGAGTACAAAAGAGACAAGAAATCTCCTTACGGCATATTCTAGTACTAGTGGAATATAATATATATATATACATATACTCGACGTGCGCTGCTACGCCTAAATAAATAAAAATTAATGTGCTTTTATGTTTAGTTGAATAAGTATAGGGAAAAGAGACCATCTTCTAAAATTGGTTTTATATGATCCCACAATCCGTTTGAGACTCATAGTGGCCAACCTGAGGAAGTTGACCATGAAACGAAAGCCATACATGAGCCAACAATTGACTATTACAAAGACTATTTAACTCATGCCCCAAATGGGAGTCAATGGCCAATCACGTTTCAATGATTTCTGTTTTACAACCAATCAGAGTCGTGTTTCACGAAATATTTATCAGTGTTATATTTGCCATATTAAAGAAAGCTCCTCCTTTTTAATATTCTCAACAGGTCTGACCATTATTTTGCAGTTACTGAGTTAACAGTAAAGCCGCCATATTTTAATGTTCAAAATGGCAGAAACCAGATTTG
The DNA here is from genome assembly GCA_030220185.1 of Diploptera punctata. NCBI lineage: Eukaryota > Metazoa > Arthropoda > Insecta > Blattodea > Blaberidae > Diploptera > Diploptera punctata. The sequence goes on along the minus strand of JASPKZ010008382.1, from coordinate 488,541 downwards.
GCTGTGCTTCAAATGAAGATATAGACGAAATAATCAAGCAATCTAAGCCCCATAACACTCAACGTAATAGGAAATATATTTGGAATCAGTTCGAAAAATTTTGTCAACTACGGAATTACGTATTAACAGCAGAAACTCCAATCAAAGACATTGCCAACATACTGAAAGACTGGAGCATTAATACGAGGAAAATAAATGGAGAAGAGTACAAAGAATACAGCTTGAAAACCATGTGGAATGTTACTGCAAAAATGATACAAGAGAAATATTTTATTGAACATCAACGAGATTTTAATCCGTTCGTCGATCAAGAATTTAATGACGCCAGACAAGCAAGAAACGCAAAAAGAAAAATACTTCAAAACATGCTAGAGAAAAAGGAAGGTGAGTGCAGTGGCTTTTAAGTCTAATGAATATGAAAAAATGATTAATAATTGTCAGGAGAAAACCCCCGAAGGATTATAAATTAAGTTCTCCTACCTTATCGCTTCCCTAGAATTGGCATGGCGTGGGGGAGAAGCTGTAAAATGCCTAATTCACTATTTTCAAGAGGAACTAGATCATAATTGTAAGCCGACAGGAAGGATTGCATATAATCCAGTGTTTTCCAAGACATTATATTACCGAGTTCTTTTTGATAATTCTGTGTTCAATAATTGTGTTTTAAATAATGATTTTACCGAATTGTTTACTAAAAAAATAAATTAATAACCTATAATTTTGATTATAATATACAGTTTGATGTGTTTCATTTTTTCTCCACTAGGGTGCATTCTTACAATATTGCTATGATATTTCAAGTTTCCCACGCCAGATGGCAATATATAACATTATATGATCTTGTTGCAGTGGATGGAGAAGCGAAACATAACGTTTCTCATTTGTTTTCAAACATCGCCGTTTACATTAAATAAATAAATATTTTAAAGTAACTATATTTAAGTAATGATTTGTGAGTAAATAGCTTAATTTTATTCGTTAAATAGTCCTAACAAATGCCACTCTTGGTTTCCAAATTCTCTAAATAAATTCACTCCTCACTTCGTGAGTCGTGAATTTATCGATAATTTGGAAATCAAGAGTGGCATTACTTATGATAAATACCAATTAGATAGTGTAACTGTCACAGGATTGATGATCGGGGCAAGAGGTACTATACCAGGATTCTTAGCTAAATTTTGGAATTCCTTAGATTTGGACAGAGTGTATCTTTCTAAAATTGCCATCGCTGCCATTAGAGGACCAATTTCAATTTTAGGAAACCATCTTTACAAAATGTCTACCTTATAATATGTATACTTCAATTATAATTTGAAATTTTGTAATATATTTACAAAATGTATTTCATCAATTTCGACCCTGAATTGTCTGTATCACTTTGTCCTTTGTCTATCGAGAAAAGTTGTACATAACTTAATAATAATTATAATTGTATATCGTAATTATTTTATGATTCCCCGTGCTGATTACCCGGTGTTGCCCGTAATCTACTTATTTCGATCTTCTAGGCTTAAATGATCTAAAAGACAAATTCGTTATTGTGAGTTATCCGCAAAAGAATACCCGCCATGTGCTGCTTTGTTTGCACAGGAATCTACGTACTTATCCCGATCTTCTTGGGAAAGACAAAAATGGTTATTGTGAGTTATCCGTAAGAGATAAACATATGCTGTCGCAGACTTTTTTGTAGAGCTTTTTGAAATATTCAATTCTGTGTATATTAATTTTGTGTATTTGTTATGGTTTAGGCAGCGTAAGCCATTTAGCGTGCAAAGAACTATTTTTTTCACGTTCTCCACTACAAAGGGTGATTTTTAAGGGTGTAACAGTTGAGTATCACAACTCTCTTATAGCCTATGTTCCCGAGAATCTCCTGAACATTTTGCAAAAAGTCCCATCACAATCGGATCAACGGTATGGCCGCGCTTAAAGTACAAACAAACAAACATTCATTTTTATATATTAGATAACATATTTTGTTATATACAATGGTGTTCAAATGTAACTTGACAAAATTTTGTGTATAATGCTATTAAACAGGTAAAATGTCTGTAAGATTTGTTCGTAACCCTGTTTGGAGGTTAATACGATTGGATATCATAGTTATATCACATCTCTATACATTGTGTAGTTAATCCTGCTGACAAAACCTACGTCATTTGGAAACAGAATTGAAATCCTTCATATTTTCTAAGCAAAAAAAATGGCATGGAAAATCCGATTATTTAACAAAATGCAAATATTCATTAAGGTTTATATTTTTCCTGGAAAAACAGCTTTAGTTATTTTTTGTATCTTTCAAAATCCATTCAAATGTTTAAAAAAAAGTGCCTTATCTTTGTCCATCGCCACGAGGAGTGAGTGCGAGGGTAAATCAAAGGTTGAATAGTTTCTACTAAACCAGGATAATCCAAAAAGGGTGCTCCGTTACATCCTGTTGTTGTTAAAGATAAATCGTTTAAAATTGAATACATTTTTAAGAATATAAAACAATATTTTCCACTGCTTTGATGATCTGAGGTGGAGAGAGGAATATCAGGATGGATCACATATTCATCCATCCATAGTAATTCTGCCCTAAGGCAAGTCCTTAACTGCAATAATAGCATTTTCATGCTATGCTTGCAGCTTTACTAAGGAATTGTAGGTGTGGTAGCTTCCCGTTGCTTTCCACACCGGTGAAGGATGATGATGATAAGGATGATGATGATGATGGCCATATGATTTCGGGGCCCGTTTGGGCCTTAAAGTTTTTCTGACATTTGTCTTACAAGTGAGGAAAAACCCTGATAAAAACCTCACCGAGAAAAACTGCCCCGACCGGGGGTCGAACCCGAACCCGCTGCGTGACAAGGCAGCACGCTACCTCGAGATCACAGCGGTGGACGGATCATATATATGCTGCACGAAATTAGTGTGGAATATTTTGAATTTATTTGACCATTTTAATCTTTGACTTGTTAGGCCTATATTTCTGCGATTGAATGTTAGTGAACGCAGATAAAAACGGCTTTGACTGCCCCATCGTTATCTGCAAATATATACATACGTCGTGGAAAACTATCGGGTGGTAAAATCATGTAGTAGGCCTTCCACTTTGCAGTACACTAAGCAACAAAATAGTTCAAATAATTGTTGAACTGCAAGAAAACTGTAAGTCCTATATTTTGAGAGTTGTAAATATGTAATTTAAACATGTAAAGAAATTAGTAATGGCATTTTGTGGCATTTTGTGGAAGAAAACTCTGCGTGCAAAAATAGTAATTAGAGACGAAATTATTGAACAAGTATCCCACTTTAAATATTTAGGAAGTGACATCAGCTATGGGTATGATAAATATATTGAACACAAAACACATCACAATAAATAGAACATTGAATAATAAAACCCATAAACAAAGAAAATTAAAATTTTATAAAACAATGGCTGTCCCTGTCCTTTTGTATGGGAGCGAATCTTGGATTACCACTACCAAACAAGAAAGTAAAATCCAAGCAGCCGAAATGAATTTTTTAAGAAGAGTAAAAGGCTGCACTAGAATGGACCAGATAAGAAACGAGGATATCCGTGAAGAACTGCAGATCTACTCCATAAAAGATAAGATATTTAACAACAAGATACAGTGGAAAGAACACGTAGAAAGAATGGAAGAAAGAAGATTACCAAATAAAATCTTCCATTATTTTCCAAGAGGAAGAAGAGATGTCGGACGTCCTCGGAAGAGATGGTCTTAGATCTATTAGTGAAGACGGAACAGGCAACTCTTGCCTAAACCAGGAAGTGAAGAAGAAGAAGAAAAAGAAGAAATTAGTAAGTTTGTGTTTGAATAACTGTAAGGTTAGGGCCTATATATACCGCTCATTTCTAATAGGCCTATGTCGTTTTTTCACTATTTTTATGGCCTATATACCGGGTGTAACAGGACCTCACCGACAAAATGATAGGGAAGATAGGCCATGCAGAGAGGATCGTTTTCTGTGACGGAACATATAGTTGTAAACACGTCGTTTATGAGTTATGCCCATAGGCCTATCCCCAGATTATCTAGGGTATTTCTTTATTTAATTTATTATACTTTTACAGGGTGCGGCTAGTTGAAACTTAATCTAAGGTGAAACAGTTATATAATCAATTGAGTTGGTGTTTACTTGATGAAAATCCATATTTACTAATTAAATAAAAATAAAACGTAGTTTCATTTGATTTTCATATTTATTATATAATTCAGTGACAGCTGTTTCGGTACACTGTACCTTCTTCAGACATGTTAACAAATTATGAATTGTGTTCCAACTGATCTAAGCAACAATACAACAATATTTATTTAAATTTTTTAATTTAACAAAGGGGATTCATTCAAATCAAGTTGAGAATTTAACAGTTTTTTACTACTTTTAATTTTATTAATTTCTACAGCCTCCAAAAGATCTAACTTCTTACCCTTATCACAAATGTGTAAAATTTAAAATTTTGGATCGAAACAATGATTAAATTGGAATAGGTGGTTAGCATTAAATTCTCAACTTGATTTGAATGAATCCCCTTTGTTAAATTAAAAAATTTAAATAAATATTGTTGTATTGTTGCTTAGATCAGTTGGAACACAATTCATAATTTGTTAACATGTCTGAAGAAGGTACAGTGTACCGAAACAGCTGTCACTAAATTATATATTAAATATGAAAATCAAATAGAACTACGTTTTATTTTTATTTAATTAATAAAACAGTTATATTACTTTATGGTTTCTTAGCCTAATTTTGTTTCTAATGCAATGTAATAATAATATACATAAAAGTAAGAAGTAATCCCACAACAGGCCTCAGGAGGCCCTTAGGGTAGTAGGAGGTTAAGGCTCCCACTTTTTCTAGACAATCGGCACTTTATGTCAGCCGGGTTGTCAGCCCTGCGTGACGGCCGCCTTTACCCCAGAACAAGCGTCTGGTACTCATTTCAGTTAGAGGCTGAGTCGACCCCAGGGCCATAGTGCCGCCAGAGGGTTTGGGTCAGTTTAAAAATCCTGACCACAACGGGACTTGAACCCTCGACCCTCCGGCTTGTAGCTCAGTGCCTTAACCACTACGCTACGGCGTAAGATGGAAATATTAATCTTAACCTAAACTTAATATTACAATTTATCAAGTATACATGTTGATATATTCTAAGTTCTAATTCTACTTAATCTATCGTAGATTTCCTAGTCTTCTCTTCTCTTCTTCAGATTGTGCATAGAGCTCTTTGGGTATACTACACTCCTGGAATTTCCTTCCTCAAGATATCAGGGGTTGCCGCACACTTGGCACCTTTAAGTCACGTTTATACAGTTACCTGTTGTCTAATAATTAATTTGTCTCTATTTACTTAAATTTACACTATGTCATTAATAATCTTTTCTTGTTTTTTTTACATATCTTGTACATATTAAATATTTAATTCGTTAAATCTAGAGTAAATCAAAATACATTATAAATATTAATTGTATTGTTTTATAACATGTAATCGTTTATGTTTATTGTAATTTAGATGTAAGACTTTTTTTTTTGTATTTTTGTAAACCGGCTTGAGTTGCAGCAACGCCTTAAGGCCTTAACTCTGTCAGGTAAAATAAAGCTTTTTTTTATTGCGGATGAGCCCATGTAGGACTACGCAAAGCACTTAGAGGTGTTTCCTTTTTGCCCTAATTTCTTTCATTCTTTTGCTATGAGCTTGTTTTCTATCGTCTGTCCAAGTTGTTCCAGTTTTTTTTTTCGGTTTGTCCTCTTGGTCAACTTGCCACTTACTCACCTTCATTCTATTAATTCTTTTTGGTATATCTTCTTTAGGTAAGTCCTGCCTGCCAATTTTATGCCTTTTTTTGACTTCATACACTCCCCTTCATAGTATCCCCTGGAAGCTTTACTTCCTGTTTTGGTAGAATTCCATCATCTGTTTGGTAAGCCTATTTTGAGTCCATTTCGTTTAATTAATATGTCCATAAAATTTTAACATTTCTTTTTCTAATATCACTATGAATGTCTGTATATATTTTTATTTCCGTTTTTAATAACTTCTTGCTCTAATATTCTTTCACCACCTATGACTTGGGGACCTGAAATCTTGTCTTATAATTTTGCATTCTTTTCTCACTATATTTTCGATATCTTTTTTTCTGTTCAAAATTAATGTTTCTGCTCCATAGAGGCACTCTGGTTTAATTACAGTGTTATAGTGTCGTAATTTTGTATGTAAAGATATGCATTTTTTATTATAAATGTTTGCGAGTAAGCCGAAATGCTTATTACTATTATTATTATTATTATTATTATTATTATTATTATTATTATTATTATTATTATTATTAATAATAATAATATATTGTAATGATAGACTGACACGCATATTACTTTCAAATTTAACTGGATATTCCTACCGTTTAGTTTATATAAGCGAACATGATGTTACAATGGAGGGATACATGGATATGTATAAAGATATAGAGATATATAGTAGACAAAATGATGTACTGATGCATGCAAATTATCAATGCAGAAAGGATGAATTCACAATGAGCTAAATCCTTGTGAATTCAAGAGCATAAAAGAAGATATCTATGAAAGTTGCAGTGAAACAAAAGAAAACAGATGAAAGAGTGAGAGATACATGTAAGGTGTATGGAATATTTAAGGAGGTAAGTTTAAATTTCAGTCTGGAGCACGAAACGGAGACCTACTCAATGGGAGATGTCTCGACTAGTGTTTTAGTGGAGGAAACTGCAATTCCTGGCTCGCAGCAATTTAAAAGTTAAATTAATTCTGTTAATGAATAAAATAATTGTTTTTAGTAGAAAATGGTCGAATTTACATGTTTCTTCCACTTTTGTTCTTCTTCTTCTTCTTCCTTCCAAGTATTAGGCCAACGCCTGTTACGATCCTATAGAAAATTTTCCCTCCAGCATTTCATAGGACGACCCAGAGATCTTCATCATCTTGGTACATAATTATAAACAGCTTTGGGGATCCGATTTGAACTCATTCTTTCAAGATGGTGTTTCCAATTCAGTGGGTACTGTTTAATATATTCCTGAATTGGCGTAGTCTTCAATTCTTTTAAGATATCGGTGTTCCTTTTCCGATCCCATCTGGTGTAACCCGCTCTGCGCATGAATCTCATTTCACAAGCCGTTATTCTGCTTTCATGTTGTCTTTTTAGTGTCCATGCTTCTTTTTTCACTTTTACAAGTGATTTTTCACTTTTCTCAGTGATCGTCAATTGAGTTTATTATCCACTGCGGTCAAACGAAACACTTTATTCCAGATTTATTAGCGACTTTGCAAATACGCAGCAGTTGGAAGTAGGCCTATGTAAGAAACTATTGCCCCAAATCATATCACACGCCAGCTGACCGAGCCTTGACCCATATTTATTGTGAATATGCTGGATGTATTCACGTAGACTTTCACGGCCGAAGTTGCTATGATTATCTTGCAGAAGATTTTCAGCTCTGTAGGCCGTGGTCGTGAAGACAACAGCCCGAAAATCTTCTGCAAGATCATCCTGGACTACATATGTTCAAGAACTCGGGGAAATATATATATCTTAATATATAAAAATTTCGTGTCACGTTGTTTGTCCGCGATGGAATCCTAAACTACTGAACCGATTTTAATAAAATTTTGCACACTGTGTGCAGTTTGATCCAACTTGGGACTTAGGGTAGTTTATAACTGAATTTATAGTCGCATTATTTTTATTACAAATTATTTGTTTATTATTTAACAAAGAGTTATAATTATCTGTGAGTTCCATACGATTCTAACAGATGGCGATATAAGGTAATTTTGTAAGGTCATTGGTTTATTATTTAACAAAGAGAGATCCAGATGGCTGTGCTTTTTGTTGCAACCGCGATTTTCAATTGAATTACAATTATTGATTATTTCATAATTTAAGTGTGTTCAGTGTTTATTTTATTTTCAATAATATTAATTTCGTGTGTAAGTATTAGTTTTAAGTAATCTGGCGGAAAGACAGCAACTTAATTTAAATGTTTAACGTATACCTTAGCCACAGCAACGCGTGGCCGGGTCTTCTAGTATATATATATATATATATATATACATATATATATATATATATATTTATATATATACATATATATATTAAAGTAATTAAGCCGTGAAAAGCATTTTATGTTTTTTTAATGATTTTATTCCCGTTCAGATGAAGTTTACTATAAATTACCTATGCGATAATAATAATAGTGATTTCACGTGAGTGTATTTTATAAAACGGAATTTGTCCAACGCGGAAACGAAAGGATATTTCTACACAATTCATGAAAAAATGTGTATAAGGCGGAAAGCGAGAGAGATAAATAAACTAGTTTGCACTTCATATGATTCCCTTTAGGCGAATTAACGGTAAGTGATGATTCCTACCGCGCGCACCGGGTGAAGTAGAATTTCTACCTGTATCTGGAATTTTCGTTCGGCCTCACTTCACACCCGTTTTGCGAAATACAGGTTGGTTTAACAAATATTTGTCGCGTGACATCTGTCTTACAAATAACCAGTGCACTGTAAAATCTTAAATTAGTTTAAGATCTGAGACCGATTGTGAACGTATCTTTCACAGGTAGCTTCTGAATTTACTGAATAAAGATGGCTAAATCGTATGTATCAATGTCATTAAACGAAAAAGTGAAAGTGATTGAAGATAAAGAAGAACATACTCTCAGTATGCGAAATAATGACTAAAAATTTTAATGTGGAAAAGTTTATGAGATTTTAAAACACAAAAAAATAACGAATGACAGGATGCAAGAAAATGACCAAACGAAAAGCAAAAAATAAAAATCAACGAGGCGTATTTTACAAGTCCATGATCAATAAATCTCCAAATTTCCGGACCGATGCTACAAAGTCATGCTCTAGCTGTTGTTATATCTCTAGGAAATAACGGTTTGAAAACATCTTCAGGTTGGTTTTGAGGATTTTTAAAAGACGACACTATGTAGTGTGGAACGAAATTTGCGGGGAAACAAAGGATGTGGACAAATGTATAGTTAGTGAGCGGAAACCGAAACTGCATACTTTAATTTCAGGATACGCACCTAAGAGACATTTTTAACGCTAACCAAATGGGACTGTTTTTTTCACGCGTTACCGTCGAAGTCGCTCGTACATACTATACTTCATTTTCTGACGGCAGCGGAACTACAATTAATTCAAGGTACATAAAAATACATATACGGTGCTCCATAATCTAAAATTTGTTAATGTTCTTTTTCTTCTTCTACTACAAGGTTTAGGCTATGCAGCCTGTTCCGGCGAAGTTAAAAGTGGAGTCCATCTTCTGCGTGGTCGGCCAACATCTCTTGTTCCTCTGGGATTATACAGGAAGGTTCTTTTTGGTATTCTTTCGTTGTTCATTCCCATTAAGTGTCTGTCCATTTCTTATTATTTTCGCTGATTTTATCTTCAATTTTATATATATTTAATTCTTCTCGTATAGTTTCATTCCTTATTCTATCCGCTCTTGTGCATCCTTTCACATTACGTAAAAACAGCATTTCCGCAGTCTGTATCCTGCTTTTATCCCTTGATTTCATTATCCAATTTTCACTTCCATACAACAACAAAGGAACAGCTATTGTTTTATATAATTTAAGTTTCGTATCTTTCCTTGTTTTCCGACCTAAGGTTCTTTTTATGGTTCCACAAATAGCCTGAAATTTATTTACTTTATTTTCTATATCTTTATTTTCTCTATAAGTTATATCACATCCTAAATATTGGAAATGTGATACTTGTTGTATTATTTTGTTATCCAGTACAATTTTTGATCTAATTCCATATTTACCAATAAATGCCATTACTTTTGACTTATTTATTGATATTTTACAATTATATCTATTGGCTATTAATTTAAATTGTTAATGTTTATAATGCGAAATGTTGTCTAATGTGGAAAAAAATGGTCCCATGCGATTCCGCTTTGAACAAGGTTTACTGTATTAATAACTTTGTGTGAATCTACTCATGTATATACATTATATTTAGACCTCTGTCTATTTTTAGAGGCACTTGAATGTTTTTAGTCTCATCTAGTTAACGATCATTGAGTATATACCAATAGTGTCCGTCGTCGTGGCGTAGTCTGTAGAGTCCCTACCTTCCACTCAGGCGACCCGGATTCGATTCCCTGCGGAGTAGGGGATTTTAAATCTCCACCTTGGGTCTGGGTGTGTGTTCTGTCTTGTGTTTGTATGTGTGAATAAGATAAAAAGGTTAACAAAGTTAAACAGAAACGAAGAACAGGGTAAACGAAAGAAAACGACAAAGGAAGAAATTTAAAAAATATTTGTTTGTATATTTTCTTTTCCACGTGTCTTGTGGCAACATATATAAATACTTCGTTAATGGGCTCGTGGTTCAAATCCCGGGACCGATCAAACAGAATGAGAATACTTTGTGATTTATTAGATTGGCAAGAAACTAAAAAAATAACACATATTGCGTTGGCTCTAAAACATTTAATGGCGGACTGAAACATGGTAACACAAATTTCAACTCTGAATGTTTCTTGCCAATCGAAATAAATCACAAAGAATCCTCATTCTGTTTGATCGGTCCCGGGATTTGAACCACGAGCCTATTAACGAAGTATTTATATATGTTTATAATTTGATCTATACCTGTTAGTTATCTCGCGTCAGAGCCGAATTGTTAAGACAACATGCCTTGGCGCAGAGCTACGGGACTTGCGCTGGTTTGAATGTCCTTGTGGAAAAATATTTTGTAATGGAATTTCGGTCAGTTTGGGGTCGTCTCTCCTGAGGCAATTTTACATGAAGTAGCATCTCCAGGTTAAGAAAATCAGCTGAAATTACTGTGAGGTCCGACATACCGAGAAAATATGACACCAACACTGGTTACCTTTGCAATTAACACATGCGGATGTGAGGCCAGCAGCCGGAAGGTAGGCCAAGGGCCTTGTAGGCCTATTGGGTCATGGAGTTTATTTTTAAATCTGTTAGTTTTATATATTTTTGAGAGTCTTGAATATATTTGGTCGCATTCGACAAATATTTTTTGTTGTAGGCCTATAACACTGACCTACAAAAAAGAAACTTTTTTCTTTGTCTCAGAAAGAACTATATGTGATTCTGATAGTATTTGTTTTCCTGAATTCAAATATGATTTCGGTTTTTCTCAGTAAAGCAAGATGTCGGAGAGAGAAGCATTTATGATTTCAAACATTTTAATATTTTCTACATTCGTAACTACACAATATTCAAACATTCGGACTCACCTAGAAACTACGAAATTACGATTTTCTGCTATATTTCGCCTGTGGAGCATCCCTCTTGATGGTCCAACAATAATCGGCCAGCATATTATGATTCCATTTGCCTTGATATCTCTTTTCCATAGCTGAAACCACTTGAGTTTGCTTATTTGGTTTTATTTTACAATGGACAAATGGACGAAGAAACGTTTATTAAAAAAGTAATTATTTAAATCGATTAATTGAAATTGAAATAAAAAAACTGTGGGTGGTGGAGAAATTCCGAATACATATTTGAAAACACGATAAAAAAACTGCATTAAGTACAACTATTGGTACTCATGAGACAAAAATCATGTTGACCAGTGTAATTATAAGAGGTTTATATTTTGTAATGTTAAAATTATAGATTGATCTTTATCATAAGTAATGCCACGAGTGATTTCCAAATTATCGATAAATTCACGAATCACGAAGTGAGGTAACTGCAGTTCGTAGGGTCAGTCACTGCAAATAATGCTATGACCTATTCAGAACGTTAAAAAGGTGTTTCTTTATTATGACTATTTAACTCATGCCCCAAATGGGACTCAATGGCCAATCACGTTTCAATGATTTCTGTTTTACAACCAATCAGAGTCGTGTTTCACGAAATATTTATCAGTGTTATATTTACCATATTAAAGAAAGCTCCTCCTTTTTTAATATTCTGAACAGGTCTGACCATTATTTTGCAGTGACTGGCCCGTGAGAAATACGGCTACCAGATTGTATATATAGTGCATGAATGTCAACATATGCCGCATGCGGGAGTTAATATAAAAACATTTGTAGCAATTGATTATACCACCAAAAAAGAAACCACTGTTTGCACTTTCTTAAATGTATTTTTTCCAAGGTAACAATCCAGAAAAATATAATTGTCATATTTACATCATACGACATCAGAAATAAATTAATATACAGTTTGATGTGTTTCATTTTTTCTCCACTAGAGATCATTCTTACAATATTGCGTTCCTTTGGCAATAAATAGTATGATTTGGTTGCAGTGATAAACAAAAGAAGCAAATGAAGCGTACCTATGGCTTCTCATTTGTTTTCAAACATCGCCGTTTACATTAAATATATAAATATTTTAAAATAACTACAGTTAAATAATGATTTGTGAGTAAACAGCTTAATTTTATTCGTTAAATAGTCCTAACAAATGCCACTCTTGATTTCCAAATTCTCTAGATAAATTGGAAATCACTCGTGGCATTACTTATGATAAACTATAGTTTGTAAATTTTAGGCGAAACACGACTGTGATTGGTTGTAAATGAAAAATCATTGAAATGCGATTGGTCATTGACTCCCATTTGGGGCATCAGTTAAATAGTCAAAGCAATTGATATTACATTTTCAATAAGTTATAAAAGAGGGAAAACGCCCAGTTGGTAGACCAAGAATGAGGTGGGAGAATAACATTAACTATGATTTGAAGGAAGTAGATTATACAGGGAATGATTGGAAAGCATTAGCTCAGGATAGGGATGTAAGGAGAGCTTATGTCCGGGCGGGCATGAACCTACGGATTCGGTTGTGCCAGTGAGTAAGTAAGTAAGTATAAGTTAAAAAATGATTAATTATGAAATTTTTATGAATTTTTATCCCTTGCAACTTGCCTTGAAATTAAACATAGCCTCATATCTTCAAATACACTCTATTGTTCATCGACCATGAACCTACGGGTTCGATAGTGCCCATTAGTTAGTTAGCAATTTGCCTAATCAAGGGAATAAAATCTCGACAAAAATACTGCAGTGGAATAGTAGGAAAATGGCTGAACATATACAAAATTATGAGATTAAATGGTTCCAACACGTCCAGAGAATGTCAAATTCCCGTTTACCGAAGATGATGTACCACCTCAACCCTAAAGGCAAAAGAGACATCGGAAGACCCTTCAACCAATGGAAAGATCAGTTTTTGTAGTCGCAGAACGAGCATCATCACCCAATACGGCATACGGCATACGGAAGAAGATGGGAACAAAAAATACTTATTCATTTGTTTCTGTCCCGGGAATTAAACTACGAACCTCCGAAATACGTGTCTCAAATATTATCTGAACCAAATACTTGGCACTTTATATAGTTTCTTGTCTGTTATCACTTAGTTTTTTTTTTTGTTTCTTGTAAGTCATATTTAACATCTTTCTCTGTGTTTCCATTCTCTCTCATATTTTCTCCTTTTGTTATCTAAGTTATATGATGCATGAATTCTCTCGTTCCATATTTGTTATACCTGAAGTCTCCAGAGAACTCGTTTAACAAAAGAAACTTGTTGCTAGCGACACGTCATCATTGCTAAAGTTTCGATTATGGCACTCGTAAGTGCTCATGATCCCCTCAAACTCACCCCATATCCTAAGCCCTTCCTCCCTTTCTTCACTATAATGTGGGAATTTTTACCTTCTCCGCTGGGAAGTTTCTGCCGTAACTCTTCCTCACGACATCGGTGTTCCTATAATATGTATTCAACTTTTATCATTTTGTCCACTAATATTTTTGTACTTGTACAGAAATCACAAATAGGAATGAGATGCACAAAGCAATAAAACATAGGCTCTATTCTGGAAATGCGTGCTATTATGCATTTCAGAGACTCTTGATGTCCCAACTCCTTTCAAAAAAACGTTAAACTGAAAATATATAAAACTATTATTCTACCAGTTATATTACATGGGTGCGAAACATGGACTCTTACTTTAAGGGAGCAAATGAGATTACGATTTTTGAGAATAAAGTTCTTAGAAAAAAATTTGGACCAAAGAGAGATGAAGAGACAGGTGAATGGAGAAGACTACATAACAATGAACTACATGGTCTTTATAGGAAGCCAGATATAATAAGAACAGTTAAGTCTAGTAGACTGCGATGGGCAGGACATGTGGCACGTATGGGGAATGAAAGACCTGCATGGAAGCTTCTTGTAGGAAAACCAGAGGGAAAACGCCCAGTTGGTAGACCAAGAATGAGGTGGGAGAACAACATTAACTATGATTTGAGGGAAGTAGATTATACAGGTAATAATTAGAAAGCATTAGCTCAGGATAGGGATGTATGGAGAGCTTATGTCCGCGCGGCCATGATTCGATAGTGCCAGTGAGTAAGTAATATTTTTGTACTTCTACAGACTTATAACGCCACACTTCGACTACTGCGACATATTGCTGACTAATCTGACAACTGATCTATCTGACAGACTACAGCGTGCTCATAATGCGTGCATTCGATTTATATTCAATCTCCGTCGTTATGACCACGTGTCTCCTTCATTTCAGGCCTTATCATGGCTACGCCTAAATGACAGAAGAACTTTACATTCACATACCTCACTATTCCAAATTCTGCACACATATTTACCAAGTTATCTAACAACACGTTTTCAACATTTATCGGCTCATCACAATTTAGGAACAAGATCACAAGACTCTTCTTTACTTTTGACACCACTGCACAGGACCTGTCTATACTCTGAATCTTACACAATATCTATGACTAGAGCATGGAACTCACTTCCCAGTCATGTCAGGGACTGTCAATCGCTATCATTATTTAAATCCAAATTAACTGATATCTTAAGTTCGACACAATGAAAACATTAACTGCATAACAACTATATAGAGCATTCCATTAATAAAATCATCTAGAAAGCTACTTACTTTATTTTATATCATTTTAATTTTATTATATTCTATGTTAGTATTAGCTAGTATTAGATCAAATCATTATTGCATTTTGTTTAGTCTGTGCTTTAATAACATCTTAAAATTGTAATATGTATGTAATTTTTGTATAATTCTACTATTCGCTGGTTGAGTGGAAGAGAAAGCCCTATGGCCTTAACTCTGTCTGCTAAAATAATGCATTATTATTTTTCTTTATTTCTTTACTTTTAAACATGCGCATGATTGCGAACAAATTCCAGCATTATTCTGCTTATTTGTTCTTGAAAATTTATCATCTCTTTCTATCTATACCTTGTTTATTTCTTTAAATCTCTTCTGCCTACAGGTCGCCACAGAATAACTTGAATAACATTCCTTTATTTCCTCATTTCATTTTGGATGTCTTGACACTATTTCTGATGTTCTTATTATTTTCTACAATGTTTGGTACTCGGATTTACTGCGAATATCATTTTATTTCGAATTAACTACTCGTAGTATATACAGAAGAACAGTCCATAGAATTCTCATTAGCGTTGCTTCTAATTTTTGTGTCCTTTTTTTATAACCTATGTTTTATGATCATAAATTATTACTATTATTATAGTTATTATTATTGATATTATTATTATTATTATTATTATTATGTCATCATCATAGAACATCCATGAATTTAGGCCATTTGTTGACCTGTTTCGGCATCAAAATAAACTCCATCCAGAAGTATTTTGAGTGGACGCCCTGGTCTTCTTCTTCCTGCAGGTTAACATTTGTTTGGGTATCCTGTGATCTTCCATTCGATGAACATGTTGCATCCATCTTGACTTATAATCAGAAATGTTGTTTTCTAAAGGTTCAATGTGTAATTCTTCTAAGATGTCTTAATATTTTTGTGATCTAGTAGTGTGTATCCTGCAGTCCTCCGAAGGTATCTCATTTCAGCAGGTCTAAGTCTCTGTATATCCTTCTGTTTCAACGTCCATACTTCGCTACCATACAAAAGAGTTGGAAGAGCCAGTGTTTTATACACTTACAGTCTTGAAAGTTTTTGGACTAACTGTGGCTTGAAGATAGAATTTATTAACCCTATTAAATTCTTTAAAATTTAGATATTTTTGCATTTACATCCTTTTCTTCTTCATATGAGATATTGCATCCTAGATATGTAAAAGTATTCACCAGCTACAAAAATTTATTGTCCAGTACAATTTTAATTCTTTCAGAATTTACACCTTGAAATGCCATAACTTTTGTTTTTTCTGTAGATGTCTTCAAACCTTATTCTTCTGTAATAATACGTAATAATAATAATAATAATAATAATAATAATAATAATAATAATAATAATTCATTCATTCATTTTGAGAATTTTCCTCATCATTGAGGGTTTTCTCCAACCAATCAGTGAAATACATATGCATGTAACTAACTGTCATCTAGCGATAAGTGAAGTCTTGTACCTCAACTACAACAGGATGCCACAAAAAATAGACGTGAATCCTACTTACTCTATATTTTGCCTAAATTAGACTTATTCTTGTAAATTACTTTTCAGAACACCCTGCAATTTAAATTTGAATCTTCCCAAGTTTTGATTCGCTTGCATTTAAAGCTTGGGCGGTCGGTTTCGATTGTATTGTATATAGCCCTATAGACTGTGGAGTGTTGCATGATTTTTTTGGGTGATTTGTAGCGTACAACACAGATTATGTAACAGAGTTTAGTGGTGTGCGTTGTCATCGGAGGGCACTGATGTGGAACACGTAGGTCGATGATGTGCATTAATCTCAATTCCGTGTCGATAAGTAAACATATCTACGTCCGTCCTTTCAAATTGTATTGAAATTAATAGTTTCTTCCTATAAAATAAACCCAGTAAGCGAAAAATATAAAAATCTCTATTGAAAATATAATATAGTTCGCTATAATACAGGATACCTCAACTCACTGGCACTATCGAACTCGCAGGTTCATGTCCACTCCTGAGCCCATGTTTTCCAATCATTCCCCGTATAATCTGCTTCCCTCAAATCATAGTTAGTTACTGTCCCATCTCATTATTGGTCTACCAACTGGGTGTTTTCCCTCTGGTTTTCCTACAAGAAGCTTCCATGCACGTCTTTCATTCACTATTCGTGCCACATGTCCTGCCCATCGCAGTCTACGAGACTTAACAGTTTCACTTCCAATTTAACCTCTCGCTGTCCGACATCTCACCACATATTTATAGGCGAGTAGACGGAAATTTCCAGGTCCATGAACGAGATGTTTCTACATGGAACCCTCTCGTTTTCGATGTTTCTCGAACGGAGGAACAGATGTTCGTAGAACTTTCTAGCTCATTAGCCGAGAAAAATCGGTAGATCCCTGACACGCGATTGGCTACTCGCCAATCCAGTCCACCAATGCGAGGTTTCTCTCGCCGGTCCGCGCAGTTTAAACGACGCGACGCTGCAACAACGCGTCACTATATCTGTAATTGTATGCTATTTTATTACAATTTTTTCATGCTTTAACATCTAACGTGTAAGGAATTTTTTTGTTTGTTTTATTTTAATTTTTTTCGTACATTCGAACTAACATACTTCCAAAAGTTGGACATTTAAAATCCATTATTTTGCCGAAGTTATAGGTAGAAACTTAACCAATCAAACCACGACGATGGACTATCATGTGTCGTATAATGCCTTTATAAGATGAAAATGAAATATGGAACAATGTTTAGGGAGGTGTTTAGTAATCAATTATCATGTATTTATACTTATATAGACGCACATAGTAACACTAAGAAATTAGGACTGGAAGTAAATATCAATAAAACTAAATATATGGTCACACGTAGAAATTCAGTATATAATGGAAATGGACAGCTAATGACAAATGAGGGAAATTTTGAGGAAGTGGCTGAATTCAAATACCTAGGAACAATAATCACAAATAGGAATGAGATGCACAAAGAAGTTAAACATAGGCTCAATTCTGGAAATGCATGCTATTATGCATTGCAAAGACTCTTGATGTCCCAACTCCTTTCAAAAAACGTTAAACTGAAAATATATAAAACTATTATTCTACCTGTTATATTATATGGGTGTGAAACATGGACTCTTACTTTAAGGGAGGAAAGGAGACTACAAGTATTTGAAAATAAAGTACTTAGGAAAATTTTTGGACCAAAGAGAGATGAACAGACAGGTGAATGGAGAAGGCTACATAACAATGAACTACATTGTCTTTATAGGAAGCCAGATATAATAAGAACAGTTAAGTCCCGTAGACTGCGATGGGCAGGACATGTTGCGCGTATGGGGAATGAAAGACGTGCACGGAAGCTTCTTATAAGAAAGCCAGAGGGAAAACGCCCAGTTGTTAGACCAAGAATGAGGTGGGAGAATAACATTAACCATGATTTGAGGGAAGTAGATTATACAGGGAATGATTGGAAAGCATTAGCCCAGGATAGGGATGTATGGAGAGCTTATGTCCGGGCGGCCATGAACGTACGGGTTCGATAGTGCCAGTGAGTAAGTGATAAGTATATAGGCATACATACAGGTACGCGTTTTCATAGTTTCCTAGTAATTTTGTTTTAAATGAATCGATATCTCTTTTCCTATTCTTGATTTATTATTCCTCTTCTATTTTTTCTAATAGTGCTTTTTTATATTTCTCCTGCTTTTCTCATTCTTCCTTTTTTCTTCTCTTGGATTTCTTCTTAATTCTGTATCTTCTCGCTTTTTTGCCTAAATTCTCTCTTCTTAATCTTTTACTCACTTTTTTCTCTCTTTTCTCTGTTCTTCTTAAAATTCTCTTTATTATCTTTGCTCTTCTCTCCTTATTCTCCCCCCCTCCCTTTATTATTTTCTTCTAATTCTATTTGTAATCTTTTCTCCTATTTATTTCATCTTCATCCTCCTTGCCGTTTTTCTCTCTTCTTCAACATTCTTCTGTTTGTCTTATTTTTGTTTTTGCTTTCATTCTTACATGTCTGTCTTATTTATTCCCTTATTTTCATCGTATCCGTTTGCAGCTTTTCCACCTTTTTGTTCCCTTCCTCTCTTGTTAATTCATTTCCTTCTTTCTTCCTAGTTTTCCCTCTATTCCGTTTTCTATTTATTGTTATTTCCTCGTCTATTCTTCCTTATTACATTTATCCTATATTCTTGTGTTTCTATATTCTTCTCATTTTTCTTGTTTTTTCTCTCTCCATGTTTGTTGATTTTTTTAAATTACTGGAAACATAATTTTTAAGCCCATGTTTTCCCTTCACAGAGATTTCAGCGCTCTCCCCGTACAAGGAGGAATTTGAACCATACTAATTTAGTTACACTTGTTTTCATATAGATGTTATTTTGAATGGTCCGAGGTCAGCGTTCCGCCTCATACTGACATCTAGGAAACCAAGGTAGTACTAGGACAGGAAAATTCGGTAAATTTTCCTTAGAGGTCTACTGAAACATAATCCGACCGCAATTGGAACACTTTATCAGATAGAAGGTATCAATTATATACATATTGTGAACATTTCGACTTGTTATTTTTCCATCTTTTAATTAGGTCTGCTCATCTCATTAATATCTCCCCACTGTAATATCAATGCAAAGAAATATGAATCATGATTGATATTTACAAACAGACGTAACATTTACAAAACATCGTACTATAAGATATATATTTCTTCTTCTTCGGCTTTCCCCCCACTTACAGGTTTGCCGTCTTCAGTTTCCATTTATCTCTATCATTCCAATCTCCCTCTTCCAAATTCCTATCATCCATTACAATTCTGACGTAGGTTTCCGATTTTCATCTTGGTCTGCCACGTTTATTCCTTCCAGGGGGTGACGGTTGGTATATATTTTTGACCATCTTTCATTTTCCATTCTTTGTACATGACCATACCATTTAAGCGTTTGATTTTCATCTTCTTAACAACAAACTTTCATTTCTCTCCAAAGGAATTTATTTCTTGTTTTATCCTGTCTTGTTTTTTGGAGGCTTCTTCTAAAATAATCAAATTCAACTGTTCTAATTTTATTCTCTTGTGTTTCCGTCAATGACCAAGTTTCACTTTCATATGACAAAATATTCTGTATTATGCTCTTATAAATTTTCATTTTAGTTTCCTTTGTAATATTTTTGTTCCAAATTATTCCATGTAATGTCTTAGTTGCATTTTTTTCCATTGCAATTTTAGTCTGTACATCTCTCTCACAGGTACCTAAACTTGTAATTATTGACCAAAGATATTTAAAAATTTCACATTTTTTATAATATTTTCCCTGTATCAATTATGTGATCATCCACATCCTTTCCCAAACACATATATTCAGTTTTCTGTAAATTTATATTCAGTCCCCATTTTTTATATTCTTCCATTAGTTTATTTATCATATATTTCATAGCATATTCATGCCCTGCAAAAATTATTTGATCATCTGCAAACAACAATCAATGCAGTACTTTTCCTTCTATAGGAATACCCATTTCAGAACATTTTTTTATACCACATGTTGAGCCTGGTTTAAATAAATCTTCTTCTTCCGCTACGCATGAAAGCTGGCAGCTTGTTGCGTGTTCATTCACTACAGGTCCGGGGTATGGTAACGTCCTTCCATCGTAGTTGTGGTCTTCCTAACGGCCTTTTCTGCTGAGGTGTCCAGTCACGTACTTTCTTCACTAATCTACTGTTCTCCATTCTATCTATGTGATCGTTCCAGTTTAGTCTTCTATCATTTATCCAGAGGTTTATAGGTTCAATTTCACATTCTTCTCTAATAACAGAGCTGCGAATTTTCTCTCTTAGCGATTGTCCTTAAAACTTTCATTTCGGTTGTTTCATTGATTTGTTTTGTTTTTTGAGTTTCTGTTCAGCATACACAACCATATGTTAGAACTGGTCTTGTGACAGATTTGTAAATTCTTACTTTTGTATCTATTCTTAAATTTTTATTTTTCCAAACAGTATTGTTTAAACATCCCGATATTTTGTTTGCATTATTTGCTTGATGGAGGATTTCATCTGTTATTCTGTTGTTGTAATTAATTTCTACTCATAAATATTTGAATTTCATGACCTGTTCTATACTTTTCCCTTCTATTTCTAATTTAACACGTCGTGGGTCCTTGGATATTGCCATTGATTTGGTTTTATTTGTTGAGATTTTCATGTTATGTTTTGCTGCAGTGATTCTGAATCTGTGCAACAGCATTTGTAAATCATCTTCACTTTGTGCAGTTTGAACTGTGTCATCAGCATAGTTTATTATCTTCAGCTCTTTGTCTAAATAAATGATATATTTAATTACCAAAATGTAAGATTATTTAATATATTTTACACAATAAACATGGAGTTTGATGTAAGAAAATAAAACTCGGCTACAATGAAAAATAGCAGGAGACAGAAATATTGTCGCCACAAACAAGGGAATATATTGCTTGGCATTGTGTGGACCGCGACCACGTGTCGAATAATGACCGTGGTCGCATTACCAACCAAACCACACAATGTTTCTCTTCTCACTTCGCCATTTTGCTTTTATTCCTGTTTACAAATTCTCATTAATATCCTGCAAAATGAGCTTCATAAATTATATTACTTATCACCAAGTTATCGGAGGTAGCTTATACAGGGTCACTCAACATTGTATGGTCACTATTGATAGCTACACAAGGGCCTTATAATTTTTCGATGCCTTTTTCATTCCCAAGTAATTATAATTTATTACTTCCCGTTAAAATCACATGTAAGTTATATGGTCAATATGGGATCAGCGTACATAATCAAAAGTAATGCCGCGAGTGATTTCCAAATTATCGATAAATTCACGATGTCACGAAGTGAGGAGTGAATTTATCTAGAGAATTTGAAAATCTAGAGTGGCATTTGTTAGGACTATTTAACGAATAAAATCAAGCTGTTCACTCACAAATCATTGTTTAAATATCCATCAATATTAATTCTGCCCGAAGGCAGGTCTTTCACTGCAATCATAGCATTTTCATGCTATGCTTTGCAGCTTTACCAGGGTAATTGTAGGTGTGGTAGCTTCCCATTGCTTTCCACACCGGTGAAGGAAACATGATGATGATGAGGATGGCCATATGATTTCGGGAACCGTTTGGGCCTTAACGTTTCCCTGACATTTGTCTTACAGGTCAGGAAAAACCCCGATAAAAACCTCACCCAGAAAAACTATCCCAACCTGGGCCCGCTGCGTGACAATGCAGCACGCTACCTCGAGACAACCGCCGTGGACTATTTAAATACAGTTATTTTAAAATATGTATGCATTTAATGTAAACAGCGATGTTAGAAAACAAATTTCAAACGTTTGTTTTATTTGTTCATCACTGCAACCAGATCATATTATTTATTGCCAAATCGGATCGCAATATTGTAAGAATGCACTCTAGTGGAGAAAAAATGAAAAGCACGAAACTGTTTATAACCAACATTATAGGTTATTAATTAATTTGTGATGTTCTATGATGTAAATATGTAAATTATATTTTTCTGGAACGTAACTTGCTGGGAAATAATACGCTTAAGAAAGTGAAAACAGTGGTTTATTTTTATTGTGATATCAATTGCTACAATACGTTTTCTATTATATCTCGCTAGCAGTATCCTGTTACACTCCTGCAATGTATACATAATCTGGTAGTCACATCGATTCTGCTCAGAAAGTAAAATAAAGTCATCGGTGCACTAAAAAAAGTCACTTTATGGACGCTTAAATGGCTAAAGCTGCCTTAACTCTAAAAAATAATATACCAAATTAATGTACACAGAATTAGATCTAAAAAGTTCTACAAAACGTCCGCGACAGCATATGTCAATCTTTTACGGACTATTTAACTCATGCCCCAAATGGGAGTCAATGACCAATCACGTTTCAATGATTTCTGTTTTACAACCAATCAGAATCGTGTTTCACCAAATATTTATCAGTGTTATGATTACCATATTAAAGAAAGCTCCTCCTTACAATATTGCGTTCCTTTGGAAATAAATAGTATGATCTGGTTGCAGTGATAAACAAATGAAGCAGTAGAAGCGTACCTATCGTTTCTCATTTGTTTTCAAACATCGCCGTTTATATTAAATATAGGCTATAAATATTTTAAAATAACTATAGTTAAATAATGATTTGTGAGTAAACAGCTTAATTTTATTCGTTAAATAGTCCTAACAAATGCCACTCTTGATTTCCAAATTCTCTAGATAAATTCACTCCTCACTTCGTGAGTCGTGAATTTATCGATAATTTGGAAATCACTCGTGGCATTACTTATGACAATCATAGAAAGTATACCTACATATGCATCAGAAAGCTGGACAATAAATGAAAGGGTGCAGAAAAGAATCTTGGCGACAGAAATGGATGGATTACGGAGAACAATGAGAATATCCAGGCTACAACATATTAGAAATACATATATCAGACAAGAAATGGATGCACAAGAAACTGTTATCGATAGGATAACAAAGAGAGCTCTACAGTGGTATGGACATGTACAACGGATGTCGGAAGACCAGTGGCCTAAACAGGTGTTGGATGGGATGGTACCAGGCAGAAAGAAGAGGGCGAGAAGTAGAGGAGCATGGTATGAGGGAATATATGATGCCATGAAGAAGAGGGGTATGGAAGATGGATAATGGGAAGATAGGAATCTCTGGAAAGCAGGAATCAAAGGCAAACTGCTGTAAAGTGGAAAACCTGTGTTAAGTAAGTAATTAAAATTGAAATAAAAAAAAACTGTGGGTGATGGAGAAATTCCGAATACATATTTCAAAACACGATAAAAAACTGCATTAAGTACAACTATTGGTACTCATGAGACAAAAATCATGTTGACCCGTGTAATTTTGTGTTCACTATTGACAAGTTCTTGTTCATATCTTTACATTTTCAAATAAAACATCTGTGTTTAGTAGGAATACAGTATAAGAGGATGATAAGGTCGGAATGACGTAATCAGATACGACACTCGATTGCCCTGAATACATCTGCTAGTATCAGTGGTGGAAATGTTTATTAGCTTTATCGTAGAGCACTTTGCATGTAATATTAATTTGGAGTGCGCCACCTGCATCATTCAACAGGCGCATTACGTCACAAGCGGCTCTGCTACACGACGCGACGCATATAAGCCCTCCTGAGATTCCCTTCTGTGTTCTGAAATCTCGTGAAATTTTATACCAGCGATAAGCAACATCTTGTGTTTTGTGCTAACAATCTTTGACATTTATCAAAAGAAACAAGTGTTTTTGCGCGATAGAGCGTTTTGTCGTAGTTACTGCATGATTGAAAGTTCAACTTCTTACATTTCAGGGTTGCCAACCTAAATAATTATACTCTAATATTACTTAGGAAAAATTTTGGACTAAAGAGAGATGAACGGACAGGTGAATGGAGAAGACTACATAACAATGAACTACATGGTCTTTATAGGAAGCCAGATATAATAAGAATAGTTAAGTCTCGTAGGCTGCGATGGGCAGGACATGTGGCACGAAATGGGAATGAAAGACGTGCATGGAATCTTATTGTAGGAAAACCACAGGAATAACCAGAGGGAAAACGCCCGATGGTAGACCAAGAATGAGGTGGCAGAATAACATTAAGTATGATTTGAGGGAAGTAGATTATAAGGGGATGATTGGAAAATATTGGCTCAGGATTGGGATGTATGGAGAGCTTATGACCGTGCGGGCATGAACCTACGGGTTCGATAGTGCCAGTGAGTTAGTTAGTCACTTGGTAATATTACATATTACAAACACGCGTGTGGGAAGTAAAACCACTGCCCTCTATGTATACTACAACATAGAATGTATATACGGAAAGTATCAAAAAGGTAATGTTAATATACATTATACGAAAGAAGTCACTGCAATGTAAATTAATTAAGCTTTATTTGAAACAATATAAAACAATAAACACATACTTGCCGCCATTTTACACTAATTGGTCTCACGGCCTCCTGTTATTTTATCACTAAATTATCTCACGGCCTTCTGTTGTTTCAACTAATAAACATTGCCCACGCTGTTAACGATAGTCAACTGTTTATAATGAACGCAAATATTTCCACCAAAGATGTTATTATTTTATTATTATTTATTATTTTGAAAATGTACAACGCACATTTGTGAAGTGTTTTATAGAATATCGGAAATTAAAAACCTCGTGTCATTCGGTTTTTAAACATTTTGCTCGATTCTGTAAAAACCACTTCCCAACCTCCCATCGTAATATACCATTATGAAGCTGTGTTTATTTTTGCCCCTCGTTGTGGAGACATTTAAAGTTGGGTTTCTCGGTGAGATATCCGAAGTTGAAGATTTGTGATATAATTTAAACCACTTTAAATCTGCCACGGCACTAATAACTCTCTTCAGGGGAATGAGGAAATGTTTCTTACACAAATGACAACACTTTATTAACGGTTGAACGATAAGTTAGTTTATTTAAAACTCTCACTTTGGTCAAGATGAATCTTGTAATTTAAAAGTTCCAAAAGATTCCGGCTTAGGTTGATATTTTTCACTTCTAGAAGATTACCATTTTATGTATTTAATGGATGACGAATGCTAACGGTCAATCCAGTCATTATTATTCATTATTTTCACTTAGAAACTGTTTTTTTACCAAGATGGATGACTATTATATCACTATATAATCTTTCATACTTTTAACACTATTTCTTTCAACCAACATCAATAAAATAAACAATTATTTCCTTATTCTTTAAGGAGCAGTCGCTGAACATGACCGACCATCTTCAAGTATTGTAGCCATCTTCTTTATTTCAGTTATAACCTCTATGGTCTGATTGGTCCAACAGAAAAGGAAGGAGTATTTTCAAGCTAACTTCTATCCTCTTCGTCCAATCCCATTTATTTCTTTATAAAAATTATCAATTTGAATATTTGAAGTATTTTACATACTGCATCAGTTATAAAAACATCTAACTGTATTAACAGTTTATATTGACTAGTTAATTTTTTTTTTATACTTATAAAAAAAATTTGAATTCTATAAATCAATCTGATGTCCATTCTTCATATAAATAAATATTATTATAAACAAAACAAAAACCCTTATTATTATTATATGGGGATAAATATCCGGTTTTAAATTGCCCCTGATTTATTTTAATCTTAGCTACAACTAAGTGTGAGGCTAAATTAAAATAAATCACTTTCCCCAAATATCAAGTTTCTTTCTATACAAGATTCATCTGTATTAGAATCAATACAATGTAATACATCACAATTATAATAAATACATGTTACATAAAGAAATAGAAGTATTAATTTTACAAAATTTACATACAATATTTTAAATACACTTTGAACTATTTGAAGTCACCAGCTACAACTAATTAATAGGAGTCTGAAATGGTTTCAACAGTTCTTTGGAATATTTTCCAATTTCTTCTCTAGTGTCTATTTCTCTTAGCTCATATGTAGTATCATTAAAATTTTTAAATATTTCATAGGGACCTTTATACAATAGGTTCATCCTATGATATTGTTTCTTTAAAGCATTGGATAGTGAAATATCCCTTATGAGAACTTTGTCTCCAACTTTGGGATTCCACTTCCTTTTATGTCTTTTAACCTTATTGTTGCGCTTTTTCTGCACGACATTCTAACCTTTCAATAACTCTTTTACATATTTCCTCGGATGTCTCCGGGATTTGACTTTTATCAATGATAGGTAATGGTAAATTAGCAATTAACCTGTCAGGTTGTTTACCTGTCATTAGGAATATGGGTGCTTCCCCAGTATTGACATTAATTGAATGATTCATAACATTCTCTATGACGCTGATATGTTTAAACCAGTCAGAATGTTTATGATGGGTCAAAACTCTTAAACTTGTAGTAATTTCCCTATTAACTCTCTCACAGGGATTACTTTTTGGGTGATATTTACTACAATGGTACAATTTAATTCCTATCGCAGTAAGTTTATCTTTAAACTTAGGACTTGAGAACACTGAAGCATTATCACTAAGTAGTGCATCAATAGGTCCATAATTAGGTAAATAATCTCTCACAATTTTACCTAGGCAAGCTCTGCTATTTACACTTCTTAATGGATATATTTTTACAAATTTTGAGAATACATCAGATAATACAAGAATATGCTTGTAACCAAATTGTGTAGTAGGCATTTCTCCATGAGTATCCATTACTACTAAGCTATTTACTTTGTTCCTTAATATGTTTTGTGGAACTATATCATATTTTACGTTCATACATTTGGCTTTTTGACAAGTTATGCATGAAAAAGTAAACTTTCTCAACTTTTTATCTAAATGTTTAACATAAAAAAATTCACTTATGTTGAGAGCTAATTTTTCACAACCTGCATGATTTAAGCCGACATGAAAAGTTCTAAATAGTGGAACTTCCATATTATTAGGAATTATAACTTTCCATTTTTTCACATTTCTCCCATGTAATTTGTAAAGAATGTCATCCTTTATACCGATTTTCTTATTACAATCAATTCCATTTTTGTCATCATTATTTATATCTCTCGCACTATACTTCAATCGTTGTAACTCTATATCAGATTTTTGATGCTCAACAATGTTTTTCATCAACAATGAAAATCCTTTGTCTCTATACAGTTTTACATTAAACATTACTACTTCGTGTTTAGGAGTATGTACAGTTTCAGGTATTTTCCCAACACTTTTCAATCTAGACAGGAGGTCAGCAAACACATTCTGTTCTCCTTCTATGTGTTTTATTTCAATATCATAGGAAATTATTTCCATGATCATCCTACTCAGTTTATTATTGGATAATCTACATTTACTTATAAAACTTAGTGAAATGTGGTCACTATGAACAATAACTTTGTTTTTATAAACATAAATTCTTATTTTTTTTTTATTATGTAAAAATGCTGTATAGGGCCGAACTTTGGGGTCTAGTTCTATCTGCCAAAATGAAGAAGTTAAATCAATAGAACTAATAAATCTACCTGTTTTCATATTTGCTATAGATGCTTCAATTGTCTCGGGCCTATAATTATCCCGGACAGTGAAAGAATTAGTCCTACGACTGTCTAAACACAGGCGAATTTTGCCATTAGGTTTTAGCACCCAGCAAATATGGTTGGCGTAAGGAGAATCAGATTTCTGTATTATTCCTTGCATTAACATGTCATCTATCATTTGATCTGCCTGCTCTCTGATGGCAATAGGGATGGGTCTACTTTTAATATTTATAGGTGGATGTTCCATCACTTTAAAGGAATATTTTAAAACAGTTGCACAATCCTGGCTTCGAAGAAAAAGAACTCTTATTTTTCATTAAGATGTCATACAACATGCCTTTCTGTTCATTGTTTATGCCATGAGTGTCTTTAACTTTTTCCTTTATCATTTCACAGATGTCTTTTTCAAGTTCGTCACTCACACAATATAATAGAGGAATTTCATCATACTCAGTATTGCAAGAGACACATTCTAAATCACAACATTTACATGCGACATAATCGTCAGCACAACCATTTTCATTATTAAGGCTTTCTTCGCCCTCGACACTTTTGTCGGAAGTACAATTAACTGCAATATTATCTTGCATTTGGCATCCACGGCCATTTACCAATTCCCTCTCCTCATGAACAACAATATTCTCTATAAAAATGTGTTCTTCAGCAATGTCACTCTCCTTCTTACTTAAATTCTTATTCTCCTCATATTCATTATCAAATGGGATGACGACTCTCACATTATCTTCATTATACAAGGAAATATTCTTACACTCAAAATTTATTATGGCATTATATTGCTCCAACAGGTCGCAGCCTATTAACATATCACAAGACAAGTATGGAGAAATTAAACATATTGCACTGAAGTAATATCCTCCGATACGTAAATCTAGAAGGCACTGTAGCTTAATTGGCAGTTTCTTCTTGCCTATCGCAAGAGTACAATACACTCCACATATTCTTACAGTCATTATCTTATTCCCTTTGTTGACTAAGAAATTATAAAATTTCTGATCTATTGTTGTGTTTGAGCAGCCACTATCCGCTATGCAAGTAACATCATTGTTAAAATATTTACTTTAATTTTGGGTGGTCGTCCTATGACATTTAATTCTTTATTAGTAACAGGCATAGTATCCTGATTCTTAGAAACATTCAAATGATTATTCAATATTATGCTATCTCGCTGTCTTGAGGTACATAACTTACTATCTCCTCTCATATTTGCTGGTATAATTTCTAAATTTTGAAACCTATCAAAGCATCTATTTTGGACCCCTAAGTTCATAACGATTGAGGTACATTGCGGAGTCTTTAATGTACCTTCTATGCGTTTAAAGCATGAGGTATCCTGTGATTTACTTCGTGGTCATTTTCATTACTAGGTATATCTTGACTTTGGTTGTGAATAGTTACAGAGTCTATTCTATTTTGCTCTGTCCTATCACTAGTTTCATTAATTTGACAATTTTGTTGTCGTTGGAAATACCCTTTATTTTCATTACCATAGGCATTCCTTCTTCTTTTACCTCTACAGGGAGAAGTCCAATACCTATTTCTATTTTCTCCTACTCTGTTAACATCCATATAATTAATTTGTCTGTCATTCCTATTTTCATTACGTTTGAACCATCCATTCTGGTTATTGTTACTATAATTATTAGTCATCCTATTTTTATTTGGGCTGTTTCTATTTTGAACAAACCTATTATTATTGTTGCCCTGTTTGAAATTTCTTTCTCTATTCTCATTATGATATTCATCACTTCTTTTAGTTACAAATTACCTTTCTTATTATAGGGCTCTGCCCCTTCCCCAAATAAATTTCTTTTACTACATTTATCTACTTCTCTTTTATTCTCTAGTAGAGCCAATAACTCTAACATTTCAGATACATTTTGTGGTCTGGCTACTATCAAATGATATCTAATCTCATCTGGGAAGTGATGCGATAACATAGAAATTAAAGTTCTCTCATCTATTGGAGGCTGTAACAATGATGCCATTTTTGCCTTCTCCAAGAAATAATTAAGATAACCTTGTTTACCATTGTTGGAGAATTTTCCACTAGTTAGGTCTAACCTAAGTTTGTTTTGTCTTTCTGGTCCCCAGTAGTAACCTAAGAAAGCATTTTTAAATGTTTGATAAGTCATTGAATCATGGCAAGCTATCTTAAACCAAGACTCTGCATTGTCTTTTAAACTTTTTCTTATGAAGAACATTCTGAACTTGTCTTCTATTCCTTTGATTTCGAAGTATTCTTCAATTTCCCTAATGAAATCAGTAGGGCTTTGGCCTACAGTATCACCAAAATTAGGTAAGTTAATTTCCCCTAAAAGATTAGCAGGAATTTTACATACATTTTTACTACTACTACTAGAAGGAGGATCATTATTAACATTACTAGAATGTCCTGACATAACCTCAATCTCCTTTTCACTAGTTTTTGACACATATTTGTTTTCAAGTTCAACAATCTTAGTTATCCATCCTTCAACTTGTTCTTTTATAATAATTACTTCATTTGTTATCTTTGATTGAAGTTCTTCATTACCTAAGATAACACTTTCTTCGGAAATTTTTAGTCTATCTTCGACTTTAGTTCCTAATTCTTCGATTTTTATCTTGGCAACTTTGCCTTACCTCAATCAAAGATGTTTCTATTTGATTATGAGTTTCATCAATCTTTTCATTACATTTTTCTATCTCATTTTTACAATCTTTGGCTATATTTACTATTCTCTTTTCCAGTTTAGAATTGTTTTGTTTGCATTCTAACCTAATGCTTTCTAATTTTTCATCTAGTTTCAAGTTATTTTCTTTAATTTCTTTCTTTATATCTTTACTGAGATTGGAAATTAGGTTTAAATTGTCAGTTTTAATTTCTCTTAACTCTACACTGTTCTTTTCTAATTTATTGCTAAGATTAGTTACATTAGCTTCTAATTTACTACTGAGAATTGAATTGTCATTCCTAATTTCTTTTAATTCTGCACTATTCTTTTCCAGTTTATTATTAATATCAGAAATGTTATTTATTAATAATGCTACCCAAGGAGGTGTATCATTAGTTTGATTATTTTCATTGTTACACAAAATTAAATTTTCTTGGCCTTCACTAATTTGTTCGTTTTCAATATTAACAGTTTTACAAGTTATATTTTCGTTATTGGCCATTGTTGGGTATTTTAATATTTTCTTATTTCTTAAAAGCATTAATTGTTATTATCACTAATTCACTTTTCACATATAAATTTTAACTGTACTCACTTTTGAAGATTTTTATTACTTTCCTCATTCTCGTGGTCCTTGGTTCGATTCAGGTTTACAGGTCCCTGGTTCGATTCCCATTCGAGCCCTCGTTGATGCGCCATTTGAAGCTGTGTTTAATTTATACCCCTCGTTGTGGAGACATTTAAAGTTGGGTTTCTCGGTGAGATATCCGAAGTTGAAGATTTGTGATATAACTTAAATCACTTTAAATCTGCCACGGCACTAATAACTCTCTTCAGGGGAATGAGGAAAAGTTTCTTACACAAATAACAACACTTTATTAACAGTTGAACGATAAGTTAGTTTATTTAAAACTCTCACTTTGGTCAAGATGAATCTTGTAATTTTAAAAGTTCCAAAAGATTCCGGCTTAGGTTGATATTTTTCACTTCTAGAAGATTACCATTTTATGTATTTAATGGATGACGAATGCTAACGGTCAATCCAGTCATTATTATTCATTATTTTCACTTAGAAACTGTTTTTTACCAAGATGGATGACTATTATATCACTATATAATCTTTCATACTTTTAACACTATTTCTTTCAACCAACATCAATAAAATAAACAATTATTTCCTTATTCTTTAAGGAGCAGTCGCTGAACATGACCGACCATCTTCAAGTATTGTAGCCATCTTTTTTATTTCAGTTATAACCTCTATGGTCTGATTGGTCCAACAGAAAAGGAAGGAGTATTTTCAAGCTAACTTCTATCCTCTTCGTCCAATCCCATTTATTTCTTTATAAAAATTATCAATTTGAATATTTGAAGTATTTTACATACTGCATCAGTTATAAAAACATCTAACTGTATTAACAGTTTATATTGACTAGTTATTTTTTTTTTATACTTATAAAAAAAATTTGAATTCTATAAATCAATCTGATGTCCATTCTTCATATAAATAAATATTATTATAAACAAAACAAAAACCCTTATTATTATTATATGGGGATAAATATCCGGTTTTAATTAATTCCTATGAAACCGAAACAGATGCCACAAACGTTACATTTGAGCCTCGTATTTAGGATGTCCGACATTAAAATGTTAGCCCAATAAACTCTAATGGCATTTTTCGTGGTTTTCAAATGTTTCAGAGCAGTTTTATTTATCGAGGCTTTCATAGTTAGGTCCAAAGCGTCACTATTTAATTATGGGTGTTAAAGGGATGACAAATTTTAATCAGATGATTTTTTTTTCAACCTTGAGGTTCTTTTACGTGCGTAAAAATACGACAGATCCCACCGCTTTTGTTATCTTCCAAATCAATTTTTGTCACGATTTTTATGTTCTCTTATTCTTCTTGTTCTTCTTCACGGTTTAGGCTTATTTACTAGTCTGTTCCGGCTCCAAATTGCTGCTCTTTCCATCTTTCCCTTGCTCTTCCCAAACTTCTTCTTCCTCGTGGTGAATAGTTGTATGCTGCTTTTGGTATTCTATTCTCAGTCATCCTTGCCAAATGTTCTTTCCAGTTTTTTTCTGTATTTCTCTATTGTTGTGTTTAATTCCCCTACTTTTAGTTGTTGTCTTATTTCTGTGTTGTGTTGTGTTCTCAAAAGGACATTTATCCAGGTCGGGTTTGAACTTCGGAGCCAGACACGAGAATGGTAAAATTAATAATCCGCCAAGGCCGATTATGAATGCTATTTTTAGTTTAGAATTTAATAAATTATCAATTTTGTCGTCAACCAACGCTTCACGTTTCATAATAATAATAATAATTGAATTTGCACGTCACATACAGTAAATATATACAATAGACATAGGCCACGTAATGTACTGGCACACACACACACACACACACACACACACACACACATATATATATATATATATATATATATATATATATATAAACGCAATATGGCAGTTATGCTGAGGACCAGCAGCATCAAACATCATACTGGATGCTGTAGCGAAGAATGAACTGCTGAAGATTGGACGGATGTCCTGAAAGGCCTACAGGCATGAATATTACATATTTTATAAGTTGAGGACGACGGATTTTACCTAAGAAGGTATATTTTAACTTATTTTATTTTATGACTATCCACCTCAACGGTTTTAATAATGAATTATATTAGTATATTATAAACGTTAAACTGAAAATATATAAAACTATTATTCTACCAGTTATATTATATGGGTGCGAAACATGGACTCTTACTTTAAGGGACGAAAGGAGATTACGAGTATTTGAGAATAAAGTACTTAGGAAAATTTTTGGACCAAAGAGATATGAACAGACAGGTGAATGGAGAATACTACATAACAATGAACTACATGGTCTTTATAGGAAGCCAGATATAATAAGAACAGTTAAGTCTCGTAGACTGCGATGGGCAGGACATGTTGCACGTTTGGGGAATGAAAGACTTGCATGGAAGCTTCTTGTAGGAAAGCCAGAGGGAAAACGCCCAGTTGGTTGACCAAGAATGAGGTGAGAGAATTACATTAACTATGATTTGAGGGAAGTAAATTATACAGGGGATGATTAGAAAGCATTATCGCAGGATAGGGATGTATTGAGAGCTTATGTCTGCGCGGGCATGAACCTACGGGTTCGATAGTGCCAGTGAGTAAGTAAGTATTGATATTATCAACACCTCCCCCTCTACAAGTCCTAGAAGTTTTTAAGGGGAATTTTAGAGCACCCTGTATACATTTCCGACAATATTGGTTCCTATTTCAAACACTTACTTTTACGATTATCTGGTAACCTAATAATATTTACTGCAAAGCTTTTCAGATGCACTGTTCAATATTTTTGAGAGAATATCGTTTAAACGATGGCATTACTTCTTCCAGTAGATGCAACCATTTTTATTCAGTTCTACAATAACGCCGTGTTTTGTAAATCGAACACGATAAATTGTATGATCCGCTTCCATACTTTTGTTCAATGCATAAAACATTCGCTACTCTATGTGTACTGTAAGTTCTCTGTCGATCTAATTTGAAATTTTAATCCATTTAAACATATCTGAGCTCAGAACATCTGATGTTTTGGTGAGGACATAAACTAAAGACAATACAACTTACTTACTTACTCACTGGCACTATCGAACCCGTAGGTTCATGGCCGCACGGACATAAGCTCTCCATACATCCCTATCCTGAGCTAATGCTTTCCAATCATTCCCTGTATAATCTAATTCCCTTAAATCATATTTAATGTTGTTCTCCCACCTCATTCTTGGTCTACCAACTGGGCGTTTTCCTTCTGGCTTTCCTACAAGAAGCTTCCATGCACGTCTTTCATTCCCCATACACGCAACATGTCCTGCCCATCGCAGTCTACGAGACTTAACTGTTCTTATTATATCTGACTTCCTATAAAGACCATGTAGTTCATTGTTAAATAGTCTTCTCCATTCACCTGTCTGTTCATCTCTCTTTGGTCCAAACATTTTCCTAAGTACTTTATTCTCAAATACTCGTAATCTCCTTTCCTCTCTTAAAGTAAGAGTCCATGTTTCGCACCCATATAATATAACTGGTAGAATAATAGTTTTATATATTTTCAGCTTAACGTTTTTTGAAAGGAGTTGGGACATCGAGAGTCTCTGCAATGCATAATAGCACGCATTTCCACAATTGAACCTATGTTTAATTTCTTTGTGTATCTCACTAAAGACAATACAAACTCCAGTTATTCTTTTACAGTAAAAAGAGTCATGCGAGGTAGCTGATACAGCTATCTTATTAGAGAAGGCCCTGGATATATTTATATATATTTTTTTATATGTTCTAGAAAAAAAAACTTTAAAGAATCAAACAACGATTTCAATTTCAGCGAATATGAAAGATTACGACAATGATTTTGGTCCAGAAGAGCGGGTAATCCTATTGCCTCAATTTCTTTTCACTTCTTGAACAAAATAAAAAGTCTTGAACGAAAAACAAATAACAGAAGATAGTGATGTCAAGTTAGACAGTGTTTTCAAACATTACACAAAAATTGTTTTTTGTCTCAGACAGAAAAATGTGTGATTCCAATATTATTTTTTTCTCCTGAATTCAAATATGATATCGGTTTTTCTCCACCACGCAAAGTTTCCTAGATACAGGTATTTATAATTTCAAACACTTTAATATTTTCTACATTATTTACATTCGTAACAACACAATATTCGAACATTCGGTCTCGCCTAGAAAGTATGAAATTACGATTTTCTGCTATATTTCGCCTGTGGAGCATCCCTCTTGAACCCGTAGGTTCATGGCGGCGCGGACAGACGCTATCCATACATCCCTATCGTGAGCTAATGCTTTCCAATCATTCCCTGTATAATCTACTTCCCTCAAATCATAGTCAATGTTACTCTCCCACCTCATTCTTGGTCTACGAACTGGGCTTTTTCTCCCTGGTTTTCCTACAAGAAGCTTCCATGCACGTCTTTCTTTCCCGATCAGTGCCACATGCCCTGTCCATCGCAGTCTAGGAGACTTAACTGTTCTTATTATATCTGGATTCCTATAAAGACAATTTAGTTTATTGTTATGGAGTCTTCTCCATTCACCCGTCTGTTCATCTCTCTTTGGTCCAAAAATTTTCCTAAGTACTTTACTCTCAAATACTCGTAACCTCCTTTCCTCCCTTAAAGTAAGAGTCCATGTTTCGCACCCATATAATATAACTGGTAGAATAATAGTTTTATATATTTTCAGTTTAACATTTTTTGAAAGGAATTGGGACATCAAAAGTCTCTGCAATTCATACTAACACGCATTTCCAGAATTGAGCCTATGTTTAATTTCTTTGTGCATCTCATTCCTATTTGTGATTATTGTTCCTAGGTATTTGAATTTAGCCACTTCCTCAAAATTTCCCTCATTTGTCATTAGCTTTCCATTTCCATTATATAATGAATTTCTACGTGTGACCATATATTTAGTTTTATTCATATTTACTTGCAGTCCCAACTAGTGTAATTTATTTTTAATAATTTTTAATAATGAATTAATAATAATTACGACCTGCAATTAGTGCATTAGTGCATATAACTTGACACTATATATAATTAGCATCATTATTAACTCTTTAATTACCTTAGGGTAGGTTTACTTTGCTTTGTATACACTTCCAAAAGTTGGAAGACTTAATTTCAAAGAACTCAAGGGTGAAAATAAGGGAGAGGGTGAAAATTTAAGGGGTTTGTTACTCTTGAATCAAGTGAGTACTGACTTTACACTTAAGAGAGCTGAGTTATCCCCTGAAACACCCTCTCGTGAATCTCATAGCAGAGTTTAAAGTAGGCAGAGCACTTAGCACCCTTTAAACAAAGGAAGAACACGTTCACCTCCAGCAAGTAAAGTTCTGTTGCACAGTTAGAGGTCACTAGCATAGTTTTAATTAGTTACATTTTTGTCCTTAGAAGATGCAGAATGTACGTAATGATTTAATGAAAAAAAACGTTTATTTCATTTTATTTATCAATCACGTATTAACATGACTATTTAACTCATGCCCCAAATGGGAGTCAATGACCAATCACGTTTCAATGATTTCTGTTTTACAACCAATCAGAGTCGTGTTTCACGAGATATTTATCAGTGTTATATCTACCATATTAAAGAAAGCTCCTCCTTTTTAATATTCTGAACAGGTCTGAGCATTATTTTGCAGTGACTGAGCTTATAAGAATACGGCCACCAGATGTATATATAGTGCATAGATGTCAACACATAGCGCTTGCAGGAG
Organism: Diploptera punctata; assembly: GCA_030220185.1. Taxonomy (NCBI): domain Eukaryota; kingdom Metazoa; phylum Arthropoda; class Insecta; order Blattodea; family Blaberidae; genus Diploptera; species Diploptera punctata. The sequence goes on along the minus strand of JASPKZ010008382.1, from coordinate 451,544 downwards.
TTAATATAAAAACATTTGTAGCAATTGATCATACCACCAAAAAAAGAAACCACTGTTTGCACTTTCTTAAATGTATTTTTTCCCAGGTAATAATCCAGAAAAATATAATTGTCATATTTACATCATACGACATCAGAAATAAATTAATATACAGTTTGATGTGTTTCATTTTTTCTCCACTAGAGAGCATTCTTACAATATTGCGTTCCTTCGGCAATAAATAATATGATCTGGTTGCAGTGATAAACAAAAGGAGCAGATGAAGCGTACCTATCGTTTCTCATTTGTTTTCAAACATCGCCGTTTACATTAAATATATAAATATTTTAAAATAACTATAGTTAAATAATGATTTGTGAGTAAACAGCTTAATTTTATTCGTTAAATAGTCCTAACAAATGCCACTCTTGATTTCCAAATTCTCTAGATAAATTCACTCCTCACATCGTGGAAATCATGCGTGGCATTACTTATGACAAACGGTACAAACCAAATTAGATCCTACAAGTAAATAATTTCTCTCCAGTTAGAACTGAGCTGAGGTTAGAGTGAGGAGATGCGAGGCAACACTGCAATGCAGTATTTTAAAACACGTCCTGAAAAGTGTTAAAAAGGACAGGAGGAGTCATTGCCACTGTTACCAACATCTGAAAGGAAGTGAAGTGTATTTCCTGTGAAATAGGAATCTCCCCTTTCCTTCTACAATAGAGACTTTAAAATTAAAGACACTTTTCTTTGGGTTTTTCCTGCTTTCCATTCTTGTCTTTTCTTCGTCATTAAAATTCCCCGGAAGAAGTGAAACCAGCCCTCGTACTTAGAAAACTTTGAAGCCCAAGTTGCTCATTAAATAGGAGTTGTAGGGGGTTGAATGGGGTGGCTCAAGGTGTTGTACGAGTGGTTATGTAGCTGCGAGAGAAAGAAGAACTGTCAAACTTGCGACAGATGCGAGTTCCAGCAATCGATATTTTGGCTTTTAGATTTTTATCAAGTAGCATAGTGTTATTTTTCTTCTTCGTCTTCTTCTTCCGCTACGCATGAAAGCTGGCCGCTTGTTGCGTGTTCATTCACTACAGGTCCGGGGTATGGTGACGTCCTTCCATCGTAGTTGTGGTCTTCCTAACGGCCTTTTCTGCTGAGGTGTCCAGTCGCGTACTTTCTACTGTTCTCCATTCTATCTATGTGATCGTTCCAATTTAGTTTTCTATCATTTATCCAGAGGTTTATAGGTTCAATTTCACATTCTTTTCTAATAACAGAGCTGCGAATTTTCTCTCTCCGCGATTTTCCTTAAAACTTTCATTTCGGTTGTTTCATTGATTTGTTCTTTTTTTTTAGTTTCTCATCGGCATTATTATTTATTTTTAATATTTAGTTTGGTTTTCTAATGAAGCGTGTTGTTTTGGTTTTTTAAACTATTATTTAATCATCATCATAGTACATTCACGAATTTAGGCATGAATTACTTAATACTCTTCTAAAAACAAAATCCTCCGGGCCGGATTTGAACCAGCGACCTATAGATTACTGAAACTATATACCACTACAGTTCACCGCTCTACCAACTGAGCTCTTACAATGACTGGCTAAAAAGTCGGTAAGTCCGCAACTTATTATACCGGTTTTTATATTTTTGATTTTCTGATGATTCTGCCCAGGAGTTTAGAAAAAAAAATATGAAATTATTGTATTATCATGGGTCCTTTACAAGTATACAAATTTTCAAGTCGATCTAATGTTTTTAATTGGGTGAAAATCGTGTTCAAAGATTTCGTTACATTGATACTATTTTCCTGAATCCGGCTTCTTAGATCTCAGGTTTGCTGTCTCAAAATGCTCAGAAAAGCGTTTATATCCAGTTCGTTCTGCTAATTTAGGCCTATAAAGAATATGGTATTCTCCATCATGTGCTTTTATAAATGTGCATTTTACGCTACCTATGTAGTGGAGTTGAAAAAGAGAAGGTGACCTATTAAGAAACTGATCAAAACATTTTTGAAATTTTACATGTTTGTGATAAGGGTAAGAAGTTGGACCTTTCTGAGGCTGTAGAAATAAATAAATTGAAAAGTAGTAACAAACTGTTAAATTCTCAACTTGATTTGAATGAATCGCCTTTGTTAAATTTATAAATTTAAATAAATTATTGTTGTATTGTTGCTTAGATCAGTTGAAATGTACTATAATAACACCATTCATAATTTGTTAACATGTCTGAAGAAGGTACAGTGTACCGAAACAGCTGTCACTGAATTATATCTTAATAAATATGAAAATCAAATAAAACTAAGTTTTATTTTTATTTAATTAATGAATATGGATTTTCATCAAGTAAACACCAACTCAATTGATGATCAAAAGATATTTAATTTCCTGATTTAAATATTTGTTTAGCTTTAGATTTAATAATCTAGATTTAATTATTATTTACATTATTTTTCTTTTGTTTCAGGTGTGCCCAAGTAAGTACGTTCTCTCGAAACATCCATCCATGTAATTGCCGATAGGGTCGCATGTTTGGACGCATTAGACAGTAAAATGCCTTCTCTGCTGAGCAAGTTGTATGCTAATACGATTTTGCTTACTCAGAAATCTGTTCATGCGATAATAATTGGTTAAATTTGTAAGCTACCTGCGGAGGTACCTTACATGAGCAACTCAAATTAAAATCCCGAAGGGAACCGAACGGGAACCGATGGTAATCGATGTACTTTGCTGCTTTATCCAACATTTATCCAAGATGTCGGACCTTGAAGACTTCGATCATGTTTTCGGTATACACGGAGAAGAGGAATTTGATAGAGTCTACCAAAGAATTCAACTGGAAGAACAGGAGAATCGGCGTAATATTGCGTGTCGCAGACGTGTTTGTATACGGTATTATTTGCGGGATGCAAGCATAAATGCATTCCTCTATAGCAGACGAAAATAACGGAAGTGGTTTTATCGCTGAGAATTCTGGGTAATTCGTTGCCAATATTACGAAAACGTCGACTCTCGTGCATGACCGTTAAGTCGGCCGTTAATTCGTTCTCAGCAATTGCTCACGGTGAATCAGCTCACTAGTGATTGGAAGTAATTTGAGTAGAGAGTAATGTTCTAACATACGACCCTTAAAGTAATCCTCGTTAAAACATAACCACGTGACCTGCTCGATTTTCATTGGTTATGGACACCGACATACGATGTAGAAGCAGTAAGTACGCAAAAAAGTACTTCCTTCATTAAATTAAAAATATGTCCTCTGAATATACGTGTTATTCTTCGTGAATGAAAATAATAATAGTCAAAGCATTAGAAAATATTCTAAAACATGCCTAATCAATAATTACAACTTAAAATAGTTCATTACATAAGGGTGATGCATTGGAGTCATGCTTCAGTCCATTTTGCTGCAAAACAAAATGGCTAAAGGTGTCGAGTCTTCTGTTGCTACGTTGCCATCTGAATTTTTAAAACACAAGTCTGGCAAACCTTTTAACAAGTGGTAAAAAAACAGTTATTTTAAATGTATATCACAAGTTCAGGGAAAAATATCATCAGTTATCTTCCAATCTACTCCATTCAACGATCACATGTCTTATATACTTCACACGTGCTCCCTGTCAATGGGACAGTAATTGTGGCGCGAATGGCGGAAGGATACAATTGTTATTTGTTTATGTTAGAATCACTCTAAGAGTGGATAGGTTATATACACCTACATGGTTCAAATCTTCAGACTTTTATTACCTCCTCTGCACAGTTAGTATAGGTTTTTATAATTTATGTTTATTTATGTATGTATGTATGTATGTATATATATATATATATATATATATATATATATATATACAGGAAGGGAAAGGGTACAAGAGATGCAATTGGATTGATACGAACAATAGGAGAAAGATATATAGAAAAAGATAAAGACGTGTATGCAGTATTTGTTGACCTGGAAAAGGCCTTTGACAGAGTAAATTGGAATAAACTCCTGAAGATCTTGAAGAAAATTGTCGTGAACTGGAAGGAGAGGAGGCTCATAAGTAGTCTTTATATGAAACAGCGAATAAAAGTGAAGATAGGAGAAGAAATGTCAGAGGGAAGAGAAATTGGAAGCGGGGTGAGGCAAGGATGTCCTCTATCACCTACCCTTTTTCAACATCTACCTGGAAGACCTAATGAAGAACTGCTTCAGCAATACGGGAGGCGTAAACATAGAAGGAAGAAGAATAAAGTGCATAAGATTTGCTGATGATACGGCTTTGCTAGCAGAAGATGCAATGACATGAGGAACATGCTGATGGAGCTGAATGACAAGTGTGAGGATTGTGGAATGAAGATAAATATAAATAAGACAAAGGACATGATTATAGGAAAGAAACAAAGGAAGATAAACATGAAGATTAAAGATGAGGCCATTGAGCAAGTGGAGAGTTTCAAATACTTGGGTTGTACTATCAGTAGTAACATGAACTGCTGTCAAGAAGTAAAGCAGAGGATAGCAATGGCGAAAGAAGCTTTCAAAAAGAAGAGAAGCATTTTCTGCGGACCTATGGCAAGAGAAATAAGAAAGAGGCTAGTGAAGTGCTTTGTGTGGAGTGTAGCATTATATGGTGCAGAGACGTGGACATTACGACGGAATGAGGAAAAGCGACTGGAAGCTTTTGAGATGTGGATATGGAGAACAATGGAACGTATAAAATAGACAGACAAAGTAACAAATAAAGATGTGCTAGACAGAGTGGGTGAAAGAAGAACAATTTTGGAACTCATAAAGAAGAGGAAAATAAATTGGATTGGCCACTGGCTAAGAAGAAACTGCCTACTGAAGGATGCCCTAGAAGGTATGGTCAACGGAAAGAAAGTTAGAGGCAGAAAAAGACATCAGATGATAGACAATATTAAAATAAATGGTTTGTATGCAGATACAAAAAGGAAAGCTGAGTCAAGGAAAGAGTGGAGAATGCTGAGTTTGCAGTGAAAGACCTGCTCTTGAGCAGAACACTGTGAATGAATGAATATATATATATATATATATATATATATATATCTATCATCATCATGAACAAATTCGTTTTAGGCCATGTGGCCTGTACGGTAAACCTAGCGAAGATGGTCTTGATCTTTCCACCGATGTTTTGGTCTTCCTTGGCCCCTATGTGCAGTTGGGGTATATTGGAATGCCAATTTTGGAAGTCTATTTCTTGCCATTCTTCTCAGATGATTTTTCCATTCTTGTTGGTATCTTTGGATATCTTCATTTAAACTTGCTACTCCAAGTTTTCCTCTGATAATAGTGTTCTTTTTGGTGATCCAGTCTATTAACTCCTAATAATGATCGTAAGAAGCGCATTTGGCTTACTTGAAGTTTATGAGAGTTTCTTTTATTTAAAATCCAAATTTCACTTCCGTATTTTAGAGCAGCTTTTGATGTGATGTTATGTAATCTTAGTTTTGTCTCTGTCCTCATCTGTTTACCAAAATGTCTTTGTATTACCCCATTCATTTTATTATATACATATATATATACGGAATTATTATAAAGATGTACCCAAATGCCTATACTTGGAGCTCGGGCTCAGTCGAAATATAACAACGACACTTACAGAGTACAGTAGTATTTCAATAAAATAAAATAAAAAAAAAACATAATATACAAAATCATTATCATCCATGCAAGTATTAGGCCGTGTGGTCTGTTACGGTCTCAATGAGAAATGTTCCATCCAGCGCTTTTTTGGACGTCCCAGCGATCTTTTGCCTTGGGGGCAGTAAAGAAACATGGTTTTTGGAATTCTATGTGACGGCATTCGTTGAAGATGGGGTTTCCAGTTGCTCCCGTAGTTTTGGATATGTTGAAGAATGAGTTCTACATCCAACTCTTCCATAATTTCATAATTTCTCATATGGTTGCACTTTGTGTAGCCTGCTTTACGGCGCATAAATTGCATCTCATTTGCTGTTATTCGACTCTCTTCTTCGTATTGTCCATGCTTCACTACCATACCTTAATACTGGTTTTGCGAGAACCTTATAAAGCCGTAATCTTGTGTTCTTCTGTACTAAAGATGGTTTCATTATATTGACTATTTAACTCATGCCCCAAATGGGAGTCAATGACCAATCACGTTTCAATGATTTCTGTTTTACAACCAATCAGAGTCGTGTTTCACCAAATATTTATCAGTGTTATAATTAGCATATTAAAGAAAGCTCCTCCTTACAATATTGCGTTCCTTTGGCAATAAATAGTATGATCTAGTTGCAGTGATAAACAAAAGAAGCAGTAGAAGCGTACCTATCGTTTCTCATTTGTTTTCAAACATCGCCGTTTACATTAAATATATAAATATTTTAAAATAACTATAGTTTAATAATGATTTGTGAGTAAACAGCTTAATTTTATTCGTTAAATAGTCCTAACAAATGCCACTCTTGATTTCCAAATTCTCTAGATAAATTCACTCCTCACTTCGTGAGTCGTGAATTTATCGATAATTTGGAAATCACTCGTGGCATTAGTTATGAAAATTATCACCGTTGATTTTGTGAAATTTGTGATTTTCTTTGATATATCAGCTTCATCTTGAAATGTTAAATTATAACCCAAATAATTAAATTCATTTACTTGTTCCAAAATGTTATCATCCAAAACAATTTTGCAAAATATGTAATGGAATGAAAACATTTTAATATGAAATATTTTTTTCGGCTGTAGAAAATGAAAATAAATATGTTTAAATAGCTTATATAATTAGGCTATTATATTTATCTAGAACATATTTAGAATAAGTTTGATCCTTGCGGGAAATTCTCGTATAAGACTTGAAAGCATAATAATAGTCCCTTCGATTGGTTGCTGGCCGAAGGAAGGCAAGACCAGTGATGAAGCTGCCATCTTATAGCCTCTGGTCAGGCTTCTGGAGAAGAAAAGAAAATAAAGGAAAGAAGAAATGGAAGAAAGGAAAGACTCCCTAGCCCTCGGATTCCCTAATAGCGTCGGGGTCGAAAAAAACAAGAGTTAACCAAGAAAGGTTAGATAGTAAAGTTAAAAGAGTGCAAAACACAAGTAAGTGGAAGAAATGTTTTGCTCAGCTTGGGCACCTTGTGGTCGCCATCCACATATCCCCTAGATGAGGAGCCAAATAGTACCATCTAAATTGGAAACACCATCTTGAAATAATGAGTTCAAATCGGATCCCCAAAGCTGTTTATAATTATATACCAAGAGGACGAAGATCACTGGGCCGTCCTATGAAACGCTGGAGGGAAAATTTTCTATAGGATCGTAACAGGCCTTGGCCTAATACTTGGAAGGAAGAAGAAGATATTTAGAATAGATTTATTTAGCCTGGTGGAGTTAAGGCCATGTGGTCTTCTCTTGTACTCACCAGGGCATTTACAAATGTGTGTTACATTTAAATGCATAAAATACAAAAAAAACATTAATAGTCATACTAAACAATTAATTATCTGGACAAATTGAATAATAATGAATATAATGTCTGATAATACAATAAAATTAAATACAATTAAAATTAAACTAATGAAAGAATGTATTCACAATGGAATAACAGCTCGAATCTGCTATACATAAAAAGAAAAGAAAGAAAAAGTACAAATAAAGTAGTAAACTATAATGGATTAATCTGTCGCTTATATTTAAGGCATTGGGTAAATATATTAACAAATCTTAATACTATTTATATTAAATAATGAAAAAACAAATTATTAATTTATTCACGTAGACTTTCACGGCCGGAGTTGCTATGATGATCTTGAAGAAGATTTTCGGGCTGTAGGCCGTGGTCGTGAGGCTTGTAGTTCCCCGACGTTTCGCCAGAGACTGCGTCTGGCATCCTCAAGGGTTGTCTTGAGGATGCCAGACGCAGTCTCTGGCGAAACGTCGGGGAACTACAAGCCTCACGACCACGGCCTACAGCCCGAAAATCTTCTTCAAGATCATCATAAATTATTAATTGTTAAAAAAGTTATAACAAATAAAAGTAAAATAAAATAAGGTTATACATAAGTACAAATCAAATACTAAGATTAAGCAATGACTATTACTATAATTATGACGCTGACATTCAAATGATAGTTGTTTGTATAGGGCTGAATGGTACAATCTATAAAACACCATTAGCCATCAGTTCCAGTTAAAACGCAGAAGATGAAACATTGTTTTCGAAAGGCCTCCATATTAGAATAACTTGAAGAAGTTTAATAATTTACTTGAGGACGACTGATTTACCAGGTAAAAATTATATAAATAACATCTTATTACATAACCTCAACAGTGCTTTAATATGAATTTTAAAAGTGTTCATTGAATAAAAGGTCTAATCGTGTAGAAAGAATGAATGTAACAAGATTACCAAAAGCAGCATTTAAGTACAAGCCAAGAGGTTCAGGGAATCTGGGAAGGCTGGTGAGAAAATTAACCGATCAACTGTTAGGCGGAACAGGCAACATGCGTAGCCCTTGAAGTGAAGAAGAAGAAGAAGAAGTAAACTGAATTAGATAAATATTCCATAAAAACTACTTTGGAATTACCACTATTTGGAAATATTTTTCTGTGACTATTTAACACATGCCCCAAATGGGAGCCAATGACCAATCACATTTCAATGATTTTTTTTTTATTTACAACCAATCAGTCATTTTCCACCTCGATTTTATCAGTTTAATTTTATCACTTTCAAATCAAGCTCCTCCTTTTTAATATTCTGAATAGGTCAGAGCATTATTTTGCAGTGACTGACTCTCTAAGAAATATTAACAATTTATATATTATCATCATCATCATAGTACATTCACGAATTTAGGCCATTTGTTGACCTGTTTCGGTCTCAAGAGAAACACCATCCAAAAGTCTTTTGAGTGGACGTCCTGGTCTTCTTCTTCCTGCAGGTTGATATCTTAACATTTGTTTGGGTATTCTGTGATCTTCCATTCGATGAACATGTTGCATTCATCTTGAAATTTAAGGGGTTGTAAGGGTAGTGACGTGTGTATAACCTCTCCTACCCAATTCTCATCCTCACCTTCTCGTGGTACAACGCGAGGCTCTGAGGACCGAGTCACGGCAGTATAACCGTTCCATCGGGTACTGAGTGAATGCGGTATCCTAATGTCTGTCCAGAGACTAAAAGGTAGCAGCCCTACCACTGGACTACTTAGCGTCGGGCCAGTAACCTGTCCTAATGAACTTCAAAACTACTTTCAAGTCTAAACATGAAAAAATCCAGAAGGAATTGAAAATGTATATATTAAGATGTAAGAATTCTAGAATGCATGTTTCTACCATATTGTATATATAGTTCACAAATGTAACGAGATATTGCTTGCGGGATACAGTATAAAAACATTTGTAGCAATTGTTTATACCACAAAAAAACACTGTTTACACTTTCTTAAACATGTTATTTCCCAGGAATTTACGTTCTAGAAAAGTGTAATTGACATATTTACATCATAGAACATCAGAAATTAATAAATAATGTTGGTTATAAATGTGTTTTACGTTTTCTCCAGTGGGTGCATTCTTACAACATTGCGATCCTGTGGCAACAGAAAATATAATCTTGTTGCAGTGATGAACAAATGAAGCACAACAAACGTTTCTCATTTGTTTTCAAACATCGCCATTTAAATAACGTGTATAAATATTTTAAAATAACTATATTTAAATAATGATTTGTAAGTAAGCAGCTTAATTTTATTCGTTAAATAGTCCTAACAAATGTCACTCTTGATTTCCAAATTCTCTAGAAACATTTCACTCCTCACTTCGTGAGTCGTGAATTTATCGATAATTTGGAAATCACTCGTCGCTTTACTTATGAAGAAATAACTTTATCATAAGTAATGCCACAAATAAAAGTAAGCTATTTACTCACAAATTATTGTTTAATTATAGTTATTTTAAAATATTTATATATTTAATGCAAAGGGCGATGTTTGAAAACAAATGAGAAATGTGAGGTTATGTTCATTCACTGCACCTTGGTCATATTATTTATTGCCAAATAAGATCGCAATATTGTAAGAGTGCACCCAAGTGGAGAAATAATAAAACACATCAAACTATATATCATAATCAACATTACGGGTTATTCATTTATTTTTAGTATATAACTCAGTAAAATCAAGGAATCTTTTCATTATTTGCTATATTCAATGTATTACTTACTTACTTACTTACTTACTCACTAGCACTATCGAACCCGTAGGTTCATGGCCGCGCGGACATAAGTTCTCCATACATCCCTATCCTGAGCTAATGTTATCCAATCATCCCCTGTATAATCTACTTCCCTCAAATCATAGTTAATGTTATTCTTCCACCTCATTCTCGGTCTACCAACTGGACGTTTTCCCTCTGGTTTTCCTACAAGAAGCTTCCATGCAAGTCTCTCATTCCCCATACGTGCAACATGTCCTGCCTAACGCAGTCTACGAGACTTAACTGTTCTTATTATATCTGGCTTCCTATAAAGACCATATATTCAATGTATTTGTTGGAGAAAAAATAATGCTTTGACCTGTTCAGAACATTAAAAAGGAGGAGCTTTGTTTATCACAAAAGCAGGAGCTCTTAAAGAGAAATCGAAAAATATCGAGGTGCAAGAGGACTGTCATTGGTTGTAAAACAACATTCATTGAAACGTGATTGGCCATTGAGTAGCAATTGTGGCACGAGTTAAATTGCCATGTCACAATCTGATTAAGTATATTATTTAGGTTGTTTTTATGTTTGTTGTTAGAGCTATAGGACTGTCTTGCTGTGAACTCTTGAATTAACAATTTAAAGAGAGTAGTCCTATGTTACATAGTTGTAATGTATGCACTTGTTACTATTTATGTTTCTGATAGATTATCCAGGCTTAATGAACTGGCTGCTATGAAATCAATATGTATGCAAACAGAAATAAACAGCCAGACTGTTTCCAAATGACCACACACAACCAATAGCGTGTTGAAACAGTAACTATATGGTAGAGGATTGTTAAATAGACCTATACATATTGGAATTTCAGATTGCAATGGCTTCTTTGTCACTCAAAGTTTCTATGAAGCTCTTTGTTACAATTATCTGAATCCACTGCGATCCTATTGCGCAGACTACAAAGTGACACAAGTAATGTAAGTGCAGTGTCGCCAATAGGAGCTAGGGAAACCGCTAAAGTCAATGGGAATTCGTTGGTCCTAAGTTATAAATTAATTTTAAAAATTGAACATTAATGCGGCATTTAAAACTAATAAAACTTTACAACATATAATAAAAAACAATAAAACCAAAATAAAAAAGAAAAATCATCAGGTTTATATAAATTGAAGTGTGGCACATGTGACAATGTCTATATAGGACAAACTGGTAGTCTTTTATCTCTCGGATAAAGGAACACATGAGAGCTAATAACAGAAATTTAGAATATTCAAAATATGCTAACCACCTATTCCAATTTAATCATTGTTTCGATCCAAATTTTGAAATTTTACATGTTTGTGATAAGGGTAAGATATTAGATCTTTTGGAGGCTGTAGAAATTAATAAATTGAACAGTTGTATCAAACTGTTAAATTCTCAACTTGATTTAAATGAATCCCCTTTGTTAAATTAAAAAAATATATATATTGTTGTATTGTTGCTTAGATCAGTTGGAACACAATTCATAATTTGTTAACATGTCTGAAGAAGGTACAGTGTACCGAAACAGCTGTCACTGAATTATATAATAAATATGAAAATAAAATAAAACTACGTTTTATTTTTATTTAATTAATAAATATGGATTTTCATCAAGTAAACATCAACTCAATTGATTATAAATTAATTCATATTTAATTTGTGTTCCAAGTCACTTAATATATTAGATTAAATATCATATATAAAACATATAATTAAACAAATAATTGTAAATGGAAATAAGGCGTATTATGCACATTTAACATTATTTAAAAGTAAATTAATATATAAATCTGCTAAACTAAGATAATACAAAACACGAATAAGACCAATGCGACTTGTGGAAATGAAAATTGGACTCTCAAATAAACATTAAAAAAGAATTGTCATTTTTTTTAAGAATGCAGAGTGATTCAGAAATTTGGCTATACGTTTGATCATGTTTTGTGACGAAAATATTATTATTAAAGGAAATATGATATAATTGGAAAGGGAATCCTTCAAATTACAACAATAGAACAAAACAAAACAAATCACTGCTCAAGTGCAGCTTGGCGGGTTAATTTTTGTGAGTTAGCGTCGAACGCCTCCATAATTATCTTTGTTGTTTCTGCATCCGTGCTAATGCGAGGCCTTCCAGGAGGTTCGATTTTCTGCATCCTTCCCGTTTCCAGCATTCGTTTTCTCCACTTCCCCACCGTCGACGGCTGCAATGCTACGTTAAACTCACGTCTTGCCCGTCTTGAGGCCTCACGATCATTGGCATATGTTATTGCCCATGCAGCAATTGTAATTTGCTGTTGCACATTCAACGCCATTTTGACTAATGACGTAAGTTCTACGCTGTTTTGTTTTATTCCATTGTAGTAATTTGGATAATTGCCTTTCCAACGGTAATTTCATATTTCCTGTAATGGTAATATTTTCACCACACAACGCGATCAAACCTATAGCCATATTTATGATTCACCCCGTAGATACAAAAGTAAGAATATATAAATCTGTCATAAGACCAGTTATAACATATGGTTGTGAATGCCGAACAGAAACTCAAAAATCAATGAAACAACCGAAATGAAAGTTTTAAAGAAATTCGTAGGAAAATCGATGAGAGAGAAAATCCTCCGCTCTGTTATTATAGAGGAATGTGAAATTGAACCTATAAACCTCTGGATAAATGACAAAAGACTAAATTGGAACGATCACATAGATAGAATGGAGAACAGTAGAAAGTACGTGACTGGACACCTCAGCAGAAAAGGCCATTAGGAAGACCACAACTACGATGGAAGGACGTCACCATACTCCAGACCTGTAGGGAATGAACACGCAACAAGCTGCCAGCTTTCATGTGTAGAGGAAGACGAAGAAGAAGAAGTTAATTTTTGAAAGAAATATTCTCAGAAAAATGTATGGTCAAAATAAGGTACCAGACCAAAATTGTGAAATCAAGGCAAATAGTGAATTAAACAATATAATTAAAAATCAAAATATAGTAAGTCACATCAGATCTCTTGGGATTGGATGGTTTGGTAATCTGATGAGAATGAATCAAGAGAGATTAGTTAAAAAAAACTATATAAATGGAAGCCTACAGGAACTAGAGTTGTTGGTAGACCAAACTGAGATGGCAGGACGATGTTTGGGAGCTTTTGAAGAAGATGAGGGTGAGAAACCTGCAATTTGCAGAAGATAGAAGAGTTTGCAGGAAGATTATTGAGAAGGCCAGAACTTTTAATTTTAAAGTTTTTGAAATTTAACGGACTCAGCGGTTTCTCACCAGTATACTTCAGTATTCTTGGAAGTAAATATCAGTAAAACTAAATATATGGTCACACGTATAAATTCAATATATAATGGAAATGGACAGCAAATGACAAATGAGGGAAATTTTGAGGAAGTGGCCGAATTCAAATACCTAGGAACAATAATCACAAATAGGAATGAGATGCACAAAGAAATTAAACATAGGCTCAATTCTGGAAATGCATGCTATTATGCATTGCACAGACTTTTGATGTCTCAACTCCTTTCAAAAAACGTTAAGCTGAAAATATATAAAACTATTATTGTACCAGTTATATTATATGGGTGCGAAACATGGACTCTTACTTTAAGAGAGGAAAGGAGATTACGAGTATTTGAGAATAAAGTTCTTAGGAAAATTTTTGGATCAAAGAGAGATGAACAGACGGTGAATGGAGAAGACTATATAACAATGAACTACATGGTCTTTATAGGAAGCCAGATATAATAAGAACAGTTAAGTCTCGTAGACTGCGATGGGCCGGACATGTTGCACGTATGGGGAATGAAAGACGTGCATGGAAACTTCTTGTAGGAAAGCCAGAGGGAAAACGCCCAGTTGGTAGACCAAGAATGAGGTGGGAGAACAAAATTAATTATGATTTGAGGGAAGTTGATTATACAGGGAATGATTGGAAAGCATTAGCTCAGGATAGGGATGTATGGAGAGCTTATGCCCGCGCGGCCATGAACCTACGGGTTCGATAGTGCCAGTGAGTAAGTAAGTAAGTATACTTCAGTATATTAGAGAAAGTTATGTATGTACTGAAATGCATCACTATGGAATTTCTTAAAGTATTAATTTTTTGTATATAATATTATGTGGAATAATAAATTACTTCTACTGTTGTAAGTTAAACAGTTTTAAGTATGACGAAGAGTGGTTACGATGCTCGATTTTGTTTCTAAGGTTCGTGGCTTCATATCCGGCCGAGGTAGATGAATTTTTCAAGGCATTTTTAAAGTTTTGAGTAAGGATTTCTTTAGAAATGGGATGGATAAGATGGATGAGCATATTTGGAAAGACATATGAAGCATATTTGGAAAGACACAAAAAAATATATTGGTAAAACATTGGTGGAATCTGTTGCAATGTACGGAAGTGAGGTATGGACAATCAATAAGTACTACAAGAATAGACTAATAGCTCTAGAAATGGATTATTTACGGAGAAGTGCCAGAAAGTCTAGATTAGAACATGTCACAAATAAGGAAATTAGAAGCATAATGGAAGCAGAAGAAAGCATAATTGAAAGAATTGAGGAGAAGGAATTAAAGTGGTTAGGACATGTCTTAAGAATGGAAGATGAGCGATGGCCGAAGCAACTATATGAATGGCATCCGAACAGAAAGAAGAAAAGAGGGAGACCAAGGTTAACATGGAAGGAAAACATGAAGACAGTAATACAAGCTAAGCAAGAGGGCTAAGCATCGAAGATGCCCAAGACCGTAGGCTTTGGAGGTTTGGGCACGGAAAGATGGCAGCAGCTGTAAAAACCCGAAAATAGATAGATTTCTTTAGAAAGAAAATATAACCATGGGTCCTGTATTGTAGATTTATAGCCTTTCTCCCCTCCTGCTACTCACAATTTTGAGACAGATTATTTGCACTTGCTGTACAATGTTGTCAACTTTACATGAAAACTGTAACATGGAGTGACGAAAAAAATTTTATTAAGCAAGTATTGCAATGAAGAGAAACAAACAGGTCAATTTAACTTTTACAGAAATTAACCACTATGAAGTTTAATTTATGGTGACATTAAATGTTTCTTACCTCTCCTCATATAAATCTTCTAAGTAGATCGCAATTTCGAGACCATAACGGTCTCATCTTCAGTACTTCTTTGCGAAAAGATTCGCATTGAGAAAAACATAGGAAAACGTATGAACTTTGAAATTCCCGCATATTTTGACCTGATTCAGAGGTCCATCGGTCCATCATTTGAGTAAAATTTGGTGGATCTTTCACACCTAAATTTATTTGTGATATTAAGGAATAGTAGGGAAATGGTTGAACATATACAAAATTATCATAAGTAATGCCACGAGTGATTTCCAAATTATCGATAAATTCACGACTCACGAAGTGAGGAGTGAATTTATCTAGAGAATTTGGAAATCAAGAGTGGCATTTGTTAGGACTATTTAACGAATAAAATTAAGCTGTTTACTCACGAATCATTATTTAACTATAGTTATTTTAAAATATTTATATATTTAATTTAAACGGCGATGTTTGAAAACAAATGAGAAACGATAGGTACCCTTCTACTGCTTCATTTGTTTATCACTGCAACCAGATCATACTATTTATTGCCAAAGGAACGCAATATTGTAAGGAGGAGCTTTCTTTAATATGGTAATTATAACACTGATAAATATTTGGTGAAACACGACTCTGATTGGTTGTAAAACAGAAATCATTGAAACGTGATTGGCCATTAACTCCCATTTGGGGCATGAGTTAAATAGTCAGATTAAATGGTTCCAACACGTCCAGAGAATGTCAAATTCCCGTTTACCAAAGATGATTTACCACTTCAACCCTAAAGGCAAAAGAGACCTCGGAAGACCCTTCAACCGATGGAAAGATCAGTTTTTGTAGTCGCAGAACGGGCATCATCACCCAATACTGCATTCGGAAGAAGAAGAAGAAAGATTAAGGAGTGTAATTACCTTAGCTGTTAAAGATGTTATTTTATGAAATAATATCATAGAAATTTGTATAAAATGTTATAAAATGTACAGCTGGTGTAAAAACGTGACCACCGCACGCCTCTGCTCCGATAATAAAATTCGGACCAAAAATTTACATTAACTACATACGGAGTTCGAATACAGGGTCTTCCGAATGCGAATCTATAAGTATCGTCTGAACCATCTCATTCTGCTCTAAGTGTATAATTTTTTATACTCATGTACGTGTTATTGCTATTATATAAATCAAAGCCTCATAGGCAAGTGCTCAGCGTTTCTGACTACTGTTCGTGAGCTTCCGGGTTCGATTCCCTCTCAAATCATATGCATTTTTTCCTTAATGGGAATTATTCCTGTGGTTGCCCATGGTCTGAAATTTAGGTTAAGAACTCTCCTGGCGCTTCATTATCATTTATCATCCATCATATCATCGGGGTAACGTAACTCCACCTTCTAGGCGCCCCAACCTCAGAAGTGGGTTACAAATAAGCCAATGCCAGGAGAGAACATTAGAAATGTCGAAATGACAACCTGGGGCATTGAATACAAAAGCATCTTTTTTATTTATTTTTTACAAATGACACAGGTTGCCTTTCGACATTCCTCGTGTTTTCTCCTGCCATGGCGTACTTGTAACCCACTTTTGAGGTTGGGGCGCCTGGAAGGCGGGGTTACTTTGCCCCGATGATATGATGGATGATGATGATAATTAATAATAATAATAATAATAAAGATTTATTTTACCTGGCAGAGTTAAGGCCATAAGGCCTTCTCTTCCACTCAACCAGCGAATAGTAAAATTATACAAAATTTATACATTTATTAAAAATTTAAGATATTATTAAAATACAGACTAAACAAAATACAATGATGATGTGATCTAATACTGGCTAATACTAACAAAAACATAGAATATAATTAAATTAAAATGATATAAAATAAAGTAAGTAGCTTCCTAGATGTTTATTAATGGAATGCTCTATATAGTTGTTATGCAGTTAATGTTTTCATTGTGTCGAACTTAAGATATCAGTTAATTTGGATTTAAATAATGACAGCGATTGACAGTCCCTGACATGACTGGGAAGTGAGTTCCATGCTCTAGTCATAGATATTGTGTAAGATTCAGAGTATAGACAGGTCCTGTGTTGTGGTATCAAAAGTAAAGAAGTGTCTTGTGATCTTGTTCCTAAATTGTGATGATAGTGGTGCGCCAGGAGAGTCCCTAATCCTAAGCTTAATCTAAGATGAATATGAATGATGATGATTGCGATGGCCATATGATTTCGGAGACCGTTTGGGTCTAGTTTTCCTGACATTTGTCTTACAGGTGAGGAAAAAACCCGATAAAAACCTCACCCAAAAAAACTATCCCGATCGGGGATCGAACCCGGGCCCGCTGCTTGACAAGGCAGCACGCTACATCGAGACCACAGCGATGAACAATAAAGAAATATCAATCAATGCTGTTTGGAGTTTTAACGGTTGAACAAAGTCAACAGATCGCAGCACTTTAGATTCTTTATCAAATCTGTGATTCCCCGGAGTTTCCTTTTACACGCTGCGAGTTCATTTGCAACTCCTTCTACTTTATATTTCCCCAGAGAAACTCTGAAAAGAAGCTAAACACTGTCTCCATTGGACGAAAACTTAATTACTTGCACCGGAATCTAACAAAAAAGTGTCTTATAATTGTCTAACTTGTATTTACTTTAAGCCGCTGTTGCAGAAAGAGACGGTAATTAAAGTGTCATTGTTAGAAATGAATAACGTAAATATTTATTAAGTTATACGGAGTTAGTTTCTCTTGTATTGTTTACAATAGAAGAAGAATAAACAAAAGAAAACGTACAACTGTTTCCATGGAGATACGCGTCATTAAAATATGATGCCTGAATCTTTGCACGTTGCCTTGATATTGTTAAAGGCTTCAAGTATACGTTCTTTTGTTTTACTAACTATCCATTTACCGGATTAATGGGAAAAAGATCATTTTCCAGACATTTTATTAAAAACTAGTTATTCCCTACCAGAAGAAATAAGGGGCTGCCGGACATAGGCTCTTTTAAAAGAAATCTAAATTTATATTTGCTCTAAACTCGACTTCATTATTATCCAGTGTAAGATATATATATTAATTGGTGTTTCTCGTATACTTTATCATATTTATACTATTATTAACTTCTTCTTCCTTCCAAGTATTAGACCAAGGCCTGTTACGATCCTATAGAAAATTTTCCCTCCAGCCTAAATAGTACGATCCTTCCGCGAAATTCTCGTATAAGACTTGAAAACATAATAATGGTCCCTTCGATTGGTTGCTGGCCAAAGGAAGGCAAGACCAGTGATGGGGCTGCCATCGTATAGCCTCTGGTCAGGCTTTTCTGGAGAAGAAAAGAAAATAAAGGAAATGGAAGAAAGGAAAGACTCCCTAGCCCTCGGATGCCCTAATAGCGTCGGGGTCGAAAAAACAAGAGTTAACCACGAGAAGTTAAATAGCAAAATTAAAAGAGTGCAAAACACAAGTAAGTGGAAGAAATGTTTTGCTCAGCTTGGACACCTTGTGGTCGCCATCCACATATCCCCTAGATGAGGACCCCTTATTATTATTATTATTATTATTATTATTATTATTATTATTATTATTATTATTATTATTATTATTATTATTATTATTAATATTATCCTATAAAATGTTTGTTTGTACATGAAATTTACATTGCTACATTTAATGTATCTTTAACTGTTTATAATTAGTATAGTGTATCTATATTTGTCAAATATTTATTTGTATTTGTGCTGGTTGAGTGGAAGAGAAGGCCTTATGGCCTTAACTCTGCCAGAATAAATAAAGCATTATTATTATTATTATTATTATTATTATTATTATTATTATTATTATTATTATTATTATTATTATTAAGTAAAGTAAAGTGATCCCACAACAGACCCGGAGGCCCTTGGGGTAGTAGGAGGTTAGGGCTCCCACTTTTTCTAGACAATCGGCACTTTATGTCAGCCGGGTTGTCAGCCCTGCGTGACGGTCGCCTTTACCCCCAGAACAAGCGTCTGGTACTCATTTCCGTTAGTAGCTGAGTCGACCCCAGGGCCATAGTGCCGCCAGAGAGTTTGGGTTAGTTTAAAAATCCTGACCCCAACGAGACTTGAACCCTCGTCCCTCCGGCTTGTAGCTTAGTGCCTTAACCACTACGCTACGGCGTGCCCCCATTATTATTATTATTATTATTATTATTATTATTATTATTATTATTATTATTATTATTATTACTATTATTATTATTATTATTATTGTTACTATTATTATTGTTACTATTATTATTATTATTATTATTATTATTGTTACTATTATTATTATTGTTACTATTATTATTATTATTATTGTTACTATTATTATTATTAGTAATTATTATTATCATTATTATTATTATTTTCATTATTATTATTATTATGATTATTATTATTATTATTATTATTATTATTATTATTATTATTATTATTATTATTATTATTACCCGGGATACGCTGATACGCCTAAATAATTAACTATTTTTTTAATTTTAGTTTCAGGTGAACTGCTATACGTAATTGTTTAGAGCATAATATATATTGGCTAGACACTCGTCGTACCTGAAAAACTGTATACAGGGTGTTGCAAAAAAACACCGACATCGGAGGTGAGGTGGAATACTGAGGTATGCTGATAATTTCTTAATGAGGTACCAATGTCTGGAAAAGATGCGTTTTGTCACTATGAGTATATGTATTCACGTAGACTTTCACGGCCGGAGTTGCTATGATGATCTTGAAGAAGATTTTCGGGCTGTAGGCCGTGGTCGTGAGGCTTGTAGTTCCCCGACGTTTGGCCAGACGCAGTCTCTGGCGAAACGTCGGGGAACTACAAGCCTCACGACCATGGCCTACAGCCCGAAAATCTTCTTCAAGATCACTATGAGTATAGTTTTCGCCAACACCTAAGAACCTCAGTACCTGGAAGTACCTTGGAATGTCTTCTCCATTCAAAAATTCCTGCGAACAAAAGCCAACCCTTTTTGTATCTTCTTGTATCTTGCAAACCCATGTTTCCCTTAATAGAGATTTAGGCGCTCTCCCCCTACAGGGAAGTATTTGAACCATGCTAATTTAGTTACACTTGTTTTCTAAACAATATCTCATGATTTTGGATTCACGGATGAAGGAATTAAAGAAAATGAATATTACCACTCTTGAATATCTTCAAAAAAGAAAGTCGCCAAATCCAAGATAACAATCGTGGAATTAGCTTCTTGAACTCTGGATATAAAATTTATGCTAATATAGTTAAGAATAAATTGAAAAAGAAATGTATGAAAATATAATTGGAGAAGAGCAGAATGTATTCTTAAAGGGTAGATCTTGTACAGATGGATTCTTCACTCTAAAACTACTATTAGAAAAGCACAAGGAATTCAATATAGAAACACATATCGCCTTTGTTGACTTCATAAAGGCTTTTGACAAAGTAGACAGAAATATATTATTACAAATTTTAGCTGATGATAACGTTCAACAACAATATATTACTAATATCTTCAACATCTGTAAAGATAATGAAGTCTCTGTTAAACAAGATGGCAAACTATCTTCTTGGAAAAAGATCAACACTGGAGTAAGACAGGGATATGGACTTTCATCGGTGGTTTTTCATTATATATATATATATATATATATATATATATGAATAGAATAATAAAGAATGGAGGAAAACACAACGAGGATAATACCGATCAATATGAACCTTAAACTCGATGCTATTCTTTTTGCAGATGATTTAGCCCTTCCGAAAATGATTTGCAACGATCAATTTATAATTTACAAAAAAACAGCTGCCAAATTTAATTTGGAAATAGCAATTAACAAAACTAGAATTATAGCATTTCTTGGGGAAGGACCCCATACAAAGTAAAATCTGTCTCCAGAATAACATTTTAGAGAGATCTAATCAATTTAAATATCTTGGATATTATCTCTCTATCTGGGATGAAAAGGATATCCCTGAAAAAATTACTAGTTATAATAAAAGTTCGGGAATTATTAATCAAGTTATGAAACCATCCCTTGTACAAAAAAATACCAGATTACGTTTATATAACACTTTGGCTAGACCTGTGTTGACATATTTATAGTGAAGCATGGACACTAAAAAGACAACATGAAATCTGAATAATAGCTTGTGAAATGAGATTCATGCGCAGAACAGCGGGTTACACCAGATGGGATCGGAAAAGGAACACCGATATCTTAAAAGAATTGAAGACTACGCCAATTTTGGAATATATTAAACAGTACCAACTAAATTGGAAACACCATCTTGAAAGAATGAGTTGAAATCGGATCCCCAAAGCTGTTTATAATTATATACCAAGAGGACGAAGATCTCTGGGCCGTCCTATGAAACACTGGAGGGAACATTTTCTATAGGATCGTAACAGGCCTTGGCCTAATACTTGAAAAGGAGAGGAAGAATAATATCCATGTGGCACTGAACAACAGAAACTGACGCTGTGAAGTGATGATTCTATGGCCAGGATTTTAGTGTAGTGTCATTGATCTTCGTAGAATGTGGAATTGGTTATGTTTTCCAGCTGGTTTGGTTTGAGCGCGTATAATTAACCGATACAATGAAGCTAACTTCGATATGAAAGCAATCACAGTTAGCAGTATCGAACCTCTGGCAGCTTCTGTAAGTTGAATTATTCAATGCTTATGTAATTGAAGGTACCATGGTCTGGCACGACCTGTTTAAATACTCATGGGAATTAAAGTGTCACACTGTCGTAAATAAGGCACGCACAAGCCTCTCCATACATTATTCATTCTGCGCCTGCGCGTACCTTATCACTTTCACAGTGTGTATAATGTAAACTTGTTTTCAGCTAAACAAAATTACCTCAAAACTTGAATTTTCACTTAATTACCTTAAAAATGCAACCTCCATTATTAATTTATAAAATACACAAGTCGTATTACAGCGTACAATAAAATATACCTAATATATTTCCAATTAAGCAGGAGAAGATAAATTAAATATATATTTCCAATTAAGCAGGAGAAGATAAATTAAATCTATATAAAAAATTGTAAATCGTTTACAAACTTTTGAAATCTTTAAAATGAACTATGTCTACAGTATCCATCGAATATTACATACCTTAATATAAAATTATAGAATATTCACCTGAAAGGTCCGTCTTCTCAACTTAATTATCATTTAACTGTAGCGCTTTCGGGACTTGTCCCATCATCGGCAGGATTCAAAACTGGTGTTTCACTGAAGATCTGGTAGAGGGGGTTACATGTGTTGGGTTCGTTTTCGTTTATCAGGCTGTCGTTGTGAGCTGCTTTCATGATTTCCATCTCTTCGAGTACGTTTATCTTCGCTGGATTATTTTCTCTGTGCATTACTGTTAGGGTGTTTTCAATATTTAACATGCGATGTCCTTCATGGATAACGTGTTTTGCATAGCTTGATTTACCTTCTGCGTGAACGAAGTCTCGATCTTCAGTGAAACACCAGTTTTGAATCCTGCCGATGATGGGACAAGTCCCGAAAGCGCTACAGTTAAATGATAATTAAGTTGAGGAGACGGACCTTTCAGGTGAATATTCTACAATTTTATATTAATTTTTGAATAAACCTCAACGGAACACATCATGAATCTTATAAAAGTTGATTACATACCTTGCCGTTACAGAGGTTTAGCATAAATAATACAGTACCTAGGAGCAATAATCACAAATAGGAGTGAGATGCACAAATAAATTAAACATAGGCTCAATTCTAGAAATGCGTGCTATTATGCATTGCAGAGACTCTTGGTGTACCAACTCATTTCAAAAAACGATAAACTGAAAATATATAAAACTATTATTCTACCAGTTATATTATATGGGTGCGAAACATGGACTCTTACTTTAAGGGAGGAAAGGAGTTTACAAGTATTTGAGAATAAAGTTCTTAGGAATATTTTTGGGCCAAAGAGAGACAAACAGACAGGTGAATGGAGAAGACTACATAACAATGAACTACATGGTCTTTATAGGAAGCCAGATATAATAAGAACAGTTAAGTCTCGTAGACTGCGATGGGCAGCAGATGTTGCGGGTAAGAGGGATGAAAGTGGTATATGGAAGCTTATGGTAGGAAAACCAGCGGGAAACGTCCAGTTGGTAGATAAGAATGAGGTGGGAGAATAACTTCAACTATGATTTGTGGGAAGTAGATTATACAGGGATGATTGGAAAACATCTCAGGATTGGGATGTATGGAGAGCTTATGTCCGGGCGGTCATGAACATACGGGTCCGATAGTTCCAGTGAGCTAGTTAGTTAACACAGCTTTAAAAGAATGGACTCTATTGTTATATGATTAATACGTATAATGTTCCCCCCGACAAATTACTAAACTTACTTACTTACTCACTGGCACTATCGAACCCGTAGGTCCATGACCCCACGGACATAAGCTCTCCATACATCCCTATCCTGAGCTAATGCTTTCCAATCATTCCCTGTATAATCTACTTCCCTCAAATCATAGTTAATGTTATTCTCCCACCTCATTCTAAGTCTACCAACTGGCCGTTTTCCCTCTGGCTTTCCTACTCACTGGCACTATCGAACCCGACAAATTACTAAAAATAATTAAAATTAAAGACAAAAAAAAACTCTACCGACAAACTTTCACAGGTTATCCTGGGTTATTGGTGAGTGTTTTGATATAAGGAATCCATATTCTCCGAATTAAAATTAAGGACGAAACAAAACTCTACCGACAAACTTTCACAGGTTATCCTGGGTTATTGGTGAGTGTTTTGATATAAGGAATCCATAATCTCCGATGCTTTTAGCTTTGGACTCATACGAAGCTATTAACCCGGTTCAGTGTAAACAGGGGGCTTAGGCTGTAACTGTTTACAACTGACTAACACACTTGCTGGCGCGGGGGTGAACAATAATATATTAGTGACTAAGTTATGTCAGGGACCCAGTCTCTCGGGAGAGCCCCTGCCCAGGGATACGGACAAGAACAACAAGACGGAACAAGCTTTCAAATGTTGTAATTGGCGGAAGAGGCAACCCTCTCCTTAGGGCGAAATATAAGGACCCATCTCCGGGGTAACAAGGAGAAAGCCCTTAACGGTCTGAGAAGAGCGGAAGAGGCAACCCTCCCACTAGGGCTGATATAATGGGAGGTTATGACAATGATCCTTAAGAAGGCACCCTGCGAGGTGCCAGTAACACCTTCAGGGGACAATCTACATTACTAAATGTTCTCATGAATGCAACCGGACTGACCGTAATCTAATGTGTGGCACTATTAAAGGTCGCCCACTCAGAAGATGGTCTGAACAATTTTAACAATTCTAGCTTTCATGAAACCGGAACGAGTCAACAGGCTTAATCTCTGGAAGATGATGATGATGATATTCTCCGATAATTTATGAGATTCGTGATAGACAGTCTGCCCTCTCGACCGTGATAATACGGGTTCCGATACGTGTAGTCCATGAGGGCTAACTTGTCTAGAATATTTTAGAAAGAGAAAGAGAGTACTCACCATCTTCTTTCTCACTCATACGCATATCTCTTCACGGTGACAGCGGTAGGGCAGACACTCCCTGCAGTGGTGGCATTCCCTTCTTCTAAACATTCTTCCTGCCAAGTTCCTATGTCTTCATTTTCATCATCATCGGTATCGTCTACATTTATTTCAAACCGATCACTAATTTCGTCCATTGAACCGTCTGCCTGCCAATATGACTCTTCAATCTTTTCACACGCTCTGCAGTCACTTTTAACAGAGCACTCTGAACCAGTCGCCACTGACAAAAATTACCTGACACAAAAGTGACTGGACGCAAGTGGGGGGGGGTGGAGTTTTTCTAGCATTCCTAAGGAAATTAATATAAAATTATAGAATATTCACCTGAAAGGTCCGTCTCCTCAACTTAATTAATCATTTAACTGTAGCGCTTTCGGGACTTGTCCCATCATCGGCAGGATTCAAAACTGGTGTTTCACTGAAGATCTCGTAGAGGGGGTTGCATGTATTTGGTTCGTTTTCGTTTATCAGGCTGTCGTTGTGAGCTGCTTTCATGATTTCCATCTCTTCGAGTACGTTTATCTTCGCTGGATTATTTTCTCTGTGCATTACTGTTAGGGTGATGGAAATCATGAAAGCAGCTCACAACGACAGCCTAATAAACGAAAACGAACCAAATACATGCAACCCCCTCTACCAGATCTTAAGTGAAACACCAGTTTTCAATCCTGCCGATGATGGGACAAGTCCCGAAAGCGCTACAGTTAAATGATTAATTAAGTTGAGGAGACGGACCTTTCAGGTGAATATTCTATAATTTTATATTAATTTTGAATAAACCTCAACGGAACACATCATGAATCTTATAAAAATTCCTAAGGAATTTTACAAGGGTAGCCCATTGTGTTTTGTGAAGGGTGGAAGAACTGTTCTCTAGACAAGGATAGTAGAAATCATGCCAATTTAGTCCTCCTCCAATATAATATACTCTAAACAAAGACTAATAATCACATCAGATAAATTACCAGCCACAAGGCAAGAGATCATTGGGCAGACTCTTCAAACGTTGAATTGAGACCACTAGGTGTATCACATGAAACTAAGTAGAAGAAGAATGGAGAATTATTGTGAAGCGATAATCTGATTATAAACTGTGTTCTAGATGAAGTGAGGAAACTTTCTGCGGGTTAATTTAGAGAGGACAATCTAATCAACATTATCCCTTCAATTCTTATAACATTGGTACCACTGTACAGAGTGACTCAGAAATATGGCTATACGTTTGATCGCATTTTGTGACGAAAATATTATCATTAAAGGAAATATGATGTTATCATTGGAAAGGGAATCCTTCATATTACAACAATAGAACAAAACAAAACAAATCAGTGCTCACGTGCAGCTTGGCGGGTTGGTTTTTGTGGGCTAGCGTCCAACACCTCCACAATTATCTTCGTTGTTTCTGCATCTGTGCTAATGCGAGGCCTTCCAGGTGGTTTGATTTTCTACATCCTTCCCGTTTGCATTAGCCGTTTTCTGCACTTCCCCACAGTCAACGGCTGTAATGCTACGTTAAACTCACGTCTTGCCCGTCTTGCGGCCTCACGATCATTAGCATATGTTATTGCCCATGCAGCAATTGTAATTTGCTGTTGCATATTCAACGTCATTTTGACTAATGACGTAAGTTCTACACTGTTTTGTTTTATTCCATTGTTGTAATTTGAATAATTGCCTTTCCAGCGGTAATTTCATATTTCCTGTAATGGTAATATTTTCATCACACAACGCGATCAAACGTACAGCCATATTTATGATTCACCCCGTATTTAACATTTCACCCTGGTGACCTGAGATTCTAAATTACATATATTATATACATACTACTGAAATGTAAATGTGAAAATGAGCAAAGACCTTATCAAGTGCCACTAGGTACGTGCAGAGTGTTTGAGGCTGGGAACTTGGGAGCTGTTCCACAAACTTATTTACAAATTGATGTGAATGAATGTTTCGTCTGCCATTAGGAGCGTAACGCATCAGAGGGAATTCAGCAATTTACAAGAGAGATATTTGTATCAGTTGCTACTCCTGTGAAAGAGCTCACTCCATCTCAAACTCCGGGGTAATATCAGTTTGAAATACTTCTTTTATGGAATTCATATTACATAAACATAGCAGGGTGTTGTTTTAGAGGCAGGTTTGCAGGAACTAATATTTGTATTCGTATCAGTGTGTTGGCCAACTTGCGGAGGGTTACTAATTAGTGGGGCGTCATGCCGGAAAAGCAGGGGGTGGGAATAGATTACCGGAGGGTTGAGAGAAGGAGAGAGAAACACCCCCTTCCCCCATGAGAATCCGAGTCTAGGTTTCTAATGTTTGAACGTAGAGGAGGATGCCATTGGCATAACTCGAGCGGAAACATTGGGGCTTTCACCCCTTTTCAACCCCCTGTTAACAAACATTTTGACAGATGCACGCAACAGCTAAGGCTTTGGACTTGTTGTGCAAACGACGCAAATTTTCTGTAAGTCGCCAAATATTCATCTTAACTTCTGGAGGTTTGCAGAAATTTATATAGCACTAGGCACTATATAAACATAAAAGCAAAATCTACTCTCTTTCGATCCTTTTCCCCCTCTTTATTTTACTTTTTTTAAATAAATGAATCCCCAATGAATAATATTATGAAAAATTACTTTGTTTCATTGAATATTTACACATTGTTTACTTTCTACATAGTTTGTTATATTACATTCAAAGTGCATACTTTTGAATGTCTTCAGGCGATGTTACGTAATGGATTACAGTGCCAACAATATATTCTAAGCTGATTCTAATCCGAAGAAATCTCCAGTAAGAAAATTACAACAGAATCCTAATATATATATATATATATATATATATATATATATATATATATATTCACCGCTGTGGTCTCGAAGTAGCGTGTTGCCTTGTCACGCAGCAGGCCCGGGTTCGATCCCCGGTCGGGGCAGTTTTTCTGGGTAAGGTTTTGATCGGGGTTTTTCCTCACGTGTAAGACAAATGTCACGAAAACTTTAAGCCCCAAACGGTCCTCGAAATCATATGACCATCATCATCCTTACCATTATCATCATCATCCTTCACCGGTGTGGAAAGCAACTGGAAGCTACCACACCTACAATTCCCTAGTAAAGCTGCAAGCATAGCATGAAAATGCTATGATTGCAGCGAAGGACCTGCCTTCGGGCAGAATTACTATGGATGGATGGATATACATATTTAGTTGTATTAACTATATTTTTGACATTTGGCAATGAAGGCAAATATGATATGAAAAGAAAAATGAATGCTTGAGTCGGGATTTGAACCCGAGTCTCTAAACTCTGTACGTTTAGAGACTCGGGTTCAAATCCCGACTCAAGCATTCATTTTTCTTTTCATATCATACATAGGCCTACATATATACATATACAGGTGTTGCAAAAAAACACCGACAACAGAGGTGAGGTGGTATATTGAGACATGTTAATCAATTTTAATAAGGTACCTATGTCCGGAAATGATGCGTTATCACACTGTGAGTAGCTAACGTCTCAAGAGTTCCGTTATTTGGATTTCAAGACTCAATACTTAACAGTACTGTCACAGTCACGTCAAGTTTTCAAAAATCTACCTCCCATCTCATTTTAGAGCGTAGATAGGCGGTGTAGTGATTGGCGCACACGTTCAAATACGTCTGGCCTCGTTTGAATTATTTCTGCAACAGCGTGGATTCGGGCTATAAGATCCATACGTGACTCTACTGGAATCTGATAAACAGACTGTTTCATGTGTTGTCTCAAAAAATAGTCGAGAGGGTTAAGATCAGGTGATCTCGGAGGCCATGTGACTGGTCCCCCTCGACCTGGATACGTGGTATCCAAATGTCTCTTCGCATTGGCATCGAAGTGAGCTGGAACTCCGTCGTGTTGCAGCCACATTCCGTTGCAAAGCCACGTATCACAGGTTCCGTACCTGTGAGGTGTTGTCAAGTAATGAGTCTTCAAATCCTTGGAACTAACACTGATCTTGAGACATAATTAACTAGTCATAGTATGAAAACGCATCATTTCCGGACATCGGTACCTTATTAAAAAATGATCAACATATCTGCGATACTCTGTATGTACAGCATACACTACACCAAAAAATAATAATAACAAAACAAATAGTTCATACAGTCTGGAAAATAAAATACCTTAGGACTATTAAGAATCACTCTAGAAAAAATACTTGATATAGAATATAACATACAAATTAGAGACATTCATAAAACCTCTGAATTCACTGAATACAGATTGGAAATAGGGCTTTGGTAGAATGGGGTAATCATTTAGCAATAAGCATTGAATAGTGTTGAATAATGAAAGCATAGAAATATAGAAAGCTTCAAAGAGAAGAATAAGCAATGTGTGCCAATCTGAAATTGAGGAACAAACAGAATGATCTTCCTAAGTAACCAACTAACTAACTGGCACTGTCGAACGCGTAGGGTCATGGCCGCGCTGACATAAGCTCTACACACATCCCTATCCTGAGCTAATGTTTTCCAATCATCCCCTGTATAATCTACTTCCCTCAAATCATGGTTAATGTTATTCTTCCACCTCATTCTTGGTCTACCAACTGGACGTTTTCCCTCTGGTTTTCCTACAAGAAGCTTAAATATACGTCTTTCATTTCCCATTTGTGTCGCATGTCCTGCCCATCGAAGTCTACGATACTTAACTGTTCTTATTATATCTGGCTTCCTATAAAGACCATGTAGTTCATTGTTATGCAGTCTTCTCTATTTACCTGTCTGTTCATCTCTCTTTGGTCCCAAAATGTTTCAAAGAACTTTATTCTCAAATACTCGTAATCTCCTTTGCTCCCTTAAAGTAAGAGTTCATGTTTCGCATCCATATAATATAACTGGTAGAATAACAGTTTTATGTATTTTTGTTCCTACAAATAAATTGAAATTTTCACATTAATGTCGAAATTGTCACTTCAACTTTTTTCCCTTATGAGTAAAAAAAAACCTGACAGCCTGTTGCGATCTCAAGGGAGATTTTTAATTCATCTCCTCTTCGGTCAGCCCAGAGATCTCTTTCAATATACACGGTAGTGAAGCAAGGCTCGTAGGATTTTGTCCATGTTCATACGTTGTACATGAATTTTCCAATGAGTACCAGTAATTGTTTATAAAAAAAAGGCAACTGATTTTAGCTAAGGTTCTAGCATGACACTTTAATTTCTTTTCTGCTCTCGTCGGAAATAATCTGATGTTGATTTCATTAACTTTATTGTAGTGTATTACATTACGTTAATAGCCCTTAATTACTAGCATATACATAACTTACATGAAGACTCGCGCGGGGTATTTTTTTTCCCTTCCAGTCTTTATCATAAGTAATGCCACGAGTGATTTCCAAATTATCGATAAATTCACGACTCACGAAGTGAGGAGTGAATTTATCTAGAGAATTTGGAAATCAAGAGTGGCATTTGTTAGGACTATTAAACGAATAAAATTAAGCTGTTTACTCACAAATCATTATTTAACTATAGTTATTTTAAAATATTTACGTGTTTAATGTAAACGGCGATGTTTGAAAACAAATCAGAAATATGAGGTTATGTTCATTCACTGCAACTAGATCATATTATTTATTGACAAATAAGATCGCAATATCGTAAGAATGCACCCAAGTGGAGAAATAATGAAACACATCAAACTGTATATCATAATCAACATTACGGGTTATTAATTTATTTTTTTAGTAAACAACTCAGTAAAATCAAGGAATCTGTTCATTATTTGCTATATTCAATGTATTTGTTGGAGAAAAATAATGCTCTGTCCTGTTCAGAACATTAAAAACGGGGAGCTTTCTTTATCACAAAAGCAGGAGCTGATAAAGAGAAATCGATAAAGAGCGAGGTGAAACACGTCTGTCATTGGTTGTAAAACAAAATTCATTGAAACGTGATTGGTCATTGACTTGCATTTGTGGCATGAGTTAAATAGTCATAGTTAATAACACTGTATGACATTATAACAAAGTTTAATGAATTTTTCAATAATGACATATATACACACCTCACTCAACAGAAAAGCAGTCTGGACAGGACTCCTCCACATGATCTTTTCAGATCAGCTTGACGGAATTGGCACAACACTTTGTCGTTTTCTGGTTTTTGGCCCTGGGACAGAAGTGGCACCTCACTCCTTTTCTGATGATCAGTGGTTGAGCTTCCTCCATAGGTCCTGTGAGATGTCTTATTTTCGCCTGAAGAGGTTTTGGCAAAGTGTTTATTGTTGTCCTTTTCTTGAGATAGCTGTCCAATAGACTCCAACCAAAGGTCTTTTAGGAAGTCGCGGCGAGCAATCTTTGTTCCCACATTTAATTATATCTGCATGGATGCCGCCAACATTCAACAAGAAGAATAAAAAGAAGTCAGTGGAAGATGTCAGCGATTGGACATCTCCATCTTCTGACATATCATCATCCTGATCACTTTCAGCATAGAGTTAGAATCTTCTGACATATCATCATCCTACTTTCAGCATAGAGTTAGAATCTTCTGACATATCATCATCCTGATCACTTTCAGCATAGAGTTAGAATCTTCTGACATATCATCATCCTGATCACTTTCAGCATAGAGTTAGAATCTTCTGACATATCATCATCCTGATCACTTTCAGCATAGAGTTAGAATCTTCTGACATATCATCATCCTGATCACTTTCAGCATAGAGTTAGAATCTTCTGACATATCATCATCCTGATCACTTTCAGCATAGAGTTAGAATCTTCTGACATATCATCATCCTGATCGCTTTCAGCATAGAGTTAGAATCTTCTGACATATCATCATCCTGATCACTTTCAGCATAGAGTTAGAATCTTCTGACATATCATCATCCTGATCACTTTCAGCATAGAGTTAGAATCTTCTGACATATCATCATCCTGATCACTTTCAGCATAGAGTTAGAATCTTCTGACATATCATCATCCTGATCACTTTCAGCATAGAGTTAGAATCTTCTGACATATCATCATCCTGATCACTTTCAGCATAGAGTTAGAATCTTCTGACATATCATCATCCTGATCACTTTCAGCATAGAGTTAGAATCTTCTGACATATCATCATCCTGATCACTTTCAGCATAGAGTTAGAATCTTCTGACATATCATCATCCTGATCACTTTCAGCATAGAGTTAGAATCTTCTGACATATCATCATCCTGATCACTTTCAGCATAGAGTTAGAATCTTCTGACATATCATCATCCTGATCACTTTCAGCATAGAGTTAGAATCTTCTGACATATCATCATCCTGATCACTTTCAGCATAGAGTTAGAATCTTCTGACATATCATCATCCTGATCACTTTCAGCATAGAGTTAGAATCTTCTGACATATCATCATCCTGATCACTTTCAGCATAGAGTTAGAATCTTCTGACATATCATCATCCTGATCACTTTCAGCATAGAGTTAGAATCTTCTGACATATCATCATCCTGATCACTTTCAGCATAGAGTTAGAATCTTCTGACATATCATCATCCTGATCACTTTCAGCATAGAGTTAGAATCTTCTGACATATCATCATCCTGATCACTTTCATCATAGAGTAGAATCATGATCACTGTCTTCGTCTGATGAATCCGCCAACAATTTCATCATCTGATGCTTCCAACAGTTCTATAATTTCATCTTCTGTCAATATTTTCCTCTTTCTACTCATATGTACTCTTAGACTTCAAATTGTAAGCACGAGAATAGAAAATAACTCTCTATAGATGCAAGGCGCGCGCGGGGCAAAATATTTCCATAGGCTGCAACAATCACATAAAATAAATATAATTGCGCAATTATCTATTCCAAGAAACTAAACAGAACTAAAACCCGTGCTGGACGAGTCCATTTGAGAATAGGTGAGTTTCAGGGAATCTCATAAATGTAACTGTCACTAAATAACGGAAACAAATTACCCCGCGCGAGTAATTAAGGGGTAATATATATATATATATATATATATATATATATGTGATAAGAAAAATAAATGCCTGGACGGGATTCGAACCCGGATCTCTGAGTCTGCACCTCAGCGTGATATCCATTACACTACCAGGCGAATCCAATTCAAACACTTATTTTTCTTATATATGTATTATATTCTCCATTATTACTAGATGTCGCGAGAACTCGGTCTTCACTGCCATCTAGTAGCAGACTATAACAAGTAAGCAAATTAAAGAATATATATTTTTTTTTACTTTATAGCAGTGACGCTTTATCGATGTTATAATTAAATTTTAACATTGAACAATGCAAGCTTAATATGATATAAGA
Source organism: Diploptera punctata (assembly GCA_030220185.1). Classification (NCBI taxonomy): domain Eukaryota; kingdom Metazoa; phylum Arthropoda; class Insecta; order Blattodea; family Blaberidae; genus Diploptera; species Diploptera punctata. The sequence goes on along the minus strand of JASPKZ010008382.1, from coordinate 418,376 downwards.
AAAATAAATGCCTGGACGGGATTCGAACCCGGATCTCTGAGTCTGTACCTCAGCGTGATATCCATTACACTACCAGGCGAATCCAATTCAAACACTTATTTTTCTTATATATGTATTATATTCTCCATTATTACTAGATGTCGCGAGAACTCGGTCTTCACTGCCATCTAGTAGCTGACTATAACAAGTAAACAAATTAAAGAGAATATATGTATTATATTCTCCATTATTCTCCATTTTATATATATATTTATACATATATATATATATATATATTAAAAATATTGATTATGGAAATCCCTCGAGCTAGAATTGTTAAGAAATGTAATGAGACGCGAAGTAATTATATAAGAATCCACCTAAGAAACAGGGTAGATAAAGGAAGGACACTTAAGTTAGAATTTAGACCTCACAATGCCACGATTAACAGTGATGCATGACCTTAAGGGTTGGGTAAGGCCCGGATGTTGTGTGGCGGGTAAGAAGGACCTACAAGGTGAAAGGTTAAATAGACTTAAATAAGAAGAAGATTTATTCAACATGTATTGAATGAAAAATAACAAGTTTAAAAAAACTACTAATGACTTGGAATAAATGTCTTCGTTTAACAGAGAAATTAATTACCGACTGTAATAATTTTTCATAGAAATGAAATTGAGGAAGGCTTCTTTCGGAAGAGAAATAAAATTGTTGATCTCCTTCTTAAAGGATGACACAAAAATCGTGAAGAGATCCACTTTTTTCCATATCCTCGAGGTAGCATGCCGCCTGATCACACAGTTCAGCCAGAATTCGATGCTCGGTCGGGAAAAGTTTCCTGGGTTTGATTTTTTCGGGATTTTTCCTCGCCTGTAAGACAAATGTCAGGAAACTTTAAGGCCCAAACGATCCCCGAACTTCATCTGGCCATCATCATCATCATCATCAATATCATATTCACCCCATTAGATTAAGTGTTCTCTTGGCGCATCATTACCACCACCATGATCATTCTCATCGTAATCCATTCACGAATTTAGGTCATTTGTTGACCTGTTTCGGTCTCAAGATAAACTCCAATAAAAGTTTTTGAGTGGACATCCTAGTCTTCTTCTTCCTGACCTAAATACTGTTCTTACCCAAATACTTCAACGTGTTCACAATTCTTGCATACGTTTTATTTGTGGTATACGTAGATTTGATCACGTTACACCATCCCTGGCTTCGTCTACAAGATCGTAGAACCATCCATTCCCTATGCCTTCTCTATAACATATTACACACATCATTACCTTATTATTTATCACACCGCTTCACTAAACTCTGTGATACACATAATTTAGATACCCGATCCCTTGAGCACAGTGTCCTTTATATCCCTCCTCATCACACTACCTATTATTCGAAATCTTTTACAGTTTCTCTTGCTAGAACATGGAATTCACTTCCACCCTATGTCAGAGACTGACAAACTTTACCATCTTTCAGAAACAAATTGAAAATAAAATCACTAACAGAAACAACTCACTAATATTACTTTTTAAGGATTAATAATGCGTTTTTGCATTATTTAATAAAAATAGACTTAGAATTTGTTAATATATTTACCTAATGCCTTGTATAAAAAGCGTAGATTAATTCATTGTAGTTTATTACTTTCTTTGTATTTTTTCTTTTCTTTTTACGTATAGTAGATTCGAGCTGTTATTCCTTTTTTTTATTCATTGTATCATTAATTTAATTTTAATTGTATTTAGTTTCATTGTATTATTAGACATTATTTTCATTATTATTCAATATGACAGATAATTAATTGTTCAATGTCTATTATTGTAATTTTTTTTTGTATTCATATGTAACATGTTTGTTCTGGTGAGTGGAAGAGAAGGCCACATGGCCTTAACTCCACCAGGCTAAATAAATCTATTCTAAATCTATTCTAATAGCTTAACACTTTTTGGGTATCCTGTGATCTTCCATTCGATGAAAATGATGCATCCATCTTGACTTATAATCAGAAATTTTGTTTTATAAAGGTCATCATGATCATAGTATATTCATGAATTTAGTCCATTTGTTGACCTGTTTCGGCCTCAAGAGAAACACCATCCAGAAGTCTTTTGAGTGGATGTCCTGGTCTTCTTCTTCCTGCAGGTTAATAGCTTAACTCTTTTTGGGTATGCTGTGATCTTCCATTCGATGAAAATGTTGCATCCATCTTGACTTATAATCAGAAATTTTGTTTTATAAAGGCCATCTTCATCATAGTACATTCAAGAATTAAGGTCATTTGTTGACCTGTCTCAGCCTCAAGACAAATACAATCCAGAAGTCTTTTGAGTGGACGTCCTGGTCTTCTTCCTAAAGGTTTATATCTTAACATTTGTTTGTGTATCCTGTGATCTTCCATTCGATGAACATGTTGCATCCATCTTGACTTATAATCATACATTTTGTTTTCAAAAAGGTCATCTTCATCATAGTACATTCACGAATTAAGGTCATTTGTTGACCTGTCTCGGCCTCAAGAGAAATACAATCCAGAAGTCTTTTGAGTGGACGTTCTTCCTAAAGGTTTATATCTTAACATTTGTTTGTGTATCCTGTGATCTTCCATTCGTTGAACATGTTACATCCATCTTGACTTATAATCATACATTTTGTTTTCAAAAAGGTTCCATGTGTAATTCTTCTAAGATGTTTTAATTTTTTTATGATCTAGTAGTGTGTATCCTGCAGTCCTCCAAAGGTATCTCATTTCAGCAGATCTAAGTATCTGTATATCCTTCTGATGTTTTATAATCGTTCGATTTGTAATTCGTCTAAGATGTCTTCATTTTTTTATGATCAAGTAGGCCTAGTGTGTATCCTGCAGTCGTCCGAAGGTATCTCATTTCAGCAGATCTAAGTATCTGTATATCCTTCTGTTTCAATGTCCATACTTCGCTACCATACAAAATAGTTCTAAGAGACTGTATTTTATACATTTTTAGTCTCGTATATACTACCATCATCATCTTTAGTATAATCTGGGCAACTGTAACCCCGCTTTCCAGGCGCACCAACCTCAGACATGGGTTACAAGTACGCCAATGCCAAGAGAGAATACCAGTAATATCGTAATGAAAACTTGGTAGCATTTAAAAAATAATATCAGATTAGATTTATTTAGCCTGGTGGAGTTAAGACCATGTGGCCTTCTCTTCCACTCACCAGGACAAACATATATTACATCAGAATATAACAATCACAATTAACTTTAATATTAAATACTAAATGAAAATTTGATCAAAAGATAATATCTATTATATTACGATCTATAATGCAACCAGTTAATGTTAGTTAAAATTGAGACTAAAACTAATAATAAAATGTATACAAGCAAGACATATTAAATTGTCCCTGTCTAATGTATATAAAAAACAAAGAAAAGATAATGAGATATAGAAAACTAATTTTACGGCTATACAATATTTAAAACAAAACAAAAGAAAATATTTGTTAATCTTAATATTATTTTCATAAATAATTATATTTATTAATTGTTAAAAGAATATTATCAGTGAGGTGTATAAGTTAGTTTGTTATTAAATAATTCTTTAGTTTGTTTCTGAAGGATGTTATAGTTTGACAAGTCCACCGCTGTAGTCTAGAGGTAGCGTGCTGCCTTGTCACGCAGCGGGCCCGGGTTCGATCCCCGGTCGGGGCAGTTTTTCTGGGTGAGGTTTTTATCGGGGTTTTTCCTCACCTGTAAGACAAATGTCAGGAAAACTTTAAGGCCCAAACGGTGCCCGAAATCATATGGCCATCATCATCATCCTTATCATTATCGTCATCACCATCATCCTTCACCGGTGTGGAAAGCAACGGGAAGCTACCACACCTACACAATTCCCTAGTAAAGCTGCAAGCATAGAATGAAAATGCTATGATTGCAGTGAATGATCTGCCTTCGGGCAGAATTTCTATGGATGGATGGATAGTTTGACAGTCTCTGACATAGGGCGGAAGGGAATTCCATGTTTTGGTAAGTGAGACCGTAAAAGATAATGAATGATATACAGTGTGATGAGGCGAGATATAAAGGACAATGTGCTGATGGGATCGAGTGTCAAGATTTAGTGTGTCGGATAGTCTGATGAAGCGGCGTGATAAATAATTAGGCGATGATGTGTGAAGTATTTTATAGAGAAGGGATAGGGAATGGACAGTTCTACGATCTCAGACGAAGCCACGATAATTGTTCCAGGGACGGTGTAACATGGTCAAATTTGTGAATACAACAAATAAAACGTGCGTAAGAATTATGAACACTTTGATGGTACGAAAAACTCTAGCCTCAAATAAGCATCTTCTTAGGAAAATGTTTTCATGCTTATTTTAATTCCGGTGTTAATTATTACCCGAGGTAATCAAAGGCGTCGTTAAATAATTATTAACTAAACAGACAAAATGTGCAAAAAAATTATAGCAGAAAATTAATGAATAGGTTAAAAGAAACCCGGACATACAAAATAAGATATAAATAAATGTACTACTCCACAGTGCTTCCACTTTTCTTTATGTAATTTGAGACACAAGTGTAATATATCTAAGGAGAACATACTGAAGGGTTCATGCGAGGTCTGCTTTAACAGTTGTGCAATATTAATTGCGCCTCCTCGTGCTCTGAAATATTGAGCCGGCGACCCGGCAAGACACGGACGAATGTCGCTGCTCGCTCCCTCCCATGTCTTTATTTTAACGCTCTTCTGATTAATTGATGGCACCTTTGACTTTCTGTCAACTGTCAGGATGCATCCAGCCCCAACACTACGACATCCTCCACAAAAAGTTTTAAATTCGGAAAATAACGGCTAGAGGTATAATTACAGTACATTACGATGCGAGGTTGGGAAGTGGTTTTTACAGAAGCGACGAAAATGTTTAAAAACCCAGCGATACCGAGGTTTTTAATTTCCGAGATTCTGTAAAACACTTCACAAACGTGCGTTGTATATATATATACAACGCACGTTTGTGAAGTGTTATATATATATATATATATATATATACAACGCACGTTTGTGAAGTGTTTTATATATATTTGCGCTATGGCGTTTTCAAAATAATAAATAATAGTAAAATAATATATTTTTTTGGAAATATATGCGATCATTATAAACAATTGACTAACGTTAACAGTGTGGGCAATGTTTATTAGTTGAAATTACAGGAGGCCGTGAGACCAATTAGTGATAAAATGGCTGCAAGTACGTATTATTGTTTTATATTGTTTCAAATAAAGTTCAGTTCATTTAAAATGCAGTGATTTGTTTCGTATAATGTACATTAATACTACCTTCTGAATATTTTTTGATATACGTTGTACGTAGTATACATACAGGGCAATGGTTTTACTTCCCACACGTGGTTTGTAATATGAAATAAAGTAAAGTGTAAAGTGTTTCCAGCAGCATCAAACATCATACTGGATATTGTAGCGAAGAAGGACCTGCTGAAGATAGAACGGATGTTCAGAAAGGCCTACAGGTATAAAGAATACATATTTTATAAGTTGAGGACGACGGATTTTACCTAAGAAGGTATATTTTAACTTATTTTATTTTATGACTCTCCACCTCAACGGTTTTAACAATGAATTTTATTAGTATTCAGTTTACCATATGTATTATTTTTAAATATTCAACTATAATGGGTTGTATGAGTATTGGATGGAACATTTGGCACCTTTGTTCTTTATATCTGGGAGAGATGATATAAATTTGAGAGAGTCAGGATTGAGGGAGGGCGTCCCTAAGGGCGCAGAGGCTTTCATGACGTCAAACATATGACATTAAACTTGCATCAGCAGATCTAACGTGTGACAAATCCTACACCACGCACTACTTTTCCCTTTCTTTCCCTTCGTGTCTACATTTTTCCCTTTTCCTTGTTCCCCACAATTACTGCATTATTTAATCCTCTTGGTCCTCAGACACTTCCTGGCAAAATCCAAAATGTCACGCAACGCTGTTTCTTCGTTCTTCTTTACTACAATACTTTACTGTAAGTTTATTCTCAGTTTGATAGTGCCATGGTGGGATTGAAAAAATTGACATATGCAAGTATGGTAAATCCAGAAAATTGGATAAACTTGGGTAAATTTCTGGACAAAACGCGGAAAATAAGAACAACACTCATTCATTAATAAATACATGTTATCAAAATGCAATAACATTAATTCTTAACAATTCTACATAACTTAATTAATGTATAATGCTATTGTATTATTATGTAGTTGTAATATTAGTGTCCCTCCATGGTATCTTTACCTTGTCGTGGTGGAGTGGCTTGCCTGCTTAAATGATCCTGAGAGCTATGCCGGCTGTAGCACTGCTGCCGATAGGGTTACCCATGAGGGACTAGTCGAAGGTGATAAGCCAGACGAAAGAGTGACGATCTTTTACCGTTAAGAATACAACCGTCAAAAAATAAGGGAGGAAAGGAGATTACAAGTATTTGAGAATAAAGTACTTAGGACAATTTTTGGACCAAAGAGAGATGAACAAACAGGTGAATGGAGAAGACTACTAACAATGAACTACATGGTTTTTATAGGAAGCCAGATAATTATAAGACACAGTTGAGTCTCGTAGACTGCGATGGCAGGACATGTTGCACGTACGGGAAATGAAAGACTTGCATGGAAGCTTCTTGTAGGAAAGCCAGAGGGAAAACGCCCAGTTGGTAGACCAAGATGTAGGTGGGAGAATAACATTAACTATGATTTGAGGAAAGTAGATTATACACAGGAATGATTGGAAAGCATTAGCTGAGGATAGGGTGTAATGGAGAACTTATTTCCGCGCGGCCATGAAACCTACGGGTTCGATAGTGTCAGTGAGTGAGTAAGTAAGTATAAATTAGTTACAGCTGTTTCGGTACTTTGTACCTTCTTCAGACATGTTAACAAATGAATGAATTTTGTTATTATAGTACATAACAACTGTAACTATGCAACAATTTTTTTTACAATCTCTATTATAAATTTAAAAGAGGCGATTCATTCAAATCTAGTTGGGAATTTAACAGTTTATTACCACTTTTCAATGTATTTATCTCTACAACTTCTAAAAGGTCCAACTTCTTTCATTTGTCACAAACAGGTAAAATATGCTAACCACCTACTCCAATATGATCACTGTTTTGATTCAAATTTTGGAAAGCATTAGCACAGGATAGGGATGTATGGAGAGCTTATGTCCGCGCGGCCATGAACCTACGGGTTCGATAGTGCCAGTGTGTGACTGAGTAAGTAAGTAAGTAATATTAATGTGTTTTCTTTATTTAATTGTATTGTTATTGTTTTATTTGTTTCTTTTTCTTTATACTATTACCAATTATTATTTTATTGATAGGGACTGTCAACAGCACGTACGGCTTACTGCCCGTGCGACCCATATTTGTAAATAATATTGTAAATATATTACTTTTTGTCTAATAAATTCCTATTACTACTATAGCCTACTACTGCTACTTTACTATATTCGAAAACCTTTCCCGTAAATGTTTACCTGAACGTGTATCCTTAATTATTTTGTGAAAGCATTTTATTTACAGATGACTATTTAACTCATCCCCGAAATATGAGTCAATGACCAATCACTTCCCAATGAGTTTTGTTTTACAACCAATGCAAGTCTTGTTTCACCTCAATATTTATCGAATTCTGTTCACCAAAATATAGAAATTTCCTTCTTTTTTTATTCTAAACAGGTCCGAGCATTATTTTACAGTGACTGGCTCTCGAACAAATACATTGAATTTAGCAAATAATGAACAGATAACTTCGAAATACACATTTGGTAATTGTGTGTTCAATAATTGCGTTTTATATAACGATTTTACTGAGTTGTTTCCCAAATAAAATTAATCATTGAGCTATAATGTTAGTTTATAATATACAGTTTGATGTGTTTCATTCTTTTACTCCCCTCATACTCACTCACTCACTCACTGGCACTATCGAACTCGTAGGTTCATGACCGAGCGGACAAAAGCTCTCCATGCATCCCTATCCTTAGCTAATGCTTTCCAATCATTCCCTGTATAATCTACTTCTGTCAAATATTAGATAATGTTATTCTCCAACCTCATTCTTGGTCTACACACTGGGCGTTTTCCCTCTGGTTTTCCTACAAGAAGCCTCCATGCACGTCTTTCATTCCCAATTTGTGCCACATGTCCTGCCTATCATAGTCTACGAGACTTAACTGTTCTTATTATATCTGGCTTCCTATAAAGACCATGTAGTTCATTGTTATGTGGTCTTCTCAGTTCTTTGGAATTCGCCAATGAGAACAAATAATACAGCCTAAAGAATGAACGTTTTGAAGGCACTACATTCTAATTTAGCGATTCTCTAGTCTTGTTACAACTGAAGTTAAATGTAATTTAGTCATTCTCTAGTCTTGTTACAACTGAAGTTAAATGTAATTTAGTCATTCTCTAGTCTTGTTACAACTGAAGTTAAATGTAATTTAGTCATTCTCTAGTCTTGTTACAACTGAAGTTAAATGTAATTTAGTCATTCTCTAGTCTTGTTACAACTGAAGTTAAATGTAATTTAGTCATTCTCTAGTCTTGTTACAACTGAAGTTAAATGTAATTTAGTCATTCTCTAGTCTTGTCACAACTGAAGTTAAATGTAATTTAGTCATTCTCTAGTCTTGTCACAACTGAAGTTAAATGTAATTTAGTCATTCTCTAGTCTTGTTACAAACTGAAGTGAAATGTAATTTAAGTCATTATCTAGCCTTGTTACAACTGAAGTTAAATGTAATTTAGTCATTCTCTAGTCTTGTTACAACTGAAGTTAAATGTAATTAGTCATTCTCTAGTCTTGTTACAACTGAAGTTAAATGTAATTTAGTCATTCTCTAGTCTTGTTACAACTGAAGTTAAATGTAATTTAGTCATTCTCTAGTCTTGTTACAACTGAAGTTAAATGTAATTTAGTCATTCTCTAGTCTTGTTACAAACTGAAGTTTAAATGTAATTTAGGTCATTCTCTAGTCTTGTTACAACTGAAGTTAAATGTAATTAGTCATTCTCTAGTCTTGTTACAACTGAAGTTAAATGTAATTTAGTCATTCTCTAGTCTTGTTACAACTGAAGTTAAATGTAATTTAGTCATTCTCTAGTCTTGTTACAACTGAAGTTAAATGTAATTTATAGTCATTCTCTAGTCTTGTTAAAACTGAAGTTAAATGTAATTTAGTCATTCTCTAGTCTTGTTTACAACTGAAGTTAAATGTAATTAGTCATTCTCTAGTCTTGTTACAACTGAAGTTAAATGTAATTTAGTCATTCTCTAGTCTTGTTACAAACTGAAGTTAAATGTAATTTAGTCATTCTCTAGTCTTGTTACAACTGAAGTTAAATGTAAATTTAGTCATTCTCTAGTCTTGTTACAACTGAAGTTAAATGTAATTTAGTCATTCTCTAGTCTTGTTACAACTGAAGTTAAATGTAATTTAGTCATTCTCTAGTCTTGTTACAACTGAAGTTAAATGTAATTTAGTCATTCTCTAGTCTTGTCACAACTGAAGTTAAATGTAATTTAGTCATTCTCTAGTCTTGTTACAACTGAAGTTAAATGTAATTTAGTCATTATCTAGTCTTGTTACAACTGAAGTTAAATGTAATTTAGTCATTCTCTAGTCTTGTTACAACTGAAGTTAAATGTAATTTAGTCATTCTCTAGTCTTGTTACAACTGAATTTAAATGTAATTTAGTCATTCTCTAGTCTTGTTACAACTGAAGTTAAATGTAATTTAGTCATTCTCTAGTCTTGTTACAACTGAAGTTAAATGTAATTTAGTCATTCTCTAGTCTTGTTACAACTGAAGTTAAATGTAATTTAGTCATTCTCTAGTCTTGTTACAACTGAAGTTAAATGTAATTTAGTCATTCTCTAGTCTTGTTACAACTGAAGTTAAATGTAATTTAGTCATTCTCTAGTCTTGTCACAACTGAAGTTAAATGTAATTTAGTCATTATCTAGTCTTGTTACAACTGAAGTTAAATGTAATTTAGTCATACTCTAGTCTTGTTACAACTGAAGTTAAATGTAATTTAGTCATTTCTAGTCTTGTTACAACTGAAGTTAAATGTAATTTAGTCATTCTCTAGTCTTGTTACAACTGAAGTTAAATGTAATTTAGTCATTCTCTAGTCTTGTTACAACTGAAGTTAAATGTAATTTAGTCATTCTCTAGTCTTGTTACAACTGAAGTTAATGTAATTTAGTCATTCTCTAGTCTTGTTACAACTGAAGTTAAATGTAATTTAGTCATTATCTAGTCTTGTTACAACTGAAGTTAAATGTAATTTAGTCATTCTCTAGTCTTGTTACAACTGAAGTTAAATGTAATTTAGTCATTCTCTAGTCTTGTTACAACTGAAGTTAAATGTAATTTAGTCATTCTCTAGTCTTGTTACAACTGAAGTTAAATGTAATTTAGTCATTCTCTAGTCTTGTTACAACTGAAGTTAAATGTAATTTAGTCATTCTCTAGTCTTGTTACAACTGAAGTTAAATGTCAAATTCAACAAGAGTTTGATGTCTCGATTCACTGTTTCATTAGAATTTTGATCCGTTCAACAAAGCTACTACGTGTCTCCGATGATTGAGACAAATTCAGGAAACACGAGGGATGATAGAAATAGCAACTTGTATAGCAGCGAGGTATTGGAGTTTGAAATTGAATGATGGAACACGAGACATCCTGAATGCCAAGTAAAACGTTCAAATAAAACATCTGACTTCTTTCTGACAGCATCAACGACAAAAAATATATTGCTTGGACTACATGACCCGTGTCTTATCGCAATGTCACATGCTCTCAGTTCAACTTACAGCTGTTTCAATTGAAACATACTTACTTACTCACTGGCACTATCGAACCCGTAGGTTCATGGCCGCGCGGACATAAGCTCTCCATACATCCCTATCCTGAGCTAATGCCTTCCAATCATTCCCTGTATAATCTACTTCCCTCAAATGATAGTTAATGTTATTCTTCCACCTCATTCTTGATCTACCAACTGGGAGTTTTTCCCCTCTGGCTTTCCTACAAGAAGCTTTCATGCACGTCTTTCATTCCCCATACGCCCAACATGTCCTGTCCATCGCAGTACGAGACATAACTGTTCTTCCTATAAAGACAATGTAGATAATTGTTATGTAGTCTTCTCCATTCATGTGTCTGTTCATCTCTCTTTTGTCCAAAATTTTTCCAAAGAACTTTATTCTCAAATACTAGTAATCTCCTTTCCTCCTTTAAAGTAAGAGTCCATGTTTGGTCTCAATATAATATAATTGGTGGAATACAGTTATATATATGTTATATTGCATATTTTCGCGGATATAAGTATGAATAAGAAAGTTTTCTTGGGTTTTCCACGTCTTGGATTCAAGTTCGGCCTCTGGCCACTGACTCCGACGTTTCGGCATGATCCACACGTGTCATTATCAAGGAATGATATGTTCGAGTCACAGGTTTAGGTTCTTATATAATAAAATACATAGAGTTTTCGCTGTGGGTCCGTTTTCGAAAGACGTACACCCATCCAAGACAGTGAAATCGCCACCATCCTGCGGCTCCAATTGGCGCAAAACGCTATTAAATAGGTGAATTACCGGTTATGCCACCTTGAGAACCGGACGGCCCGGACCGGACTTTTTGGCCATCTTCCGATAACTTATCACTTAACTTCACCCCTACTCTTGCCAAGGTTTTCGGTGGTTTTTTTCCCTTGGCGCGAAAGACATGTCGGAGTAGGTCCCTAGTCTCCACCAGTAAATTTAATCACCCCCAATTTATTCTAAATTCAAAATTTTTATACTCAAAATTATTCCCCCGAACCTCAAATTACAATTTCGAAATTTTATTTCTCATAGCAAAATTTTCTTTAACAAGCTACTCTGCTATTGGTTTCGGTGGTTTCCATAGCGACAAAGGTGAATACCGGGAGTAGTCCCCTATTTCCCACCAGTAACTTCATTCTTTCACTATTGAGCCGGGCGGGGAATTGAACTTCGTGTTCTGGGACTGGAATAGCCACCTTCGACGCCTGATTACAGGAAGCTGCCGTACTCAAAAGGATTGGCTTTACTCAGACCTGCAATAACACCTTTCCTCCGACGTGCAATTAACACCTTGGATTACACTCACACACACACACACTGCCATGGTCTCACATCATTTCACTCAATTCTTTTCTTTTCGGCTCTCTTCTTCTAAATTAACGGGGCAAAAGGGCGAAAGCCCTGGTACCCGTGGATGGCCTCGGCCATCCTAAAGGGAAAAATATGGGGCTGCTCCAGTCTTTCCGCTGGCCGCTGCACTCAGAAAACTCCCGAACATCCAATCCTTATGTAGTTAAATGCCTTCAGTTTTCAGTGTGGTCCGTTTCCGAAGACGTACAACCATCCAAGGTTTAGTTCTTATGTAGTTAAACACCTTCAGTTTTCAGTGTGGTCCGTTTCGGAGGCCGTACATCCATTCAAGCATCGACCACACTAAATGTTGCCCAACCGTGGTTTTCTTCATATCTTTGCGACATAATATATTAACTCTGTTCTTATATCTTCATTCCTTATCCGATCCAATCGTGTGCAGCCTTTTGTTCTTTTGAGGAAGTTCATTTCTGCGCTTTGTGTTCCACCTTTGCAATTTTTAGGTCATTACCCAAGTTTCGCTCCCATAAAGTAATGCAGGAACTGCCAATGTTTTATAAAACTTCAATCTAGAATCTCTTCTTGTTTTATTCTTTAATGTTTTATGTATAGCTCCGCATATCATTTGAAATTTCGACAGTTTCATATGTATGTCTGTTTCAGTTTTTGTGTTTATAGTAAAATTACAACCCAAATAATTAAAATGTGTTACTTGTTCCAGAGGTTTGTTGCGCGATGGACATATTATTTATAATAATTATAGTATTTTTCTTTGTACATTTTAATTGTGGGAGAATAAAAGTGTATCTCTGTGACATAAAAGAACTGCTCTCCCAGCACACAGAATTAGTTTTGATGATTTTATGAATTTCGAATATATTTAGTTACTAATTAAACAAAAATAAAACGTAGTTTTATTTATATTTGAAGAGAAAAATTTTCGCCTAGACCGGGACTCGAACCCGGGAACCTTGGCTTTCCGGGCCAAGTGCTCTACCAACTGAGCTACCGAGGCGAGTCACGAGTCTTGGCCCGGAAAGCTAAGAGTCCCGGGTTCGAGTCCCGGTCTAGGCGAAAATTTTTCTCTTCAAATATAATTTATCTTTCAGTGAGAAATGTTAAATCAATAATAAAAACATCAGTTGTTTTATTTGATTTTCATATTTATTAAGATATAATTCAGTGACAGCTGTTTCGGTACACTGTACCTTCTTCAGACATGTTAACAAATTATGAATTGTGTTCCAACTGATCTAAGCAACAATACAACAATATTTATTTACTTCGAAGTGGTGCTGGAATAGGAATGCCGGTACGTTTCTCAGAACTGAAATAGAGGTAATTAACTTGCGATGCATAATACCAGAAAATTCACTTTATAATTGATCTATTTATGAGAATATCTCTAATTCACTTGCCCTCTCTGATTAACTCTAATTTCTCTTTCTATCCCCCTCTCTCGCTGTCTTCTCTTCATTGTAACTATTTCTCTTTCAGTCGAAACGCACAGCAAAATATTTGAGCTTTAATGAAAAGAATAATACACATGTATTTAATTAAATAAAAATAAAATTTGAAGTTTTAATTTAATAAAAATAAATTTGAAGTTTTATTTTTACTTAATTAATTAAATATGGATTTCATCCAGTAAACACCAAATCAATTGATTATGTAATATATATTATTCACTGCGATGGGCAGGACATGTTGCACGTATGGGGAATGAAAGACGTGGATGGAAACTTCTTGTAATAATAATAATAATAATAATAATAATAAATAATAATAGCTTTATTTTACCTGGATACTTTACTTACTTACTCACTGGCACTATCGAACCCGTAGGTTCATGGCCGCACGGACATAAGCTCTCCATACATCCCTATCCTGAGCTAATGCTTTCCAATCATTCCCTGTATAATCTACTTCCCTCAAATCATAGTTAATGTTGTTCTCCCACCTCATTCTTGGTCTACCAACTGGGCGTTTTCCTTCTGGCTTTCCTACAAGAAGTTTCCATGCACGTCTTTCATTCCCCATACGCGCAACATGTCCTGCCCATCGCAGTCTACGGGACTTAACTGTTCTTATTATATCTGGCTTCCTATAAAGACCATGTAGTTCATTGTTATGTAGTCTTCTCCATTCACCTGTCTGTTCATCTCTCTTTGGTCCAAAAATTTTCCTAAGAACTTTATTCTCAAATACTCGTAATCTCCTTTCCTCCCTTAAAGTAAGAGTCCATGTTTCGCACCCATATAATATAACTGGTAGAATAATAGTTTTATATATTTTCAGCTTAACGTTTTTTGAAAGGAGTTGGGACATCAAAAGTCTCTGCAATGCATAATAGCATGCATTTCCAGAATTGAGCCTATGTTTAATTTCTTTGTGCATCTCATTCCTATTTGTGATTATTGTTCCTAGGTATTTGAATTCAGCCAATTCCTCAAAATTTCCCTCATTTGTCATTAGCTGTCCATTTCCATTATATAATGTATTTCTACGTGTGACCATATATTTAGTTTTACTGATATTTACTTCCAGTCCTAATTTCTTAGTGTTACTCAATAGTGTGTGCGTGTTGGCCTTTAGTATCTCCTCGCTATCGGCCAGTAGTACTACATCATCAGCATAAACTAACAGCTTATTAATACCATTCAGTTGTAAGCCTTCCTCATTCTCTAAAGATTTAATGGCATGCTCTAGTACAAAATTAAATAGTAGAGGAGATAGTGCATCTCCTTGCTTCAACCCATTCTGGATTTCAAAAGTGTCTGAAAACTGTTTGCCTACACGCACCCTACTCGTTGAGCCATTTAGACACATTCGTATAAGTCTAACTAACTTTTTAGGAATTCCGAACTCCAGCAGGATACTATATAACTTCTCCCTCTTAATTGAATCATATGCTTTTTTGAAGTCTACATATAGTTGATGTACAGTACCATTATATTCCCATTTCTTTTCTAAAATCTGTCTTATACTAAAAATCTGATCTGTTGTAGACCTGTTTCTTCTAAATGCACATTGATGATCTCCTAGAATGTCATCAATATAGGGAGTAAGTCTGCTTACTAATATATTTGTTAGAATTTTGTACGAAGTTGAAAGTAATGAGATGCCCCTATAGTTGTTGCAATCAGTTTTATCTCCTTTCTTATAAATTGGTACGATAATTGATTCCTTCCATTCATCTGGAAGAGCTTCTTTTTCCCAAATCATACTAAGCAACCAGCGTATCTTGTCCATCAATTTTCTCTCCCCTGATTTTATCAGTTCTGCTGGGATCTCATCTGAACCTGATGCTTTATACATCTTCAATTTTTCAATTGCCATTTCAACCTCTAATGCACTTGGCTCTGCGACTAGCATTTCTGCTGTCTGTAACTTATCCTCCTCAATGTCCTGTTCTGTATGTACATTTAATAGCTGATTAAAATAACTTTTCCATCTATTTAATATACTCTTGGAATCTGCAATCATATCCCCATTTTCATTCCGAATTATGTTTGTTCTAGCCTGAAACCCTTTCTTCTCTATACTAATTCCCTGATATAATTCTCTAATGTTCCTATTTTTTGCATTCATTTCAAGATCATTAATCTTCTCTCTCAAATATTCCCTCTTTTTACTCTTTAGTAACTTGGTGGTTTCCCGTCTAACACTACCCAATTGCTCTAAATTTACCTCATTTGGCTCGTGTAACCATTTCATTTTTGCTAGCTTTCTTTTCTTTACAATGTCGGCACATTCCTCATCAAACCATTTCTTGTTTTGCCTCTTTTTTAAACAACCAATGCTTTCTGATGCTGACAATTTAATAGTATCTCTTATAGCCTCCCATTCTTTATTTATATCAGTTTCTTCTTCGTTTGCCACATTGTCATCTGAAGATTCCAGTACTTCAAATCTATTAGCAATTTTGATTTGGTATTCTTGCCGCATTTCATCATTTTTCAAGTTTTTTAATTCATATTTTACAGAATCATCTTTAGCGTTTGTTCCTCTCATAAGCGATAGCCGTTGTCTGATTTTCACCCTGACCAGATGATGATCTGAATTGCAGTCTGTCCCTCTAACTGATCTAACATCAATGATGCTACTGTGCCAGCGTTTATCCACTAATACATGATCTATCTGGTTCCGAGTTTCTCCATCTGGGGACGTCCAGGTGTATTTATGAATATCCTTATGCTGAAATGTTGTGCTCTTAACAATGAGATTCTTTGATGTGGCAAATGTGACTAATCTAACCCCGTTGTCGTTACTATCTTCATGAAGACTGAATTTGCCTATTGTTGGTTTGAATATATCTTCCCGCCCCACTTTTGCATTAAAATCTCCTAAGACAATTTTCATATGATATCGTGAAAGGCTATCAAATAAGCATTCTAATTCTTCATAGAACTCATCCTTGATCTTGTCATCTTTATCTTCTGTGGGGGCATGTACATTTACAATTATAAAATCATGTCGTTTACCCTTTAGAATTATGTATGATATCCTATCACTAACAAACTTAATATCTCGGATAGCGGATAGGATCCTCCTTCTGACTAAAAAACCCGTTCCAAATGCAGGTCTTTCTGCACCCCCATAGTATAATGCAAAGCTTCCTGATTCCTGACTACCTTCTCCTGGCCACCTAACTTCCTGTAAAGCGACTATATCCAAGGGCGATTTATCCAATTCCCGCGTTAATATCTCTAGTGCCCCGCTATTGTATAAAGTCCTAACATTCCATGTTCCTAGGAACATGTCCCTGTGTTTGAGCCTTTGGCATGGGTTCCCTGAAGTAGTCCCCGCCCGGAGAACCGAATGGGGGACTATTTGACCTCCGGAAAATTTTACCCCAGTAGAACCCATGTCCGCATTTCTTGACGGTTGTATTTTTACGGTGAAAGATCGTCACTCTTTCGACCAAGGTACTTATTTCGTCTGGCTTATCACCTTCGACCAGTCCGGCATGGGTAACCCTATCGGCAGCAATGCTACCGCCGGCATAGCTCTCAGGATCATTTAAGCACACAAGCCACTCCACCACGACAAGGTAAAGATACCATGGAGGGAATCACAATATCTATATATATATATCGAATTAAATCTATATGTACAAGGAAAACGCCAGTCTGTGTAAACCAAGAATGAGGTGGGAGAACAACATTAACTATGATTTGAGGGAAGTAGATTGTACAGGGAATGATTGGAAAGCATTGGCTCAGGATAGGGATGTATGGAGAACGTATGTCCGCGCGGCCATGAACCTACGGGTTCGATAGTGCCAGTGAGTAAGTAAGTAATATATATTATTCAGAAAGTACTATTTAAGATTTTTATGTTATACAAGAGAATATTTTTAATTAAAAAAAAAGAATAAAAATTGTACAAAGAAATTGAAATTAAATACCTGTAAGTAGACAGAAATATTTTTAGAAATGCCTATTTACTAGAACTTAAAGTTGTGTCTTACAAATTACAAAAAAAAATAAGACATTACAATTGTAAAGAAACAAAATTTACCAAAATTATATTATTTTCGGTAATAATATAATTTTTCCCCGACTGTATCCCAATGCTGAGCCAGATAACCTGTACACACACACACACACACACACACACACACACACACACGCATATATATATATATATATATATATATATATATTCTAGAAGTCGCGGCCACGCGTTGCTGTGGCTAAGGTATACGTAAAAAAATTAAATTAAGTTGCTGTCTTTCAGCCAGATTACTTAAAACTAATACACACGAAATTAATAATATTTAAAATAAAATAAACACTGAACACACTTAAATTATGAAATAATCAACATTTGTAATTCAATTGAAATTCGCGGTTGCAACAAAAAGCACAACCATCTGTATCTCTCTTTGTTAAATAATAAACCAATTACCTTACACCGCCATATGTTAGAATCGTATGGAACTAACAGATAATTATAACTCTTTGTTAAATAATAAACAAATAACTTGCAATAAAAGCATAATGCGACTATAAATTTAGTTATAAACTACCCTAAGTCTCAAGTTGGATCAAACTGCACACAGTGTGCAAAATTGTATTAAAATCGGTTCAGTAGTTTAGGATTCCATCGCGGACAAACAACGTGACACGAAATTTTTATATATTAAGATGTATATGTATATATATATATATATATATATATGTATGACAAGATAAGACAAATAAATGTCTGGACGGGATTTGAACCCGGACCTTCTTCTTGTATCTTGTAAGTGCAAGTATCCCTTAACAGAGATTTAGGCGCTCTCCCCCTACAGATAAGTATTTGAACCATAATAATTTAGTTACACTTGTTTTCGTATAGATGTCATTTGAGTGGTCCGTGGTCAGCGTTCCGCCTCATACTGACATCTAGGAAACCAGGGTAGTACCAGGACGGGAAAATTCGGTAAAATTTGCTTAGAGGCCTTTTCATTCAGGCTTAAGGATCTTTTACGAGCCTGAAAATCTTCAGACTCGGGACCCACGGCTTAAAGTCCCTCCCGGAGGACTTGTTCTTTGGATTTTTCCATCCTAAAAAGGGCATCGACCCCGACCGGGTTTGAACCCGCGACCCTCGGGACCAGAGTCAAGGAGCATAACCACTAGTCCACCGCACCTCTGAGTTGATATCTCAGTGCGCTACCACTTACGCTACCAGGCGAATCCAGAACAAACATTTATTTTTCTTATACATATTCTCTGTTATTACCAGATGTAGCGGGAACTCGGTCTCCACTGCCACCTAGTAGCTACTATAACAAGTAAGCAAATTAAGGAGAATTATATATATAAGAAGACCGCAATACCTTTAAATCTGTACTTTAATTGCGCTTCCAACTGTGCCACTCTGGCATCCCAGTAATAACGTTTGATCTTCTTCTTCTTCTTCTTGTTCTTCTTCACGGTTTAGGCTTATTTACTAGCCTGTTCCGGCTCCAAATTGCTGCTCTTTCCATATTTTCCTTGGTCTTCCCAAACTTCTTCTTCCTCGTGGTGAATAGTTGCATGCTGCTTTTGGTATTCTTGCCAAGTGTTCTTTCCAGTTTGTTCTATTGTTGAGCTTAATTCCTCTATTTTTAGTTGTCTTATTCCTGTGTTATGTTTTTTGTCTGTTCTTTGATATCCTGCTATTAGTCTGAGGAATCTCATTTCAGCAGCTTGATCTTCCTAATATACAATTCTGAAATCACGAGAAGCAGAGGGACATAGGTCCAACTGCCATCTAGTGGCTACTCTAACAAGTAAGCTTTTACGCGACATTGTCGATCCTTCCAACTGTAGTTTTGCGGTTGTCCCTCCTGTAAGTTGATCTCTGCTCCCTTTGCTTACTTACCGATGATCTTCCATTTTTTTTTTCTTCGGGAATTTTAAAATGCATGTTTTTTTTTTATTCTTGCAAATGTACATTTTCTCCCAAATTGTGAATTCCTTAGATTTTTTAACTGTTTAAGGGTCGGTTCCACCAACAGAGGTAACTGTATTACGCCAGTTTAAGCTATGCATTATACATGGGGAAAACTGGCGTAATACAGTTGCCTTTGTTGGCGAAACTGACCGTAAGTATTTTTTGTTAAGTTACTAAAACAGGCGAAATTACTAGGAGAGTTAGACAATCTGAGGTTCACACAATTTGGGGGGAAAAAATTACAATTGCAAGAATAAAAAAGAAAACTCTGAATTACGAAATTCCCGGACAAAAAGAAAAAAAAATTGATTTGGAAGTTAATCGATCAGCCAGCAGAGGGATAGTCCAAGATCCAACTGCAAGATTACTATGTTCATCGAGTGTATGAACAAAATCTATTTTTTTTATAAAATTGCGAATGACTTAATACATTTTTATCGAGTTGCCTATTAAAATTCAGCCGCCAGTATGTTTAATTAAAATATGCTTTATTTATGTCTTCGAAATAATTTGATTCACTGTTTACTCAAATAAATTATAATTCAGTTCGCAGAACTCGATGTATAGAGCTTGAAAAGTTTTGGTTGCCATTGCACACTTGGCCGTAACCTCCTCGCGGCTACAGCAGGCTGTGACACCAATCAGTAATAAAATAGCGATAAGTACGTATTTATTGTTTTATATTGCTTCAAATAAAGTTCAGATCATTTAAAATGCTGTCACCTGTTTCGTATAATGTATATTAACACTACCTTTTGGATATATTTTTATATATACATTGTATGTAGGGCCTATATGTATATAAAACCCCCGCTGCTTTTACTTCCCGCTGCTAGGGAACAAAATAAAACAATAAATACGTATTTACCGCCATGTTATTACTGATTGTTGTCACAGCCTGCTGTAGCCGCGAAGAGGTTTACGGGCAAGTGTGCAATGGTAACCAAAACTTTTCAAGCTCTATACATCGATTTCTGTGAACTGGATTATAATTTATTTTAATAAACAGTGAATCAATTTTTTTTCGAATAAATGAATGAATTATATTTTAATTAAACATACTGGCGGCCGAATTTGAATAGGCAACTCGGCAAAAATGTATTCAGTCATTCACAATTTTATGAAACTAAATTGATTTTGTTGATACACTCGATGAACGTAGTAATCTTGCAGCCGGATCTCGGAGCAGATATCAAATTACAGTATGGACAACCGCAAAACGACAGTTGGAAGCATGGACAATGTCACGCAAAAGCGACGAAACTCAGGTCTGCATAAAAATAAAAAATATAAGGCGAGTCAAAATATCCAACTCATTAATAATTTAGATGGAATCAGAAATAGGTGGAAAATGTAATGCGCGACAATAATAAAATAATTTTCCACGTGTGGAGTTAATATTAGTTATCAATCAAGTTTGTCATTTGTGTAAATAAAGTTTGCCATCATCATCAGCCTCAAGGTTTAGACAGCTGTTCTGTTCCGTTCTTATGTTAGAATATTGGTCTATCCATCTTTTACTAGGTCTTCCAACATTTCTTCCTCCTAGTGGTTTGAAATGAAGAATCTGTTTCGGAATTCTATTGTTATCCATTCTACTGATGCGGTCCATTATTCGTTGAATGTATTCTGTAAATAAAGTTTATTTTATGTTAAAATGTAATTGATTAATTTTAAATATACGGTCACACGTAGAAATGCATTATATAATGGAAATGGACAGCTAATGACAAATGAGGGAAATTTTCAGGAAGTGGCTGAATTCAAATACCTAGGAACAATAATCACAAATAGGAATGAGATGCACAAGGAAATTAAACATAGGCTCAATTCTGGAAATGCGTGATGTTATGCATTACAGAGACTCTTGATGTCCCAACTCCTTTCAAAAAACGTTAAACTAAAAATATATAAAACTATTATTCTACCAGTTATATTACATGGGTGCGAAACATTGATTCTTACTTTAAGGGAGGAAAGGAGATTACGAGTATTTGAGAATAAAGTTCTTAGGAAAATTTTTGGACCAAAGAGAGATGAACAGACAGGTGAATGGAGAAGACTATAGATAACAATGAACTTGATGGTCTTTATAGGAAGCCAGATATAATAAGAACAGTTATGTCTCGTAGACTGCGATGGGCAGGACATGTTGCACGTATGGGGAATGAAAGACTTGCATGGAAGATTCTTGTAGGAAAACCAGAGGGGAAAACGCCCAGTTGGTAGACCAAGACTGAGATGGGAGAATAACATCAACTATGATTTGAGGAAGTAGATTATACAGGGAATGATTGGAAAGCATTAGCTCAGGATAGGGATGTATGGAGAGCTTATGTCCGCGCGGCCATGAACCTACGTATGTAAGTAAATTGATTAGTTTTATCATACCTTAAATTAGCTATGAATCACTTCTCAAAGCTTCCGCATTAGATAATGCTTTATTGATCGTCAGGTAATTTGTCTGATAATGTAATTTCAAGTGTGTCAGTTTTGCTGTCTCATTTTGCACGGATCTTGACCGTGAAGTCTGACAAACAGACATCTGACTGAGCGATAAAACTCTCAATCAGTTTCGCAATCGGATGACTTTTAGATATTTTGTTACCTTACTTACTTACTTACTTACTCACTGGCACTATCGAATCCGTAGGTTCTTGGCCGCGCGGACATAAGCTCTCCATACATCCCTATCCTGAGCTAATGCTTTCCAATCATTCCCTGAATAATCTACTTCCCTCAAATCATAGTTTATGTTATTCTTCCACCTCATTCTTGTTCTACCAACTGGGCGTTTTCCCTCTGGCTTTCCTACAAGAAGCTTCCATGCAAGTCTTTCATTCCCCATACGTGCAACATGTCCTGCCCATCGCAGTCTATGAGACTTAACTGTTCTTATTATATGTGGCTTCCTATAAAGACCATTTAGTTCATTGTTATGAAGTCTTCTCCATTCACCTCTCTGTTCATCTCTGTTTGGTCCAAAAATTTTCCTAAGTACTTTATTCTCAAATACTAGTAATCTCCTTTCGTCCCTTAAAGTAAGAATCCATGTTTCGCACCCATATAATATAACTGGTAGAATAATAGTTTTATATATTTTCAGTTTAACGTTTTTTGAAAGGAGTTGGGACATCAAGAGTCTCTGCAATGCATAATAGCACGCATTTCCAGAATTGAGCCTATGTTTGATTTCTTTGTGCATCTCATTCCTACTTGTGATTATTGTTCCTAGGTATTTGAATTCAGCCACTTCCTCAAAATTTCCCTCATTTGTCATTAGCTGTCCATTTCCATTATTTAATGAATTTCTACGTGTGACCATATATTTATACTTTTATTGATATTTACTTCCAGTCCTAATTTCTTAGTGTTACCTTGATTTTTTTAAATTATGAACTTAACAAAATTCCAGAAGAATATGATTTGAAGATATCTACAAAGAAAACAAAAATTATGGCATTTCAAGGTGTAGATCCTGTCAGAAGTAAAATTGTAGTGGACAATAAAATTTTGGAGCAGGTGAATAATTTTACATATCTAGGATGCAATATCTTATATGAAGAAGAAAAGGATGTAAAAGAAAAATGTCTAAATTTTTAAGAATTTTAGGGTTAATAAATTCTATCTTCAAGCCGCAGTTAGTCCAAAAATATTCAAGACTGAAAGTGTATAAAACACTGGCTCTTCCAACTCTTTTGTATGGTAGCGAAGTATGGACGTTGAAACAGAAGGATATACAGAGACTTAGATTAGCTGAAATGAGATATCTTCGGAGGACTGCAGGATACACACTACTAGATCACAAAAAAATGAAGACATCTTAGAAGAATTACACATGGAACCTTTAGAAAACACAATTTTTGATTGTAAGTCAAGATGGATGCAACATGTTCATCGAATGGAAGATCACAGGATACCCAAACAAATGTTAAGATATCAACCTGCAGGAAGAAGAAGACCAGGACATCCACTCAAAATACTTCTTGATGGTGTTTCTCCTGAGGCCGAAACAGGTCAACAAATGGCCTAAATTCGTGAATGTACTATGATGATGATGATGATGATTTTTAGATGTATTTGTTGCATATTTATTTACTTAAATTCAATAACTCGACTGAAAAGTTTCCCTCTTTGATCCGAGGCTTGATCCGTGGGACTGCGAGAAATATATAAGATACATCTTGAAGTGGTTTGCTGCCCGTTTTCATGGCGGGTTTATACTCGGGGTTTCCTCCCCAGGTCGATTGCCTTCACCCAGCTCCAGAGATCAGCCTGTAGTTGTCTCTCCTAGATGGTTGTCTTGCAGGACTAACGAACCCCGTCCGCCCGTTTGTCAATCTACAAGGCAGTAGATGTAGAGTTGCCTCTTCCGTCAGGTACACTTACCGAATGACTCCTTCTCCGCTGTATCTGCCGTTCAGGTCTTCACCGTAACCCTGGCAAGGGGCCCTCGCAAGGTACTATCAGCTAGTCAAAGTCAAACATTATTTTTATTATTATTCAATTTGACAGATAGTTAATTGTTTAGTATGTACTGTTATTGTAATTTGTTGTATTTATATGTAACATATGTTTGTCCTGGTGAGTGGAAGAGAAGGCCACATGGTCTTAACTCCACCAGCCCTCATAAATCTATTCTAAATTCTAAATCTATTTTAACCTCCAAACGTTACGATTCAATGTTAGGCGCGAAATGACACTTCGTTTCCGAAGGAAGCCATACTCAGGATTTATACATCAAGAAAAAAGTCCATCGACCCCTACCCGTTTTTAAACACATGAACCTCGGGGCCAAATTCTAGAACTATCCATCCATAGTAATTCTGCCTGAGGGCAGGTCTTTCATTGCAATCATAGCATTTTCATGCTATAATTTGCAGTTTTACTAGGGAATTATAGGTGTGGTAGCTTCCCGTTGGTTTCCACACCGGTGAAGGATGATGATGATGATGATAATGATAAGGATGCTCATGATGGCCGGATGATTTTCGGGGACCGTTGGTTTACAGGCGAGGAAAAACCCCGAAATAAACATCAACTAGGAGACTGTCCTGACCGGGAATCGAACCCGGGCCCGCTGCATGACAAGGCAGCACACTACCTCGATACCACAGCAGTGGACTCTAGAACCATAACACTGAGCAACAAAAAAATATACTTTTTTTTTCCTCTCAGAAAGAAAAATATGTGATTCTGATAGTATTTTTTCTCCTTAATTCAAATGTGATATCGTGTTTTCTCCATCACGCAAGGTTTCCGAGAGACAGGAATTTATAATTTCAAACACTTTAATATTTTCTACATTCGTAACTACACAATATTCGTAAATTCCGACTCGCCTACAAAGTAAGAAATTACGATTTTCTGCTGTATTTCGCTTATGGAGCATCCCTCTTGATGGTCCAACAATAATCGGCCAGCATATTAGGATTCCATTTGCCTTGATATCTATTTCCCGTAGCTGAAATCTCCTGAGTTAGCTCATTTGGTTTTATTTTACAATGGACAAATGGACGAAAAAATGTTTATTAAAAAATAATTATTTAAATCCATTAATTTAAATTGAAATAAAAAACTGTGGGCGATGGAGAAATTTCGAATACATATTTGAAAACACGATAAAAAAACTGCATTAAGTACAACTATTGGTACTCATGAGACAAAAATCATGTTGACCCGTGTAATCTGTTAAGAATCCATTCTAAATAATTCCATGTTCAAATCACTTTTCCAGTTTAATATTTTAGTAAGAAGATTATGTATAGAAAACATTGTATTATGTAGGACTTACGTTTCCACAACATTTTTAATATTTCTTTATAGAATTCAAACAGCACTAAGACAATTTCTTTATCTCCTTTTTTCCTACAGTATCTTTTCATTTGCTAGTCTGCCTACGCTTTCTGCATCCGAAATGCTATCGTCTATTTTTGCGCGTTGCTTTCTCTTCTGGATAAGTCTTTGCATCTGTTTCTGCTCATTTATAACCCTAATCTTGAATCACCAGAAGAACCCACCCCTTCCCTAATCTCCACACACATCTTTCATTCTTCCTCACCCTCCAGGCTCATTTTTAATTTCAAAAAAGCCACATTCCAGCCATTTCTCTTGCCACTAACCTAGCAGACAGCCTTAAGAATTCTTATCTCCAAAGCCTCCTGCTATTTTTATAACCGATGTCACGACCTACTGTATACTTTTTTTTCTACTTCCTCTTAATTTTACGTCAGATTTATCATCCATATGACTTAGTCAGTAATATAATGGTAATAATAATAATAATAATAATAATAATAATAATAATAATAATAATACAGTTTTATAATAATAGTAACAGCACAAAAACAGATTGAATTATTAAATGACATTGCAGAGAAAGTTGGTCTGCAAGCACCAAAATACCTGGAAACCAAATATGGAAAAATTAAACGAGTTTCACAATTTAAATATCTTGGTGAAATAATTCAGGAAAATTGAATTGAAACTAAAGCCAATAAAAGTAGATGCCAACAAATTTAAACAGCATTTCGGCTTACTCACAACACTTATAATAAAAAATGCATATCTTTGCATACAAAATTACGACACTATAACACTGTAATTAAACCAGATGCCTCTATGGAGCAGAAACATTAATTTTGAACAGAAAAAAAGATATCGAAAATATAGTGAAAAAAATAATGCAAAATTTTAAGAAAAGTTTTAGGTCCACAAGTCATAGGTGAAGCATTTAGACTCAGAAGTAAAAAGGAAATAAAAATATATACAGACATTCATAGTGATATTAGAAAACGAAGGTTAAAATTTTATGGCCATATTAAACGAATGGACTCAAATAGGCTTACAGAACAGATAATGGAATTCTACGAAAAGAGAAATAAAGCTCCAGTGGATCCTATGAAGTGGGTTGATGAAGTCAAAAAGGACTTAAAATTGGCAGGAATTACTAAAGAAGATATCCCAAACAGAGATATATTTAGAATTAAGGTGAATAAGTGGCAAGTTGACCAAGAGGACAAACCGAAGCAAAAAGCTGGAACAACTTGGACAGATGATAGAAAACAATCTCATAGCAAAAGAATGAAAGAAATTTGGGCTCAAAGGAAATACCTCTAAGTACTATATGGACTCATCCCCCAATAAAAAAAGTAATAGCTCCATTTTTTACCTGGCAGAGTTAATGCCTTGTATGCCGTTCAAGCAGGTTTTAAAAAGTACAAAAAAAAATAGTTTTACATCCAAATTACAATATAGATAAACGATTACATGTTATAGATAAAATTCAAATATTATTTATAATGTATTTTCATTTACTCTAGATTTAACGAATTAAATGTAAAGTGTGCAAGATATATAAGAAAAGAAAACAATTATTATGACCTTATGTCCTTCACTCTGCCAGCTAAAATAAAGCATTATTATTATTATTATTATTATTATTAGAACAGGTCACAAATAAGGAAATTAGAAACATAATGGAAGCAGAAGAAAGCATAATTGAAAGAATTGAGGAGAAGAAATTGAAGTGGTTAGGACATGTTTTTAGAATGGAAGATGAGCGATGGCCAAAGCAACTATATGAATGGCATCCGAACAGCAAGAAGAAAAGAGGGAGACCAAGGTTAACATGGAAGGAAAACATGAAGACAGTAATGCAAGCTAGAGGGCTAAGCATCGAAGATGCCCAAGACCGTAGGCTTTGGAGGTTTGGCACGGGAAGACGGCAGCAGCTGTAAAAACCCGAAGATAGATAGATAGATTATTATTATTATTATTATTTTACGTAGTAGGCTATACATAAAGGGCAGTAGTTATACTTCCTGCACGTGGTTTGTAATATGTAATATTAACGTATAATTATTGAGATTGCAACTGGAAATGCAGGAAGTTGGACTTTAAATCATGGTGGCCATTGCTGCACGCTATCACGCAAAAACATTTCTTGGTTTACCGAATTTCGAAGTGCTTTTTATGATGTGAAGATGTTTGTTTGAATGTGGTGATTGATTGATGGTTACTTCGGTGACGGACGATGTTGCTGATGGTTGGTATTGATCATGGGTGACGATGACAGCGTCATGATCTGATCGTCATGATTCATGTTCCCCTGTGGCTGCTGAGACTGGTTTCTCCCGACCTCTTGTTCTTTCGATGACTTAGCATATCTCCACTGTTAAACTTGTAGAATCAACGACATATTAATATTTGTTATACAATTTCGATAATAAAAGATACAATTATAAATTATTTGTATTTAATCAAAATGAAATCGTAGATGTAAAAATTTATTCTAAATAATGGCACTAAGTTATTTTTATGTTTTTTTCTGGATAATAGTTATATATTTTTGAAAGATCTACTGTTATAGTTGTTAAAATTAAACTTAGATTATAAATGTTATTATTATTATTATTATTATTATTATTATTATTATTATTATATCACAGTTTCATAATCAAAAAGCTGTGGAAACAAATTTAGAAAAATATAACAGATTAAATGGTATAATTAGGAGAAATTTTGGAAAACAAATGAGGAAAGAAATCCAATTGAGATTTCATAATGCCATGGCCAAACCTGTTCTACTATACGGAAGTGAATGCTGGACACTTCGAGCAAAAGATAAATCCCGCATTAATAGTTCACAAATGAGATTCCTCCGATCACTAACTGGAGTAACATTAAGGGATAGAATGAAAAGTGATGAGATAAGGATGCAGTGAAATAGTAGGGAAATGGTTAAACATATACAAAATTATCAGATTAAATGGTTCCAACACGTCCAGAGAATGTCAAATTCCCGTTTACCAAAGATGATTTACCACTTCAACCCTAAAGGCAAAAGAGACCTCGGAAGACCCTTCAACCGATGGAAAGATCAGTTTTTGTAGTCGCAGAACGGGCATCATCACCCAATACTGCATTCGGAAGAAGAAGAAGAAGATTATTATTATTATTATTATTATTATTATTATTATTATTATTATTGCCATCATCATCTTCCAATCACATGTTAAGAATTGTGATCTGTTTAGAAACGTCTGGTAACTATCATTTATTGTTATTATTATTTTATTATTATTATATTATTATTATTATATTCTTCTTCACTTCACGGGCTAGATAAATTGCCTGTTCAGCCTCACAGTTGTTCTGTCCATCTTCTCACTGGCCTTCCTACGTTCCTTGAACCTCTTGGCTTGTAGTTAAATGCTGCTTTTGGTAATCTTGTTACGTTCATTCTTTCCACATGTCTGAACCATTTTTCTTTATATTGTTTGATTTTATCATTCAATGGATATATATTTAACTCTGTTCTTATATCTTCATTTTTTATCCGATCTATTCTTGTGCAGTAGAAAAGTAAGGATGGAAGGGGATTTTATCAATATTTCTATTTAATCCTATAGGGTTATTTGATCCTGCCTTTTGTTCTTTTAAGGAAGTTAATTTCTACGCTTTGTATTCTCATAAGTAATGCCACGAGTGATTTCCAAATTATCGATAAATTCACGACTCACGAAGTGAGGAGTGAATTTATCTAGAGAATTTGGAAATCAAGAGTGGCATTTGTTAGGACTATTTAACGAATAAAATTAAGCTGTTTACTCACAAATCATTATTTAACTATAGTTATTTTAAAATATTTATATATTTAATGTAAACGGCGATGTTTGAAAACAAATGAGAAACGATAGGTACGCTTCTACTGCTTCTTTTGTTTATCACTGCAACCAGATCATACTATTTATTGCCAAAGGAACGCAATATTGTAAGGAGGAGCTTTCTTTAATATGGTAATTATAACACTGATAAATATTTGGTGAAACACGACTCTGATTGGTTGTAAAACAGAAATCATTGAAACGTGATTGGTCATTGACTCCCATTTGGGGCATGAGTTAAATAGTCCTTTGTAGATTTTTGGTCATTACCCAAGTTTCGCTCCCATAAAGTAATGCAGGAACTGCCAATGTTTTATAAAACTTCAATCTAGTATCTCTTGTTTTGTTCTTTAATGTTCTATGTATAGTTCTTGACAGTTTCATAATTAGGTCTCTTTCAGATTATTATTATTATTATTATTATTATTATTATTATTATTATTATTATTATTATTATTATTATTATACTCCAGTCGACTGTCAGGCTATGTGACCTTTTAAGAAATTACTTTCAATTAAGTATTTTCATTAAACTTATTTAATTATCTTCTTCTTCTTCTTCTTCATTCCAAGTATTAGGCCAAGACCTGTTACGATCCTATAGAAACTTTTCCCTCCAGCGTTTCATAGGACGGCCCAGTGATCTTCGTCCTCTTGGTATATAATTATAAACAGCTTTGGGGATCCGATTTGAACTCATTCTTTCAAGATGGTGTTTTCAATTCAGTTGGTACTGTTTAATATATTCCAAAATTGGCGTAGTCTTCAATTATTTTAAGATATCGGTGTCCATTTTCCGATCCCATCTGGTGTAACCCGCTGTTCTGCGCATGAATCTCATTTCACAAGCCGTTATTCTGCTTTCATGATGTCTTTTTAATGTCCATGCTTCACTACCATAGGTCAACACTGGTCTAGCCAAAGTGCAATATAAACGTAATCTGCTGTTTTTTTGTACAAGGGATGGTTTCATAACTTGATTAATAATTCCGAAACTTTTATTATAACTTGTAATTTTTTCAGGGATATCCTTTTCATCCCAGATAGAGAGATAATATCCAAGATATTTAAATTGATTAGATCTCTCTAAAATTCTATTCTGGAGACAGATTTTACTTTGTATGGGGTCCTTCCCATGAAATTTATTATTATTATTATTATTATTATTATTATTATTATTATTATTATTATTATTATTATTATTATAAATCTTACAGCAGGAATAAGAACGGCTGTCGTGTATACAAACATCTATATTTGCATGTATATAACTTATGAGAATAAAATATGTGTTCAGTAGTAAAAATACATCATTCTGTATTCAGTTTCTTGCAAGAAAAATTCGCTTCAAATCCTCGTATTCATTCCACCGGGGAGACTTTTTATTCACTTTTTCTGAATCGGTGTCGAAGTGCACAATTTTCCTCCCGCTTTACAATGGAGGCATCGTTCAGAACCCGATCTTGTTCGCATTGTTCCTTGAGAAGAGAGACATGCATTCCCCGACTCCTCTAATATCGCAATGTGCACTTTATCCTGTTTTCCAAGAAAGGTACAGAAATACAGGTGTTTTATCTACGAATGTGATAAGAGAAATTAATAATGAGTCCATTAATGGTTAAGTTGTTAATTAACAATGAATATGGCTGCTCTCAATTTAAATTTGGAAGACGGTCTTAGTTTTGTAAGAATATATTGTTCCTGAGATATTTGTGTTTAAATATATCTCTTACTCAAACTTTTCATATAAATATATTCAGAAACAATTGACTATTGCAAAGATAAATACCAACTAGATAGTATAACTGTCACAGGATTGATGATCGGGGCAAGAGGTACTATACCAGGATTCTTAGCCAAATTTTGGAATTCCTTAGATTTGGACAGGGTGTATCTTTCTAAAATTGTCATCGCTGCCATTAGAGGATCAATTTCAATTTTAAGAAACCATTTTTACAAAATTGCTACCTTATAGTATGTATACTTCAATCAGGCCTACAAGTTGGATTTTTTAAATGTATTTACAAAATGTATTTCATCAATTTACGATTGAGGGTCTTTCCACGTTTCAGCGGTTGCCCTTTTACCAGCCGGCTGCTGGCCCTTCACATCCACATGTGTCAATCACAGAGGTAGATGATCAACAGCCAGTGTAGGGGTGACATGTGGTTAGCATGTCGAGTCCCCCAGCCGTTATAGCTGGTTCCTCAACCTGGAGCCGCTACTTATTGTAGCTACCCAATTGCCTCACGATGCTGGGTGGGCACCGGTCCCATACTGGCCGAAATATGAGAAAATTTCTTCCCCCATGGAGACTCGAACCAGCGCAAGTCCCGTAGCTCTGCGCCAAGGCTTCCTACCTTAATCGCTCGGGAAAATTAATTGTCTGTATCACTTTGTACTTGAGGCAATCCTCTAATGAGGAAAGTTTTATATAATAAATAACATCTTTTCAGCGCTACAAGAATTAATTCAAGATACAATTTAAACAGTCTTCTTATTGTATCTTGTAAGGCCAACTTTCCCTTAACAGAGATTTAGGCGCTCTCCCCTACAGGGAAGAATTTGAACCATACTAATTTAGTTACACTTGTTTTCGTATAGGTGTCATTTGTGTGGTCCGTGACATCTAGGAAACCAAGGTAGTACTAGGACGGGAAAATCCGGTAAATATTGCTTAGAGGCTTTTTCATTCAGGCTTAAGGACCTATTACGAGCCTGAAAATCTTCAGACTCGGTACCCACGGCTTGAAGTCTCTCCCGGAGGACTTGATCCTTGGATTTTTCCGTCCTAAGAAATCCATCGACCCCGGCCGGGTTTGAACCCGCGACCCTCGGGACAGGAGGCAAGGAGCATAACCACCAAACCATCGTGATCGATTACTTAAATAGTAATGGAACAAAAATAGTGCTAGAAGATAAGATGTTCGAACAGGTTTCACACTTCCAGTATTTGGGCTGCGATATAACTTATGAAAAAGAACAAGATATAAATAAGAAAATGCATACATGTCAACATATTTGTGGAACAATCAGAGGAACACAGAGAAACAAAGTAAGAAAGAATATGAGCTAAGATTTTACTCAACGATGACACTACCAGTGGTGATGTATGGAAGTGAGGTCTGGGTCCTGAAGGAAAAAGAAAAAGTAAAATTCAGGCAGCGGAAGTGAGATTCCTACAGACTGTGAAAGGTTGTACAAGAGAAGAACATATTAAAAATGAGAATATTAGAGAGGAACTAAAAGTACAACCACTTCTTCAACAAATAGAAGAACACAGGAAAAATTGGAATGCAAAGAATGACAGAGTATAGGATACCAAAGATGGCACTGATGTACACTGCTAAAAAAAAATAGGGGATATTGTAGAATAACCTATTACGACTATGTTTTTAGGAACAGTATTAGATGCAATCACTTTCTATTACTCCAAAAGAATGTAAACAAGAGTTTAAAGTCATTACGTAACCTCTGTACCACACCAGATGTCAAAGAGATCCTGATTAGGAATATGGCAAACAAACAAAGCAACATTAACATGGGTGAAAATGTTTCAAAGTAAAATCTGTCTCCAGAATAAAATTTTAGAGAGATCTAATCAATTTAAATATATTGGATATTACCTCTCTATCTGGGATGAAAAGGATATCCCTGAAAAAGTTACTAGTTATAATAAAAGTTTAGGAATTATTAATCAAGTTATAAAACCATCCCTTGTACAAAAAAACACCAGATTACGTTTATATAACACTTTGGCTAGACCAGTGCTGACCTATGGTAGTGAAGCATGGACACTAAGAAAACAACATGAAAGCAGAATAACGGCTTGTGAAATGAGATTCATGCGCAGAACAGCGGGTTACAACCAGATGGGATCGGAAAAAGGAACACCGATATCTTAAAGAATTGAAGACTACGCCAATTTTGGAATATATTAAACAGTACCAACTAAATTGGAAACACCATCTTGAAAGAATGAGTTCAAATCGGATCCCCAAAACTGTTTATAATTATATACCAAGAGGACGAAGATCACTGGGCCGTCCTATGAAACGCTGGAGGGAAAATTTTCTATAGGATCGTAACAGGCCTTGGCCTAATACTTGGAAGGAAGAAGAATAAGAAGAAGAAAATGTTTCTTTAGTATGGTGTATGGTCTCCTCGAACGGCCAGCACTGCCTCACACCTGTGTGGCATTAATGTAATGAGGTTAGCAATGAGTTCTTGGGGGATACGTGGCCACTCTTCCATAAGAGCAATGTGCAGCTCTGGAACAGTTGTTGGAGGTGCTGGTCTGCCTGCAATGCGCCTGCCTAATGCAACCCACACATGCTCAATGGGATTTAAGTCCGGGGAGGAAGCTGGCCATTGCATACGCTCGATACCCTCCACTTCCAGCATGTCGTGCACCAAGCCAGCTCTGTGGCGTCGTGCATTATCGTCCATAAAAAGAAAAGAAGCACCTATGGCACCAGCATAAGGCACGACAAAAGGTCGGAGAATCTCATCTCTATACCTTACCGCAGTCAAAGTACCACCTTGGATGACTTAGAGGTCCGTACGTCCACCACTCTGTCCACACCATCAATCCACCGCCACCATATGGGGATCTTTCACGTACAAAAGCTGGATTGTTTCGTGTCCCTTTTTCTCTCCAGATGAATACACGCCGACTATCGCATTCCACGTTGAATCGCGACTGATCAGAAAAAAGAACTGATCTCCATTCAGCATGCCTCCACCCACGATGTTCCTCCGCCCAGTTTCTGCGATCTCTACGGTGTTGTGGAGTTAACCTGGTACACACCATGGGCCTACGAGCATAGAGACCACTTCCATGCAGTCGATTAGGGACAGTTTGAGTTGACAACCCTGCGTCCTGTTGCTGTTTGAAGTATATTTCGCAGTTGAGTTGCATTCTGCTCTCTATTCCGACGGGCTGTTAACAAGAGGTAACGGTCATCCCTTGCTGTTGTTGCCCTTGGTCGACCTTGTCCGGCACATCTGTGAACAGTATGTTCTTTGAAAATGATTCCAAAGTCTGGAAATCACGCTTTGAGACACACCAATGGCTTGTGCCACCTCTTGTTGTGTCTATCCAGCTTCCTTCCTTCCTATGGCCCTCCAAGCCATTGGTTCAGGTAAATCACGTTGTCGAGGCATTACTGTCCCTAAGGCAAGTCATTCACTAACTGAAAACTGGACTGGATTTAAAAACAGCAACAAAACATTCACCCCCACATCACCCTTTCACATCGACAGTACAGACACTGCCCTCTGGTGTGGTACCGAGGTTACGTAACAACTTCAAACTCTTATTTACATTATCTTGGAGTAATAGAAAGTGATTGCATCTAATACTATTCCAAAAAACATAGTCTTAATAGGTTATTCTACAATATCCCCTAATTTTTTTGAGCAGTGTATAATCCTGGAGGATGAAGATCGGTGCGAAGATCAAGAGAGGGCTGGGCTGAACAGATGTGAGATCAGAACAGGCAAATACCTAATCTGTGAAAGTTGATGATTATTATTATTATTATTATTATTATTATTATTATTTATTATTTGTCCACCGCTGTGGTCTCAACGTAGCGTGCTGCTTTCTCACGCAGCGGGTCCGGGTTCGATCCACGGTCGGGGCAGTTTTTCTGGATCAGGTTTCTATCGGGGTTTTTCCTCACCTGTAAGACAAATGTCAGGAAAACTTTAAGGCCCAAACGGTCACCGAAATCATATGGCCATCATCATCATCATCCTTCACCGGTGTGAAACGCAGCGGAAGCTTCCACACCTACAATTCGCTAGTAAAGCTGCAAGCATAGCATGAAAGTGCGAATGTGAAATAATGTCAGATTCAATGGATACATTGTATAGATTACATAATGAGTCAATAAGAAATGAACTGGAAATATTTTCAATTATCGATAAACTAGAAGAGCACAAATACCAATGGAAAGAACATTTAAACAGAATGGACAATACAAGATTACCCAAAACGATCAACACCTAGGAACCGCATGGAAAAAGACCTTTGGGACGGCCAAGGAAACGATGGACTTGAGACCGGAACATGTCACCTATTGACCTAATCCTGGAAAGGAAGAAGAAGAAAAAGACAATTTTTGATGTGGAACATTCTTTTGTATAACAAACTAACTCACTGGTAGTATCGAACCCGTAGGTCCATGGCCGCGCGTACATAAGCTCTCCATATACCCCTGTAATGAGCCAATGTTTTCCATTCATCCCCTGTATAATCTACTTCCCTCAAATCATAGATAATGTTATCCTGCCACCTCATTCTTGGTCTACCAACTCGGCGTTTTCCCTCTGGTTTTCCTACAAGAAGCTTCCATGCACGTCTTTCATTCCCCATTCGTGCCACATGTCCTGCCCATCGCAGTCTACGAGACTTAACTGTTCTTATTATATCTGGCTTCCTATAAAGACCATTCACTGTTATGCAGTGTTCTCCATTCACCTGTCTGTTCATCTATCTTTGGTCCAAAAATTTTCCTAAGAACTTTATTCTCAAATACTCGTAATCTCCTTTCCTCCCTTAAAGTAAGAGTACATGTTTCGCACCCATTTAATATAACTGGTTGAATAATAGTTTTATATGTTTTCAGTTTAACGTTTTTTGAAAGGAGTTGGGAAGACAAGAGTCTCTGTAATGCATAACAGCACGCATTTCCAGAATTGAGCCTATGTTTAATGTCCTTGTGCATCTCATTCCTATTTGTGATAATTGTTTCTAGCAAAAACAGAAATGAAATCATTCTCAATGTTGAAGTATTTGTTAGAATGTAATTTATGTAATTTCAACTTAATTTATAAATTTATTTGGTAACCTGAGTGCAGAATATTTCCTTATCTTGAATTCTAACTTCTGTGATAAATTTACGCTGAATTCTAACATATCCATCAGTGTAAAGTTCACGCATATGAACTTTGAAATACTCATCATAAACTTGAATATTGTGAGGTCTCAAAAACATTTTATGTGTTTACTTTACTTTTAAAAAAAATCGTAAAATATATTTACATTCACTTTTACACTGGTAGGAAACTTTCATTTCGAAAAGATTAAACATTTTATGTTGATTTTCAAAACGAAACAAGAGATGACATTTTGTTTCTTTTGATGAGATCCCATTAACCATCATCGCATGTAGCTTATCCTGAGGAGGCAAAAGTCCATAACTTCTCGCAACTTGCATCATGTGCTCGCCCAACATTAATTCTTTGACAACTAATTTGAAATGGAATAAGTCATGTAGGGGAACGGGAATCAATATTAATGACCATTTATTGCACAATTTTTTATTCGCTGATGACCTGAATATAAAAGGACAAGATGAAGAAGATATATAATATCCATTCATAGTAATTCTGCCCGAGGGTAGGTTTTTCCCTGCAATCATAGCATTTTCATGCTATGCTCTGCAGCTTTACTAGGGAATTGTAGGTGTGGTTGCTTCCCGTTGCTTTCCACACCGGTGAAGGATGTTTATAATGATGATGATGATAATGACGACGATGCAGATGATGTGGATGATGGCCATATGGTTTCGGGGACCGGTTGGGCCTTAAAGTTTTCTTGAAATTTGTCTTACAGGTGAGGAAAAACCCCGATATAAACCTCACCCAGAAAAACTGTCCCAACCGAGGATCAAACCCGGGCCCGCTGCGTGACAATGCAGCACGCTACCTCGAGACCACAATGGTGGACAATATAGAATATGCGATTAGAAAGTTGGTAGATGCATTTGAGGTAGGCGGACTGAAGATGAATTGTGTTAAAACAGAATATATGGTGATCGGAGGAAATTCAGAAGACCTAGGTCTACACGTAAATAACATGGTAATTAAATGTATTGAATTTATATATCTTGGTTCTATAATAGATAAATCTGGTACTTGTGAAAAATATATATTACTTACTTACTTACTCACTGGCACTATCGAACCCGTAGGTTCATGGCCGCGCGGGCACAAGCTCTCCATTCATCCCTATCCTGAACTAATGCTTTCCAATCATTCCCTGTATAATTTCTACTTCCCTCAAATCATAGTTAATGGTATTCTCCCACCTCATTCTTGGTCTACCAACGGGGCGTTTCTACCTCTGGCTTTCCTACAAGAAGCTTCCATGCAAGTCTTTCATTCCCCATACGTGCAACATGTCCTGCCCATCGCAGTCTACGAGACTTAACTGTTCTTATTATATCTGGCTTCCTATAAAGACCATGTAGTTCATTGTTAAGTAGTCTTCTCCATTCACCTGTCTGTTCATCTCTCTTTGGTCCAAACATTTTCCTAAGTACTTTATTCTCAAATACTTGTAATCTCCTTTCCTCCCTCAAAGTAAGAGTCCATGTTTCGCACCCATATAATATAACTGGTAGAATAATATCTTAATATATAAAAATTACGTGTCACGTTGTTTGTCCGCGATGGAATCCTAAACTACTGAACCGATTTTAATAAAATATTGCACACTCTGTTCAGTTTGATCCAACTTGAGACTTAGGGAAGTTTATAACTAAATTTATAGTCGCATTATTTTTACTGCAAATTATTTATTTAATATTTAACAAAGAGTTATAATTATCTATGAGTTCCATACTATTCTAACAGATGGCCGTGTAAGGTAATTGGTTCATTATTTAACCAGGTGGCTGTGATTTTTGTTGCAACCGCGAATTTCAATTCAATTACAAATATTGATTATTTCACAATTTAAGTGTGTTTGTGTTTATTTTATTTTCAATATATTGATGATAACATTAATTTCATGTGTAAGTATTAGTTTTAAATAATCTGGCTGAAAGACAGCAACTTAATTTAAATTTAACTGGACCGAGAAGAGACATTGAACAATGTGGCGAATCAGTTCTAGAGACCATGTACGAATTTGCGCAAATTGGTATAGGCCTATGTGACATAAATCTTACATTTAAGAAGAAAGTTCATTTAAAAACATGTGAAGGTCCTAAGGAACGGAATAACAGAACTGTAAGTAAGTCTGTTAGTTGTAATAATATGCCTAATATTACAGAAACAATCTCCATGCCTCAATTAAATGAAAAACAAGATGACTATAATATATCACAAGATGATATTACTATACAGAGACTTCTTGATGATGATGAGAATCCAAACTGCCAACAAGTTCGTAGAAAAAAAAACGAAAGTATACCGGTAATGAAATCAGCAACCTCCTCAAAATATTCCATCAATAAATGTATATAATCCTTATGATACACTTGTGGATGATACTGAGAATGCAGACAACATAAATCCATCTCAATCAACAAAACCACTTCCACATAAACCACCACCCATATTTATACCGGGTGTAGTTAACGTACCAGAACTAAAAAATTGTGTAAAACAAAAACTTTCTGATTTAGATTTCTCACTTAGTTTACTACAACATAATTTAACATATACCTTAGCCACAGCAATTTATAACTCAAGAACGGCTGGACCGATTTTTATGATCTTTGATTTGTTGGATTTGTTTCCGCCCCGAATAGCAGATAAATATTGAAACATCGGAAAAATTAACGTAAAAATATTTAAAGGCGATACGACGTTCGCCGGGCCAGCTAGTTTTTATATATTTTCAGTTTAACGTTTTTCGAAAAAAGTTGGGATATCAAGTGTCATTATTATTATTTTTTTTTATTCGAGAGTGTGTGTGTGTGTGTGTGAGAGAGAGAGAGGAGGAGAGAGAGAGAGAGAGAGAGAGAGAGAGAGAGAGAGAGAGAGAGAGAGTAATCGATTCGATGAAAGCAATGGAATTTAACGACTAGTGTTTATATTTTGATGGCAATAAAAACATATAATTGGACGAAACCGGTTATGTGTGATGTATTGGAGAAGATTGGAAGCATTACTCAGGACGAATAAATATAATGGTTGCAGGTGAAATCAGGAAACTGGACAGTTCCCATTGTACCGAGGGCAATAACAGGAACAGCTTGGTTGCACTCCGGTACACAAATACAATAATAATGCATACAATTCAATTTCACTCTTCATTACGTTACATATTAATTAAAACTTCATATTGACCTGTGTTTGTGTTGTTTATGTGGTTGGATAATAGACTCAACTTCCGTCACACTGACATTAAAATTATTTTGACGGCTGACAATGTATTACTTTTAATCTCTATCTACCAGTAATTCATACCAAAACAAATTGACCTCGTTCAAAAGTTCGCTAAATCAAATTTCAAAGCCAGCACATATGGTTAAAAAATAACGAGTATTCAACATGCGCCAAGCAGTGCTCTTCAATAGAATTAAATAATTTAAAATGTCTATTTACTGCAATATCAATGTTTCTATTTTTAAATATACTGTCTAGTTCTTCTTTTTCGTGGATGCGTCGGACATTCCAGGTTGCATATCTTACAATATCATTCTGCCGTTTTCTTTAACCATATTTCTTTGCTGTGGGTCGTCATATTTCAATTCCTTCTGGATTTTATCGTGTTGAGACTTGAAAGTAGTTTTGAAGTTCCTTAGGACAGGTTACTGGCCCGACGCTAAGTAGTCCAGTGGTAGGGCTGCTACCTTTTAGTCTCTAGACAGACATTAGGATACTGCATTTACTCAGTACCCGATGGAACGGTTATACCGCCGTGACTCGGTCCTCAGAGCCTCGTTTGTGAAAACGGGTTGTACCACGAGAAGGTGAGGATGAGAATGGGGTAAGAGAGGTTATACACAAGCCACAGTTAGTCCAAAAGCATTCAAGATTAAAAGTGTATAAAACACTGGCTCTTCCAACTCTTTTGTATGGTAGCGAAGTACGGACGTTGAAACAGAAGGATATACAGAGACTTAGATCTGCTGAAATGAGATATCTTCGGAGGACTGCAGGATACACACTATTAGATCACAAAAAAAAAGAAGACATCTTAGAAGAATTACACATGGAATCTTTAGAAAACAAAATGTCTGATTATAAGTCAAGATGGATGCAACATGTTCATCGAATGGAAGATCACAGAATACCTAAACAAATGTTAAGATATCAACCTGCAGGAAGAAGAAGACCAGGACGTCCACTCAAAAGACTTTTGGATGGTGTTTCTCTTGAGGCCGAAACAGGTCAACAAATGGCCTAAATTCGTGAATGTACTATGGTGATGATGATGTCTATTTAGTATATGTGGTAGAAAATTAGCGCCATGTAAATTTAATTTGCTGCTATTTTTTCTTTGTACAGTAAGAAACAACTCACTAATATTACTTACATTTTTTTTACTTTTGAGGGTCTCTCCACTTTTCAGCGGTTACCCTGTATTCCCATTCGCCATTCTTGCCGATCACGCCATTCATCCTCCTCCAGACCTCGGTCGTTCATCGATCTATGGATCTCTCCTCTCCAAGTTGTTCTTGGCCTGCCGGTTTCCTTCTACCAGAAGGTGACCATAATAAAAGAGTTTTGGGCCACCTATCATCCTCCATTCTCCTGACTTGGCCATACCACTGAAGAGCTCGTCTTTCGATCCTTTCCACCACTGTCTCCTCCATATCCATCATCTGCCTCTCTTCTTTATTTCTTCTTCTTTCCAACCTGGACACCCTGGCACTGCGTCTTATTCCATCCATCTCCACTGCCAAGATCTTAGTTTTTTGTCC
This sequence comes from Diploptera punctata, assembly GCA_030220185.1. Classification (NCBI taxonomy): domain Eukaryota; kingdom Metazoa; phylum Arthropoda; class Insecta; order Blattodea; family Blaberidae; genus Diploptera; species Diploptera punctata. The sequence goes on along the minus strand of JASPKZ010008382.1, from coordinate 377,402 downwards.
CTCTACCAAAGTTCATCCCTCAGCACCATAAGTCATTATGCTTTCCACAACAGACTTCAAAATCCTCTTCTTCGTGTGGTTTGACATGGTCCTACTCCACAGTACTCCATTCAAAATTTTTGTGGCTCTTCGTGCTTGTACTAACCTGCTATCTACTTCAGCTTTTACAACTCCCTGATTCATCAATAAAGTGATCCCAAATATTTAAATTTTTTAACAGCTCTAATAATTCCTTGGGATAGGGATATATCTCGTCCACTTCCTCCTACTACAAGATATTCAGTTTTTGCCATGTTTACTCTTAATCCTCCTGTTTCAAAAGCATTTAGAAGTTTTCTCATCATGTATTTCACATCCTTACGACTCTGAGCTATCAACACTTGATCGTCTGCAAATAATAAGGAATGTACTGTGCCACCTTGGACTGTTACTCCCATGCCTCCACAATATCGATTCCACTGCTCCAATATATGCTGGATGTATATTTTGAACAGAGTAGGGGACATACTACAGCCCTGTCGCAGGCCTTTAGTAGTTCTGAATGGAGAGGATATCATCTTACCCACTTTACCCGAAGCCTGACACTGCTGGTACAACCGTCGGACAAGTGAAATCGTTGGTAAATCGATACCAACATCGGCAATTGCATCCCAAAGTTGGTTGATTTGCACTGAGTCATGACTAATAATACTTTTTAAAAATTAATAATGTGTTTTTTTCATTACTTACTAAAAATAGTTTTAAGATCTGTTAATATATTTACCTAATGCTTTGTATAATACGTGACAGATTAATTCATTATAGTTTATTATTTTCTTTCTATTTTTTCTTTCTTTTCTTTTTATGTATAGTAGATTCGAGCTGTTATTCCTTTCTGTATTCATTCTATCATTAATTTAATTTTAATTGTATTTAATTTTATTGTATTATTAGACATTGTTTTCACTATTATTCAATTTGACAGATAATTAATTGTTTAATCTGTACTAATATTGTAATTTATTGTATTTATATGTAACATTTGTTTGTCCTGGTGAGTGGAAGACAAGGCCACATGGTCTTAACTCCACCAGGCTAAATAAATATATTCTATTCTAAAAGCTCCTTATTCGCCAGGGATATGTTCAGCAAAATTGCCGCGAATACAGAAACCGCGGATATGGAATGGTAATTTGTACGGGTATTATAGGGGATATGTTCTAAGATTCCAGAATAAAATTAAAATTATCATAAGTAATGCCACGAGTGATTTCCAAATTATCGATAAATTCACGACTCACGAAGTGAGGAGTGAATTTATCTAGAGAATTTGGAAATCAAGAGTGGCATTTGTTAGGACTATTTAACGAATAAAATTAAGCTATTTACTCACAAATCATGATTTAAATATAGTTATTTTAAAATATGTAAACGGCGATGTTTGAAAACAAATAAGAAACATTATGTTTCACTTGTTTATCACTGCAACCAGATCATATTATTTATTGCCGAAGGAACGCAATATTGTAAGAATGCTCTCTAGTGGAGAAAAATGAAACACATCAAACTGTATATTAATTAATTTCTGATGTCCTATGATGTAAATATGTCAATTATATTTTTCTGGAACGTTATTACCTGAGGAACAAAATACGTTTAAGTAAGTACAAACAGTGGTTTCTTTTTTGTGGTATAATCAATTGCTATAAATGTTTTTGTATTATCTCCCGCAACCACGATCAGGTTAAATTCGTGCACTATATATATACAATCCGGTAACCACATGTGGTCTCTACAAAATAATGCTATGCTCTATTCACAATGTTAAAAAAGAGGAGCTTTATTTTACAGTGATAAAATTAAACTGATAAATTCGAGGCGAAAGACGACTGTGATTGGTTGTAAATAAAAAACATTGAAATGTGATTGGTCATTGACTTCCATTTGGGGCATGAGTTAAATAGTCAAAGTAAAATCAATTAATGAGAGATTTTGAACAATTTCCATTAATAATTATTGCCAGGCTTAGACAAGGACTTAACGAAGTTAGGAAATGTTCTCTGTTTTTTCGCTTTTAAATGATGATGATTATTATTATTATTATTATTATTATTATTATTATTATTGCTATTATTACTATTATTATTATTATTATTATTATTATTATTATTATTATTATTATTATTATTATTATTGCACAAAGCCAATAAAAACCCAAATCACCAATTAAAAAAGTTAAGATTCAACGCGTTACAGTAGCGACGCTACCTTTGTCAAGACTTAATATTGAGTCAATATTTTCATTTTTTAACTTTCTCTGTTCTGAAATTAACTTTTCATTATTGACTTAGAAAAAGTGAAGTAAATGATTGAGCATAGTTTCCAGGACTCGTCACACATAAAATACTTAAGGTTGAAAATGGCGCGTCTGACGAAACAGTGAAGTCCATTAGAGTGAAATGCATTTCTTTGTGTTATATTCGGGTGCTGTCAATCCGGAAGCAGACCTGTCAGTGCCTCGCTGAAAAACGCTGAAGCAGCTTTCATATAAAAATCTCTCAAATAGAAAAAAATATTCCTTTCTGTGCTTTCAATTTTCGGAGGTGACCTTTATTGCTCTTTCAAATGAACGTGAAATATAATTGCACCTCTAAACTGATAAGATTTTAACAGACATTCTTCTGTTATTTATAGTCTTTCCTTCAATTATCCATTCTTCACTTATATACGTCGACACTATAAAAAATGTAGAACTCTGCTAACATGGACTCAATGTATGAGAGACTGGTTAAATGCAAGCTAATTTCAGATAGAACTTACGCGCTTCATATATTTTTAATGTGTCAAATGGAAGTAACACATAATATTCTAATACTATATCATCACATCATCATCCGGTATCATGGCAGCTGTCGCCGTCTTCCGGAAACCAAACGACATTCCTCTCTGTCTATCCATTGATCTTCCTCCAATCCTCTGATATTCATAGCCGCTTGTATCCTTCTATCCAAGTTTTCTTCGGTCTTCTTTTCTTCCTCCTTTACATTGGGATCCCTTCCATAACAATTTTAGGCAATATTGCTCAGGCATTGTTTTGACATGGCCATACCACTGTAATCTTTTCTTTTCTATGTCTATGATGTCTGGCTCCTCTTTTACACCCATAATTTCCCTTATTTCTTTATTTTGTATTCTATCTATTCTAGATTTTTCAGCTGATTTTCTTAAAACGTCCATTTATATACTTAAAATTATTTTGATTTCTTGGTAGCAATTTGCCAGACTTCAGCGCCATATGTTAAAATGCTCTAAATTATGGTTTGATATATTTGTTATTTCTATATTTTGTCATATTTTTGCTCCGCCAAACAGAGTTTAAAGCATTTATTGCTTGTTTTGTTTGAGCGATTATATTTTTAATTTCCACTGTGTTATCACCTGAATGGTCTAATTTTGTTCCTAAATAAGTGCATTCAATACTAGGTTTTAGTTCTTCTCCATTGTTGAAAGTGATGTTTTCCATTTCTTCTCCTATACACAGGTATTTAGTTTTCTCAATGTTTATATAAATTCCCCATTTTTCATATTCTTCTTTGAGTTCTTTTGCCATATATTCTATGACATCGTGGTCTTGTGCTATTAATACCTGGTTGTCTGCAAAATTCGGTGAATATAGGCTACATGTGTATTTTTGATTGGTATGCTCATTTGTTGAAATTTTTTTCCTCCAGTCTCTTTGGAGATAAATTTTTAATAGAGTTGGAAATAAACTGCAACCCTGCCTTAAACATTTTGTAATAGTAAATCCCTCTGTTATATGTTTTCCAATTTTTATTTTCGAAATACATTGAAATGAGATCTTATTAATGTCATCTGTCTGTCTAGAGCAGACTCGAATGTGACATTAACACCTACTGTGACTAAAGAGTATTTAAAATTAAAATATAAAATGATGGAATATTCACTAGAGCAGCCATTAAATCTTTAGAGAATGAGGAAGGCTTACAACTGAATGGTATTAATAAGCTGTTAGTTTATGCTGATGATGTAGTAGTACTGGCCGATAGCGAGGAGATACTAAAGGCCAACACGCACACACTATTGAGTAACACTAAGAAATTAGGACTGGAAATAAATATCAGTAAAACTAAATATATGGTCACACGTAGAAATTCAGTATATAATGGAAATGGACAGCTAATGACAAATGAGGGAAATTTTGAGGAAGTGGCTGAATTCAAATACCTAGGAACAATAATCACAAATAGGAATGAGATGCAAAAAGAAATGAAACATAGGCTCAATTCTGGAAATGCGTTCTATTATGCATTGCAGAGACTTTTGATGTCCCAACTCCTTTCAAAAAACGTTAAGCTGAAAATATATAAAACTATTATTCTACCAGTTATATTATATGGGTGCGAAACCTGGACTCTTACTTTAAGGGAGGAAAGGAGATTACGAGTATTTGAGAATAAAGTTCTTAGGAAAATTTTTGGACCGAAGAGAGATGAACAGACAGGTGAATGGAAGACACTACATAACAATGAACTACATGGTCTTTATATGAAGCCAGATATAATAAGAACAGTTAAGTCTCGTAGACTGCGATGGGCAGGACATGTTGCACGTATGGGGAATGAAAGACGTGCATGGAAGCTTCTTGTAGGAAAGCCAGAGGGAAAACGTCCAATTGGTAGACCAAGAATGAGGTGGGAGAACAACATTAACTATGATTTGAGGGAAGTAGATTATACAGGGAATGATTGGAAAGTATTAGCTCAGGATAGGGATGTATGGAGAGCTTATGTCCGCGCGGCCATGAACCTTCGGGTTCGATAATGCTAGTGAGTTAGTTAGTTAGTTAGTTAATGATGGAATATTCACCTAAAAGGTCCGTCTCCTCAACTTTATCAGTTATTTAACTGTAGCGCTTTCGGGACTTGTACCATTATCGGCAGGATTCACAACTGGTGTTTCATTGAATGTTATAATAGTTGAAAGTGTATTTACTATTTACTTCCGCTGCATCAGTGTGTCACTTTTCATAAATTCTCGACTTATTATGTTTTATTTTTGGATATCGACAGGCCTATAAGAAAATCCATCAAGTAATTCTGCCCGAAGGGAGGTCTTTCACTGCAATCATAACATTTACGTGCTATGCTTTGCAGCTTTACTAGGGAATTATAGGTGTGGTAGCTTCTCGTTGCTTTCCACACCGATAAACGATGATGATGATGATAACGATAAGGATGAATATGGTGGCCGGATGATTTTCGGAGTCCGTTGGGCTCAAACCTTCCTGACATTTGTCTTACAGATGAGGAAAAACTCCGATAAAAACCTCACCTAGGAGCCTGTCCCGACCGGTAATCCAACCCGGGCTCGCTGCGTGACAAGGCAGCACGCTACCTCGAGACCACAGCAGTGGACTGTAAGAAAAAAAAATTATAAAACACTAAAAAACGTCTCATTATAAGCCACGTGTTGTATTGTTAATGCAGATGATATAAGTTTCATATCAGCCGTTTTCCCATATAGTTCATAGAAAGAGTCCAAATAGTGTAAAAATTAATAAATACACGTGAAATGATTGGTTCACCTCTGATACAGTAACAACGAATACCATTTCATTATATTGATAATATAATTTCGTATGCTCGCCACCCTTCGTGGCGAGGATAGCAAGTGTTTCGGTTTTAACCATCATATGGATTAAGCCGCACCATATCCCCCGTTCTCATAACTATGGGAAAATCCAATTATTCGCTAACCATTATATTTTACACCCCTTCCGTATAATTGTCTATAATCGGATGTAATTCCCTCTAATAATTGTTATGTATTATGTTACACATGCAAATATATGAAACAATCGATTTATTACAAAAAGTGATGAAATTTCTTTATCATTCTGCTATGGGGATTGAGGTTATGGGCATTGGATTTATTGGGATATATCAAGGGAAAATGCGGTGTGATGTGGCGTAGCAGGCAGATCTCATTGCATGAGATTAATGTATGGAACACTCTGTGCCCCAGTCAAATCAAACATACGAATATCCAATCTACTGAATGCTCAAGGGAAATGCACGAACTTGTAGACTCTGTTTTTCATGAAAATTTGAAAGAAAAGTTTGAATAAAGTATTACCTCTCATATATTTTTATGTCATTCCATACTTTGATTCGTTTATATATTTCATTGATTCTTCTTTTTCGCCAACCTGTCTCCTAACTACTCGGTCCAGGTTCGATATCAAACGGATCTAGTAAATAAATTATGGCGATGCTCAGTTTCAAATCGTCAAGTGGTTGTATTAAATTCCATAACACAGAGAAATACAAGGAATATATTACTGTTGATAGAGACTGGTCCGTCGAATCTGGAATTCAGTATTGAGACCCATTGGTGCTTTTCGACAAAAGTACACTTTATGTCTTGACAGTATTTCACCCTGTCCCTTCTCTTCATCACATCCGTAATAATAATATAAAACAAACCATAACAATAGATGCAATTAAAATTAAGTACTGCACAAATTAAACAATTAAGCTAGGAAATAAACTTATGTAGAAGTCATAACATTCACACCTTGTTAATGTTAATTTATTAATTCACGAATCAGTTTTGCACTTTTTTTCCTCGTCTTGTAAAAATATCTGTCCACTTTTAACCAATATTCTGTGTTTATCATTAACTTCCAGCATGACAGTCTATCAGGATTTTAATGTAGAAATATTTCAGGCAATAACTGACGTCTCCATTGTTTTAAACACAAACAATTTCACCTTAAGGCCTCCCTCATATTAGATAATGTTTGTATCGTTGCTAACTTTCCGAAATTTCGAAGCCCCCACCTAACACAAGCGATCCCTGATCATTCTTGCAATTCTGTATTGCATGTACATAATATTCTTTCCACATACTTGATTTAGATAGACGGGAAAGTAGTAGTAGTAGTAGGACTTTATTAGACAAAAAGTAAGATATTTACAATATTATTTACAAATATGGGTCGCACGGGCAGTAAGCCGTACGTGCTGTTGACAGTCCGTTACAATAAAGTAATAATTGGTACTAGTGTAAAGAAAATTAAACAACAAAAAAGCAATAACATTACAATTACATAAAGAAAACACAATAATATTACAATTAAATAATAACACAATAGCATTATACATTTAAAAAAATTTAACATTGATTTACATAGACGGGAAAGTAAAGCCGTAGGTTCGTACCGTACATTTGTGCCACGGAAGGAAACAACAAAGTTAAAAACATAAAAACTGACTTCAGACTAAGTTGACAACCCTTTCAGGTCAAAGTTTGAATTGCTATGTTAATAACATGAGCTGTTAAAGAGTGTCCGTATATAAAAACACAATGGGTTGCAGCAAGGAGATGCACTAACTCCTCTACTATTTAATTTGTACTAGAGCATGCCATCAAATCCTTAGAGGAATGAAAAAGGCCTACAACTCAATGGTATTAATAAGCTGTTGGTTTATGATGACTATTTAACTCATGTCCCAAATGGGAGTCAATGACCAATCAAATTTCAATGAATTTTGATTTACAACCAATCACAGTCGCATTTCGCCTCGAATTTATCAACTAAATTTTATCATAATAAAGAAAGCACCTCCTTTTTAACATTCTGAATAGGTCATAACATTATTTTGCAGTGACTGACTCTCCAAGAAATACGGCTACCAGATTGTATATATAGTGCATGAATGTCAACACATACCGCATGTGGGGGTTAATATAAAAACATTTGTAGCAATTGATTTTACTACAAAAAAAAAAAGAAACCACTGTTTACACTTTCTTAAATGTATTTTTACCCAGGTAATAACATTCCAGAAAAATATAATTGTCATATTTACATCATAGGACATCAGAAATGAATTATTATACAGTCTGATGTGTTTAATTTTTTCTCCACTAGAGTGCATTCCTACAATATTGCGATCCTTTGGTAATAAATAATATGATCTGATTGCAGTGATAAACAACTGAAATATAACGTTTTCCATTTGTTTTCAAACATCGCCGTTTACATTAAATATGTAAATATTTTAAAACAACTATATTTAAATAATGATTTGTGAGTAAACAGCTTAATTTTATTCGTTAAATAGTCCTAACAAAAGCCACTCTTGATTTCAAAATTCCCTAGTTAAATACACTCCTGGCTTCGTGAGTCGTGAATTTATCGATAATTTGGAAATCACCCCTGGCATTACTTATGATGATGTGCGACTATATAATGAAAATTATCCTAAAGAAGCGTAGTTATTAAAAAGTAAATAAGCAATAAATGTGTTTTTGTGCCATTTTTTCCAAAATTCTCACCATTCGGTGCCCTTAAAGAATGTCATTAACGTATGACAGTAAGGAGCTAATGATGGCGACGATACTGAAACTCTCCCACAGCGAACCAATTTATTCATGTGATGTGTTAAAATATAATTCGCTACCTGTACTTTAGACTGTTTCATTCTCATTATAATCCCAAATGTTATTAAATAATGGATATTAAAATCTGTGAGCGCTACTCTCTCCGAGTCGCAAAAATATTTAAAACTTCTGTCATTGCTGCTAAATATTTCTCCACTAGGAAATAATTCCAGAAATGATTAATTGAAATAATATATCTATATTCTCATAAATATAGAATTAATTTTAGTATGACATCCATGGAATATTCGTAATACGATTTTCCTAGAATAATAATTCAAAGTTGTTCCGCTTACTAACTGGACTAGCATTTCGTTGAACTGAAATTAGTGTATGTTTTAGGATTTTTTTTGTTGTATTTATTATTTTGCTTCAAATAACTGGAATCGCATTTAAAAACCAATTGTCTTCACTTACAGGTATCACAGAAATGAGTGCACATTTTTCGTGTGGTGGTAGGGAACACCCATACAAATATTTTAAAACAATGAACCTTGGGTAGGAAATGCATTGTTGTGGGTCTACAGAATAAAACATCATTTAAAATTGTTGAACACATTGTTGTTTATTTATTAATTCTAAGAAAAATGGAATGTATTACATGTTATTTTACAGTAATTGTTGGAAATGGCGATCATTGACTTGGATGCACAGCTCCGCGCGTCTCACCTCGGTCTGATGAACTCTAAGAAGCACATCTGGATGCTCCCTGATTTCCGCAGCTACTGCCACGATCTATGCTACAAGCTCTGGAGCTGTTCATCCGGGTCAATGGTCGCCATTTCCAACAATTACTGTAAAATAACAAGTAAAACTTTCCATTTTTCTTAGAATTAATAAATGAACAACAATGTGTTCAACAATTTTAAATGCTGTTTTATTCTGCAGACCCACAACAATGCATTTCCGATCCAAGGTTCATTGTCTTAAAATACTTGTCTGGATGTTCCCTACCACCACACGAAAAATCAGCACTCATTTGGGTAATGTATCGGCGGAATCGTGGTTATGCTCCTTTCCTCTGGTCCCGAGGGTCGCGGGTTCAAACCCGGCCGTGGTCGATGGATTTTTTAGGATGGAAAATCCAAGGAGTAAGTCCTCCGGGAGGGACTTTAAGCCGTGGGTCCCGAGTCTGAAGATTTACAGGTTCGTAAAATATCCTTAAGCATGAATGAAAGACCTCTAAGCAAAATTTACCGAATTTTCCCGTCCTGGTACTACTTTGGTTTCCTAGATGTCAGTATGAGGTGTACTAAATTGGTGAGGTGTAACTAAATTAGTATGGTTCAAATTCTTCCCGTAGGGGAGAGCGCCTAAATCTCTGTTAAGGGAAACATGGCCTTACAAGATACAAGATGATAAGCAGTGTAATTATAATACACTTCACATTGTAAGGGTCACATTGTTAGGACCCTTTTAAGCGTTAGGTCCTATAAATAAAGCACAAAATAACATAATATCAATAACACTTATCTAATCAGAAACGTCCAGAGACACCGGGTATTGAAGAACGCGTTATTGTCACAGACAAGGAAGACTTCTTCAAATTTAACATACTTGGATGAAAGTTTTTGAGCAGTTAGTATTATTATCATCATCATTATTACAGCCTCACTATGATGGTTGTCCAGCGGCCCGCTTTATTTCCCCGCAGCTGTTATATATAATTAAATACAAAGATGCCGACTACCGCCACTATAATAATTCCACATGTTAATCATTGTCAAGCATTGTCGCGCTGCACCTGCTTTTATATAAGCGGACAACCATCATAGTGAGGCAATTATATTATTGTTTTGTTTTTTATCGTCATGTTGTTGATACAGAATTGTACGCACCACAATGATGAAATAAACCAGATCTACGGTACACAAAAGAACATCAAGTCTGAAATAAGAGGCTTTTGAGCAAAACTAATCGGCATTTATCACGGCCACAATTTAATTATGACAATTAACAACCCGACTTATTAAAGGGTGTCAATAAATAACGTGTTAAATAAATTTACTGATAAAAATGAAATAGACGTAATAGTATGCTTCGGTTCGTTTTTATGCTGAGTACGAACCCGTAGGTTCATGGCCGCGCGGACATAAGCTCTCCATAAATCCCAATCCTGAGCCAATGTTTTCCAATCATCCCCTGTATAATCTACTTCCCTCAAATCATAGTTAATGTTATTTTCCTACCTCATTCTTCGTCTACCAACTGGGCGTTTTCCCTCTGGTTTTCCTACAAGAAACTTCCATGCACATCTTTCATTCCCCATTCGTACCACATGTCCTGCCCATCGCAGTCTATGAGACTTAACTGTTGTCATTATATCTGGTGCCCTATAAAGACCATGTAGTTCATTATTATGCAGTCTTCTTGTATACTGAGTACTTACTTACTTACTTACTTACTTACTCACTGGCACTATCGAACCCGCGGGTTCATGACCGCGCGGACGTATCTTCTTCATACATCCCTATCCTGAGCTAATGCTTTCCAATCATTCCCTGTATAATGTACTTCCCTCAAATCATAGTTATTGTTATTCTCCAACCTCATTCTTGGTCTACCAACTGGGCGTGTTCCCTCTGGTTTTCCTACAAGAAGCTTCCATGCAAGTCTTTCATTCCCCATAAGTGCAACATGTCCTGCCCATCGCATCTTAAATCCCCAAGGATCAAAATTGTAAAGGACAAAAAGGGAGACGAGTACTTACTTTCCCCGATGAATCCATCATCGATTAGATGTACGTGTTAAATGTCTCCATCAAATATCTTTGTCTCGACTTGGTCCGATGACGTACCTTCGTTATAAATCAGGAAACTGCAGCTATATGAATATTGTATCCATTCTTCAGCTCTAACGCACTGTCAACAACGATCAAGCTAACGCTATTTGTGGCTGCCATGCTGTTGTGCGGTTGTGAAGCTTGGAGCATTCTTGCTAAAGAACACAAGCACAAAATTCGAGTTATTCAAATGCCCCCTCCGCTACACGAGAATCTCTGAGCTTCACAGAGTGTAACAGGGATATTTCCTAGAAATAAAATGTATTTGGGACCACACAATAAGCTGTTGTTATACAGTGGTTAACGGTAACTCAAGGGTTGGCAGGTACATGTACCTAGCGAAGCGAAACTAATGTTTATTATAAAAGTGTAAATTTGATTGACGTGTTGAATATGGTCAGATTTACAAAACAATAAATTTTGTTAAAAGGAATACTTGAGCCAATTGTAAAACTTCCTTGGAAAATGAATATAAAAGGCCAATAAATTGCATTGTTAACAGAGTGTGGCCAGTAGCTCCCATACGAGTACATACAGTGTGGCCAGTAGCTCCCATACGAGTACATACAGAGAGGAGCCAGTAGCTCCCATACGAGAACATACAGAGAGGAGTCAGTAGCTCCCATACGAGTACATACAGAGAGGAGCCAGTAGCTCCCATACGAGTACATACAGAGAGGAGCCAGTAGCTCCCATACGAGTACATACAGAGAGGAGCCAGTAGCTCCCATACGAGTACATACAGAGAGGAGTCAGTAGCTCCCATACGAGTACATACAGAGAGGAGCCAGTAGCTCCCATACGAGTACATACAGAAAGGAGCCAGTAGCTCCCATACGAGTACATACAGAGAGGAGCCAGTAGCTCCCATACGAGTACATACAGAGAGGAGCCAGTAGCTCCCATACGAAAACATACAGAGAGGAGTCAGTAGCTCCCATACGAGTACATACAGAGTAGAGTCAGTAGCCCCCATACGAGTACTTACAGAGTGGGGCCAGTAGCTCCCATACGAGTACATACAGTGTGGCCAGTAGCTCCCATACATACAGAGAGGAGCCAGTAGTTCCCTTACGAGTACATACAGTGTGGCCAGTAGTTCCCTTACGAAAACAGAGTGGACTTGTTTATCATATTACGGGTATTCAGAGGAGCCTGTTGCTCCCATATTGTTACCTAAAAGTGTGAATCAATCTAAATATTCTAGGGAAGTCTAGATTTGCTCAAGTAGTCTAGAAGATATTATTAATTCGTTGTGAATTGTGTTGTTCATAACAGATAACAAAATAAACACTTTTCAATTACTTAGATAACTCACTGTTACTGATCACCTAATTCCTTGTCCTTCACACCGGTAGAACCCAGAAACACGCCCTGAAGAGACCCTCGTGCACACTAATGCTTGCTGTAAGAGATGCTCAACTCCCATAATTCGATGCACTCATCGCCGATCGACTAACTGAAATGACTCACGCCACTGCTACCCATTCCAACCTCTTAGTACGAAATATAGGCTATCAACCTCAACAGCGTACTACATATCGATGCATTTAAAACTAATATTAATGGGACCATATTTCACGAGGAAGTGCCCTTACGGTGGTAAAGCTATGTTTCACGTAGCTCATTCCTCGTTGTCGGCTTTCCGAAACTAGGCTCGTCGGTAGTGAGGTTTACGATGCCCCGTTCCGGCGGGTGAACCCACTACCACTATACCAAACTGCGTCATCGCATTTTAGTTTCTCACCTACACCGCCAGGTGGACAGGTAACTCAGAATCGGAACACTGGACGGCGCATTGTTGCCGTCACAAAAAAGGAAGTAAGCTTCAAATAGAACCCCTCTAAGACATGGCTTTCCCACGGCCTGACATTACACAAACTATTAAACATCAAGACACTAAACTCATACACCTTCAAAAAACACACAGGTCCCTGTGTATAAAACCGAAGAGGACATTGGATAAGTCGCTAAAACCGCAAGGGCATGCTTACACCTGCATGTCGTATCAATATCCACAATTGGATAATTTACAAAGATCTTTACATCGATTTAATATAAATGTCAGAAAGTACAATATGGAAATTAACACGAATAAGACAAAATGCTTAAAAATATCAAAAGAACCAGTAAGTTGCAAATTAGAAGTGGAAATAAAAATTATAGAACAAGTGTCAGAATTTAATTATTTAGGTGTATTAATTACAAACACTAAAAATTTAATAAAAGAAGTAAAGAAACAAGCTGATAAAGCAGCACAAATATCAGGATATATGAAATATTTAATTTGGCGCAACAAAAATATGTCAATAGAAAGCAAAACCCGCATATACAAAACGATAGTTCGACCAGTTATCGTATATGGAGCAGAAACTAGGGCTGATACAACAAAAACTAAACAAATAATAAGCATATGAGAAATGAAAATCTTAAGAACTATTCAGGGGAAAACATTATTTGATAAAATACACAACACAGAAATTAGGGACAAATGCCATATTCAAGACATAACCAAATTTATTATAGATAGACCAAAATATTGGAAGGGTCATATAGAAAGAATGGAAGAAAACCGACTTGCAAATAGAGCTAAAGAAGATAGACAAATGGACGGGAGAAGAACAAGAGGAAGACCAGCCAAGAGATGGATAGACAGCGAATGCATATCCAATACGTCTTTCTCCGAGGAGTGATTTTGGAAATAAACATAATAAAAATCCTACAAATTAAGTTTAAGAAGAAGAAGAAGATTAACGGAGGCGATAAAAATGTCAATTTTTTTTAAATCGTGCTCTAAAAAAAATAGGCTAATACCGCAGTGTACTTACATTTAAATTATCAAAGGCTTCTTCTTCTTTTTTTTACAATGATCTTGCATTTTAACAAGAGAAGTATGGAACGAGTACGAAGAATCTCTGACGATAGGTAAATTTAATTACCCTGAACTCTTTTATAGATTCCCAATTATTTATCATCCCGTTTCCAGTATCTATCCTCAAACCATTACTTAAACACAAGATCACAACATAGTCTCTTACTTAATATACCGCAACATAGGACACCACATCACTCCATGTCATATACCATCTCCACTTCTCGCAACTGGAATTCCCTACCACAAGAAATAAGGGGCTGCCGGACATTGGCATCTTTTAAAAGAAATCTAAATTTATATTTGCTCTAACCTCGACTTCATTATTATCCAGTGTAAGATATATATATTAATTGGTGTTTCCCGTATAATGTATCATATTATATATTATTATTATTATTATTATTATTATTATTATTATTATTATTATTATCGTATCATTATTGTTATTACCCTATAAAATGTTGTTTGTACATGACATTTACATTGCTACATTTATTGTATCTTTAACTGTTTATAATTATTATAGTGTATATCTATATTTGTCAAATATTTATTTGTATTTGTGCTGGTTGAGTGGAAGAGAGGGCCTTATGGCCTTAACTCTGCCAGAATAAATAAAGTATTATTATTATTATTATTATTATTATTATTATTATTATTATTATTATTATTATTATTATTATTATTATTATTATTATAGACCGAACCTCTCTACTTACAAAATTGTGTTTCATAAGAGAGAGAGAACTGATGTTTGTTCTTTTGGTAATACTGTATAATGAAATAACGAAGCCACTCTGGATCTGTATGATTCGCGTAGGCGCTGGTCTACTCGGATTTTATTAACGGCATCGCACAAAACACGTTCACAAATCACACATGTTGCGTGCAAGATGGTTTTACGTGTTTATTATCCATTTTCTGAAAAACAGGCCCGAAGGCCCTTGGGGCAGTAGGAGGTTAAGGCTCCCACTTTTTCTAGACAATCGGCACTTTATGTCAGCCGGGTTGTAAGCCCTGCGTGACGGCCGCCTTTACCCCAGAACAAGCGTCTGGTACTCATTTCCGTTAGAGGCTGACTCGACCCCCGGGGCCATAGTGCCGCCAGAGGGTTTGGGTCAGTTTAAAAATCCTGACCCCAACGGGACTTGAACCCTCGACCCTCCGGCTTGTAGCACAGTGCCTTAACCACTACGCTACGGCGTGCCCCAATTATTAACTAGGCTAGAATTTATTTGTAATAAAAATTTTAACGTTTACAGTACGTCACACAGTAAAAATCCATACATAATAATTCTGCCCGAGGGCAGGTCCTTCACTGCAATCATAGAATTTTCATGCAATGCTTGTAGCTTTACTAGGGAATTGTAGGTGTGGTAGCTTCCCGTTGCTTTCCACACCGGTGAAGGATGATGATGATGATGATGATGGCCATATGATTTCGGGGACCTTTTGGGACTTAAAATTTTCCTGGCATTTGTCTTACAGGTGAGGAAAAACCCCAATAAAAACCTCACCCAGAAAAAACTGCCCCGACCGGGGTTCGAACACAGTAAAAATAAAGTACACAATCCCCTTGTATGGATTCTTCAGTATATGGGTATACAGGGTGATTCATAATTCCTATTACAAACTTCTAGCGGTTGTAGAGGGGACTAAGTAGATAAAGTTTTGATTAGGAACCCATGTCCGGAAACGTACCATTTCGATGTAGAATTAGTTTGAATATAGAAACACAAATGGGCTGATATCGTGTGCTTTGTGTTTTAGAATAAGTATTGCATACTTACAGGGGTGTACTACACCTGTCGAGTCGGAGGAAGATCTTCTTGCACGAATTCTAGCAGCAGCAGAAATTAATGAGCACACACCAGGTCTTGTGGGGCGTGTGTATGAGGACACGTGTCGCAGGTACACTTTGTGCAACGAACAACACATGGAACCACACTTGTAGTACAACCCCTAGAAGTCTGTAATACTTATTCTGAAACACAAAACACACAATATCGGCCCATTGTGTTCCGATCTTCAAACCTATTTTACATCGAATTGGCACGTTTCCGGACACGGGTTCCTTATTGAAACTTCATCTACTAAGTCCCGTGTACAACCCACAAAAGTTTGTAACAGGAATTATGAATCACCCTGCATTCAAAATCTATATCAAACAGCTAAAACGGCTGGGGAACCGAATATGCTGGTCTCATGTCTCACCTATACTGGCTGGATGGTCGTCTACCTCCGTAATAAACACATGGGGACGTGAGGCCTCTGTGATTAACACATGCAGATGTGAGGCCAGCAGCCGGCTGGTAGGCCAATTGCATTCTAGGCCTGTTGTGTCATGGACTTTAACTTATTCGCCTCAAAAGACGAGGTAGACTCGCCGGCAGTTAAATGACCTTCAACTCAGAAGACGAAGTACACTCGCTTAACTCTGTTGTTATATATTTTGCAATATCTTGTACATCCCATGGCAGGGTAATCTTCTGTTAACAGTTATAAATAGTATATGAATGTATTTTGGCCTTATCATTATTTTAATATCAAGTACCGTTATATTTTGTTTGTTTTGAATCTCTGAAAATAGACAATATAATTTACGGTAACTTAAATCCGGTTTCTGGGGAAATGCATTGAGCATTTAATCATGAGGCAAATGGGTTAATTTAGATAATTCATTTAAAAATCCTAAGAACCTTTATTTTGTAATGTCACTCCTAAATCAATACATGTTATTTATGTAGGGTTCATCGATGTGGTCTCGAGGTAGCGTGCTGACTTGTCACGCAGCGGGCCCGGGTTCGATTCCCGGTCGGGACAGGCTCCTGGGTGAGGTTTTTTCGGGGTTTTTCCTCACCTGTAAGACAAATGTCAGGAAACTTAGGGTCCAACATTCCCTGAAAATCATCCTGCCATCATCATCATCAGTCATCGGTGTGGAAAGCAACTGGAAGCTACCACACCTATAATTCCCCAATAAAGCTGCAAAGCGTAGCATGAAAATGATACGGTTGTAGTGAAAACCTGCCCTCTGGTAGAATGGATGGATGTATTTATGTAGGTTCTTTGTATAAACGTGTAGCAAAAAGATAGAGTACATAGTTTAGTATCACCCTGTTACACTGATTGACTGATGTGTTGTTGTTAGTTACGCCCTATGCCATGTTGGAACACCCACTCCGGTACATCGGTACTGATTTGAATAAAATAGTGTATTGCACGTATCTCTCGCAGTTGCGATCGTTTGAAATTGAGAGCAGTATTTACAGCAACTTACAGTAGATGTAACACATAGGAGAGACTCTAAATAAAACATGGTCGGGATGATCTACCACTAGATAGGCCTATAGTGGAGAAAATAACTGAAAATCACATTATTCTATCTGGTAGATCAAAGGTTGTAGCATTACTTCTAACACAGAGTGTAAAGTTTGACTAACGGTTATATTTATTTGTACACTCTTTATATTAGCTTCACCTGTATCTATCTATCTATGTGTCGGTTTTCAAAGCGATTTTCACCCACTTAAAATCATTGGATCGACTTGAAACTTTGTATATTTGTAAAGGAGCCGTGACAATACAATAATTGCATACTTGTACACGCTTTATATTAGCATGACCTGTATCTATCTATCTGTCTATCTACGTAACGGAATATTTCAACGCGAGTTTCACCCACTTACAAACATTCGATCGACTTGAAACTTTGTATATTTGTAAAGGACCCATGACAATACAATAATTTCATATTTTGTTTCTAAAATCCTGGCCAGAATCGTCAGAATATAAAAAAGGTGTCTTTGTATCTATGTAACGGAATATTTGATGACGATTCTCACCCACTTAGAAACATTGAATCGACTTGAAACTTTGTATACTTGTAACGGACCCGTGACAATACAATAATTTCATATTTAGTTTTTGTTCAAGCTTTGCTGGTGGATAAATAAGCATTTCTAAACGATAGTACCTATATGAAAATATTAAGTTCAAATTCTTATTACACCTTATATATTAATTTTATCCAAAATACAGGGCTATTCAGAAAGAGGGAACAGACTCCAAACATTTATTTCTTCCAAACTACGAAAAATAGAAACACATTTCCAACGTTCCTGGAAAGAGGAAAGTGTCAAGTTCCTATCACAGCCGCATTACCGCTGTTAATTGTCACGTTGATTGCATTAAAATGGCGATACAACAGGAAGTTAGAATGGAAGAGGAGGAGCAGAAGATCAACTTCATTACCGGTGGTCTCCCAGGTCACCCGACCTAACCCCGTGTGTTTTAATCTGTGTGATTACGTGGAAGACCGTGTTTTGCCCAGTCTATGCTTTGCACTCTTGAAAATATGCAACATTGAATTGTTTAAGCTGTGAATTCGATAACTAGAGACCAGTTGATTTGTGTGTGGCAAGAAATGAGCCATCCTGTGTGTTTTATCTGTGGGATTACGTAAAAGACCCTGTTTTAGCCACTCCATGCTTGGCACTATTGAAAATATGCAACATTGAATTGTTTAAGCTGTGAATTCGATAACTAGAGACCAGTTGATTTGTGTGTGGCAAGAAATAAGCCATCCTGTGTGTTTTATCTGTGGGATTACGTAAAAGACCCTGTTTTAGCCACTCTATGCTTGGCACTATTGAAAATATGCAACATTGAATTGTTTAAGCTGTGAATTCGATAACTAGAGACCAGCTGATTTGTGTGTGGCAAGTGTGTTTTTTTCTGTGTGTGGCAAGAAATGAGCCACCCTGTGTGTTTTATCTGTGGAATTACGTAAAAGACCCGGTTTTAGCGACTCTATGCTTGGCACTATTGAAAATATGCAACATTGAATTGTTTAAGCTGTGAATTCGATAACTAGAGACCAGTTGATTTGTGTGTGGCAAGAAATGAGCCATCTTGTGTGTTTTATCTGTGGGATTACGTAAAAGACCCTGTTTTAGCCACTCTATGCTTGGCACTATTGAAAATATGCAACATTGAATTGTTTAAGCTGTGAATTCGATAACTAGAGACCAGTTGATTTGTGTGTGGCACGAAATGAGCCATATTGTGTGTTTTATCTGTGGGATTACGTAACAGACCGTGTTTTGTCCACTCTTTGCTTGACACTCTTGAAAATCTGCCTGTCGTGGGATCACTTTACTTTTGCTAAAATACTAGTAAAAACTTGGTGGTTCAAATACAGTCTTTTGCGCAATAACATCAGCCGGCTAGGGTCGTTTTCCTCCCACCTCCTCAATTAATATTTTCACTGCTGACATATTTCCAGCCTTTAAAACCCTCCTTGCTCAATGCAGGGAGAAATATGGAAAAAGTTTATTTAGGTTCCTAGGAGATGGCAGTATATGCCTGCTTAGTTTGAAAGCAATGCAATACGTATTATATAACTAGCAGGCGTTTGAACTTGAGAATGGATATACATGCCCATAGCACGGCAAGCATTTTCTTTGCCAACGCATATACCCGTTCGTAGCAGTGTAAAGGTTAAAGATAAGTAGACAAATTAATGATTTCCGTTGTAGAAATAATTTTAGGAAATTAAAAGAACTGTTAAGTAATACAAATTATATATAAATTAAATAAAAATAAAACTTAGTTATATATTATTTTCATATTTATTAAAATACAAATTCGTAACGGCTGTTTCAGCACTTTGTACATTCTTGAGACGAATTTGATCATGATTACAGATGAATTTTGTTATATATATATATAAACTCCAGTACATAACAGCTGTAACTATGCAACTGAATGTAAAGAAGCAAATGTTTACAAACAATATTTTATTATAAATTTAAAAGAGGCGATTCATTTAAATGTAGTTGGGAATTTAACGGGCTGTTCCTATTTTTCAATTTATTTATCATAAGTAATGCCACTAGTGATTTCCAAATTAACGATAAATTCACGACTCACGAAGTGAGGAGTGAATTTATCTAGAGAATTTGGAAATCAAGTGTGGCATTTGTTAGGACTATTTAACGAATAAAATTAAGCTGTTTACTCACAAATCTTTATTTAAATATAGTTATTTTAAAATATTTATATATTTAATGTTAACGGCGATGTTTGAAAACAAATGAGAAACGATTGTTATGCTTCATCTGCTTCTTTTGTTCACCATCACTGCAACCTGATCATATTATTTATTGCCGAAGGAACGCAATATTGTAAGAATGCTCTCTAATGGAGAAAAAATGAAACACATGGAATTGTTAATTCATTTCTGATGTCCTATGACAATGACATTTTTCTGGAATGTTATTACCTGGGAAAAATAAATTTAAGAAAGTGCAAACAGTGGTTTCTTTTTTTTTGGTGGTATAATCAATTGCTACAAATGTTTTATATTAACTCCCGCATGCTCTACGTGTTGAAATTCATGCACTATATACTGCGGTCAAGAAGTAAAGGGGGTGATGGTAATGGCAAAAGAAGCTTTCAACAAGAAGAGAAGCATGTTCTGCGGACTTTTGGCAAAAGAATTAAGGAAGAGGCTAGTGAAGTGCTTTGTGTTGAGTGTAGTATTGTATGGTGCAGAGACTTGGACATTAAGACGGAATGAGGAAAAGCGACTGGAAGCTTATGAGATGTGGATATGGAGAAGAATGGAACGTATAAAATTGACAGACAAAGTAAGAAATAAAGATGTGCTGGACAGAGTGGGTGAAAGAAGAATAATTCTGGAACTCATAAAGAAGAGGAAAAGAAATTGGATTGGCCATTGGCTAAGAAGAAACTGCCTGCTGAAGGATGCTCTAGAAGGAATGGTCAAAGGAAAGAAAGAGGCAGAAAAAGACATCAGATGATAGACAATATTAAAATAAATGGTTTGTATGCAGATACAAAAAGGAAATCTGAGTTAAGGAAAGAGTGGAGAATGCTGAGTTTGCAGTGAAAGACCTGCTCTTGAGCAGAACACTATGAATGAATGAATGAATGAATACACAATCTGGTAGCCGTATTTCTTGGAGAGTCAGTCACTGCAAAATAATGCTATGACCTATTCAGAATTTTAAAAAGGACGTGCTTTCTTTATTATGATAAACTTTAGTTGGTAAATTCTAGGCGAAACACAACTGTGATTGGTTGTAAATAAAAATCATTGAAATGTGATTGGTCATTGACTCCCATTTGGGGAATGAGTTAAATAGTCTCTATAATTTCTAAAATATATAATGTTTTCCCTTTGCCACATGTGAAACATGTACAACTCTACCGAGCAGTAAAAACCCTGAGATTAGAATAAAAAAGAGAGGGGAAAAAAGAATGAAACAGGATAATCGGGAGATATTTCAGATACTATGTACCTTGATAATTATATTCAATCAGAATTGGATGATCTTGTCTCTCAGGTATTAACCACGCAGGCTGACATCACAGTTCGATGCATAATAAACGACATTAAACACAACGCATTATGCAGTGCGCCTTTATCATTTACAGCAGGTATCATATCTGCCTCCCTCCATGTATTAAATGCAAATCATTTATTAATCATTAATCATTTGAAATTCAATGAACTAATTAGGCATCAATTTTGCTCTAGAGATGTGATTGGATGGTTTCCACAATTGTCACCTAAACTCCATTACAATTTGTACAGTGAAATCAGGTGATATAATTATATTTATTCCTTGTATGTTTCGTAGTTGGAAGTAAATATCAATAAAACTAAATATATGGTCACACGTAGAAATAAATTATATAATGGAAATGGACAGCTAATGACAAATGAGGGAAAATTTTGAGGAAGTGGCTGAATTCAAATACCTAGGAACAATGATCACAAATAGGAATGAGATGCACAAAGAAATTAAACATAGGCTCAATTCTCGAAATGCGTGCTATTATGCATTGCAGAGACTTTTGATGTCCCAACTCCTTTCAAAAAACGTTAAGCTGAAAATATATAAAACTATTATTCTACCAGTTATATTATATGGGTGCGAAACATGGACTCTTACTTTAAGGGAGGAAAGGAGATTACAAGTATTTGAGAATAAAGTGCTTAGGACAATTTGTGGACCAAAGAGAGATGAACAGACAGGTGAATGGAGAAGACTTCATAACAATGAACTACATGGTCTTTATAGGAAGCCAGATATAATAAGAACAGTTAAGTCTCGTAGACTGCGATGGGCAGGACATGTTGCACGTACGGGGAATGAAAGACTTGCATGGAAGCTTCTTGTAGGAAAGCCAGAGGGAAAACGCCCAGTTGGTAGACCAAGAATGAAGTGGGAGAACAACATTAACTATGATTTGAGGGAAGTAGATTATACAGGGAATGATTGGAAAGCATTAGCTCAGGATGGGGATGTATGGAGAGCTTATGTCCGCGCGGCCATGAACCTACGGGTTCGATAGTGCCAGTGAGTAAGTAAGTATGTTTCGTAATTGGACTTTCCACCCACCGAATATCTTTCTAACTGGGTGTAAATTTTCAGCTTTGGGGATAAAGTAGACGAAGGTGATAGTTTTGCCGTACAATGTCCAAAACTTTTATATTCTTAATTCAATTCACTCTTAATTTTAGAATATGTCCCGCGCCGTAGCCGAGCGGTGAAGGTAGGAAGCCTTGGCGCAGAGCTACGGGACTTGCGCTGGCTCGAGTCTCCATGGGGGAAGAAATTTTCTCATGGTATTTCGGCCAGTATGGGACCGGTGCCCACCCAGCATCGTGAGGCAATTGGGTAGCTACAATAAGTAGCGGCTACAGGTTGAGGAACCAGCTATAACGGCTGGGGGACTGGACATGCTAACCACATGTCACCCCTACACTGGCTGTTGATCATCTACCTCTGTGATTGACACATGTGGATGTGAAGGGCAAGCAGCCGGCTAGTAAAAGGGCAACCGCTGAAAAATGTTAAAACCCTCAATCGGAATTGGAATTTTAGAATATTTTTTATTTAGATTTTGTTAACTTTGTTGTCATTCCTTTGCACATTAAGTGTATAAAATATTACTACTACTACTACTACTACTGGTGGTGGTGATGGCGGCGGCGGCGGCGGCGGCGGTGGCGGTGGACGGCTACAACTTACAACTCTGTACCTGCTGTGTTGCATACTTCAGGTTTATATAAGGATTTCTCTCAAGAAAATACTGTTAAAGTGGCAACCCAGTTCCCTTGTCTAAACACACAGTAACTTCCTCGGTTGAAGCTGATTGTAATGGAGCATAAATGACAGAAGCTAGGACCATTTTCATAAGTAATGCCACGAGTGATTTCCAGATTATCGATAAATTCACGACTCACGAAGTGAGGAGTGAATTTATCTAGAGAATTTGGAAATAGAGAGTGCCATTTGTTAGGACTATTTAACGAATAAAATTAAGCTGTTTACTCACAAATAATTATTTAAATATAGTTATTTTAATATATTTAATGTAAACGGCGATGTTTGAAAACAAATGAGAAACGATTGGTACGCTTCATTTGCTTCTTATGTTTATCACTGCAACCAGATCATACTATTTATTGCCAAAGGAACGCAATATTGTAAGAATGCTCTCTAGTGGAGAAAAAATGAAACATATGAAACTGTATATTAATTCATTTCTGATGTCCTATGATGTAAATATGACAATTATATTTTTCTGGGAAAAAATACATTTAAGAAAGTGCAAGCAATTTTTTTTTGGTGGTATAATCAATTGCTACAAATGTTTTTATATTAACTGCGGCATGCGGTATGTGTTCACATTCATGCACTGTGTATACAATCTGGTAGCCGTATTTTTTTAGACAGTCGGTCACTGCAGAATAATGCTATGACCTATTTAGAATGTTAAAAAGTAGGTGCTTTCTTTATTATGATGAACTTTATTTGGTAAATTCTAGGCGAAACACGACTGTGATTGGTTGTAAATAAAAAATCATTGTAACGTGATTGGTCATTGACTCCCATTTGGGGCATGAGTTAAAAGTCAACTTAAACATTTGATATTATCATTAAAGGTAATCAGCAAACATGTACAAAAATACACAACAACAGATATATACTACATAGTTGATTGGACATAACGAAAGATTGGATAGAAAGCAGGAAATTCCCACGAGCACAAAACATATCTAGATTGAGTATCCAGGATTATCTAGGTCAAGTGAAATGGAGAATTCTTTAACGCTTAAATTGTCAGTACAATATTTTCGCATGCCAGTTATTTAAATGTTCCGGATCTCAAGGAAAATAAATTCGTGTTAAACATTGTTATTATTATACATTATTGCGTAATTTGACATAAATATAAGTAATTTTTACTCGTTTGTTTTTTTTATTGATCTAAAAACAAAATTAAATAAATGAAATCAATGTATCCAATAAGATACTTTTTTAATTTAAGGGTTAATTACATTATGAATAAATAAATTGAATTATACTAAATTTGAAGACCTACTAACCAGATACTTATCATTTCTATCTTCCTCGAAGTAAGTTGAGATGTTATTAAGTTAGAGGGTGGATTTGGGTTGGGTGCAATTGAGCGCAAATCGAAGAAACGACTTCAGTAACGAGATCTGCCTTGGCTACAAAATAAAACTAGTAATATTGCATTTGTCTCCGTCTTCTGTCCTTTCTGAACGCAAGTTTTATTTTCTGTTCTTGTCATCAGATTTCCAGACTATTGCAACACACTAACAATGATATTGAATCATTATGCAACTTGAGAGATTTGTATGGCATATGTTTAAATCGAGGCTAAAACATGTCTACCTGTGACACATTCGTGGCAACAAGAAGGACAGAGAACGATGGAGAACTTTAATTAAGGGAGATTTGTGAATTTTTGTTGAAAACTGATAGTCTGTAAGTCCGTACTCATTTATATTTATTTATTTATTTATTTTAAATTTATATTAATTACGAAGATTGGTTGGATGAAACCCTCAATGATGAGGGAAATTCTGAAAATGAATGAATGAATTATTATTATTATTATTATTATTATTATTATTATATATTATTATTATTACGTATTTTTACAGAACAATAAGGTTTGAAGATATCTACAGAAAAAAGAAAAATTATGGCATTTCAAGGCGTAAATTCTGTCAGAAGTAAAATTGTACTGGACAATAAAATTTTACATATCTAGGATGCAATATCTCATAAGAAGAAGAAAAGGATGTAAATGCAAAAATATCTCAATTTTAAAGAATTTAATAGGGTTAATAAATTCTATCTTCAAGCCACAGTTAGTCCAAAAGCATTCTAGATTAAAAGTGTATAAAACATTGGCTCTTCCAACTCTTTTGTATGGTAGCGAAGTATGGACGTTGAAACAGAAGGATATACAGAGACTTAGATCTGCTGAAATGAGATACCTTCGGAGGACTGCAAGATACACACTACTAGATCACAAAAAAAGTGAAGACATCTTAGAAGAATTACACATGGAACCTTTAGAAAACAAATTTCTGATTATAAGTCAAGATGGATGCAACATGTTCATCGAATAGAAGATCACAGGATACTCAAACAAATGTTAAGATATCAACCTGCAGGAAGAAGAAGACCAGGACGTCCACTCAAAAGACTTCTGGATGGTGTTTCTCTTGAGGCCGAAACAGGTCAACAAATGGCCTAAATTCGTGAATGTACTATGATGATGATGATTATTACGTATCATTATTATTATTACATAGTATTATTATTATTATTATTATTATTATTATCGGGCCTTTGCTTTGAGATGAATCAGTAATAATAAACAGAGGCTGCTGAAATGAAGATGTTGAGAGCAATAGCAGGATACCAAAGAATCGATAAAAAGAAAAACGAAGATATAAGAACAGAACTTAATATATTTAATATCTGTGAAAGAATAAAATATTATCAAAATGCTTACCTTCAGCACGTATTACGAATGAATGAACTGCGCATACCAAGAAGAATGTATAATTATTAAACAAAAGGGAGAAGAATATTGGGAAGACCATAGAAGAGATGGAAGGACCAATTCGACCTATAATGAGATCGGAACAGACCATTGGGCCTAATCCTTGTTGATTATTATTATTATTATTATTATTATTATTAAATGTTAAGTTAGTTACTTATTAGTTTTATTTAAAACCATAACACAGAAATAAGACAACAACTAAAAATCATCATCATCATGAACAAATTCGTTTTAGGCCATGTGGCCTGTACGGTAAACCTAGCGAAGATGGTCTTGATCTTTCCACCGATGTTTTGGTCTTCCTTGGTCCCTATGTCCAGTTGGGGTATATTGGAATGCCAATTTTGGAAGTCTATTTCTTGCCATTCTTCTCAGATGACAACTAAAAATAGAGGAATTAAACTCAACAATAGTGAAATACAGAACAAACTGGAAGGAACGCTTGGCAAGGATGACTGAGAATAGAATACCAAAACTAGCATACAACTATTCACCACGAGGAAGAAGAAGTTTGGGAAGACCAAGGAAAATATGGAAAGAGCAGCAATTTGGAGCCGGAACAGGCTAATAAATAAGCCTAAACCGTGAAGAATAAGAAGAAGATTTAAAATCTAGACTATTGCACAATAGCGTTGTCGTTTGTTTTAACTATCGTTTCTCATGCACTGTCATAATATTTAATAATAAGAATATAAAACCGGTGAACTTTCAGCCATTTCAGTTATTTTTTCGTAGAATAGATTTTTTTCTGGGAATTGGCCTATCGCTGAATTCTCCACTCTGTTTTAATGTGAGCAGATTCCTGCGATGTCAGTTAGAGAGGGTTTGATAAATCGAGATCTGCAGTGTCATAATTTATATGAGTTCGAGGGTAACATATTGTTCACTTTCTTTCCACCCTATCCGTGCTGTTGATCAATTTTTCATCCATCTGCTGTGCTCTGGGGGTAGAGCGTATTATCTCGCTCCATCTTGCTCGCTATACAAGCTCTTGTGCTCTTCACCATGTGAATTCACCGATAACCACAACAAAAATCGGTAAATGTTCAAATACGCGTTCATAAACCTTCTAACTAACTAACTCACTGACACTATCGAACCGTGGCCGCACGGACATAAGCTCTCCATACATCCCTATCCTGAGCCAATGTTTTCCAATCATCCCCTGTATAATCTACTTCCCTCAACTCATAGTTAATGTTATTCTCCCACCTCATTCTTGGTCTACCAACTGGGCTTTTCCCTCTGGTTTACCTACAAGAATCTTCCATGCACGTCTTTCATTCCCCATTCGTGCCACATGCCCTGCCCATCGCAGTCTACGAGACTTAACTGTTCTTATTATATCTGGCTTCCTATAAAGACCATGTAATTCACTGTTATGCAGTCTTCTCCATTCACCTGTCTGTTCATCTCTCTTTGGTCCAAACATTTTCCTAAGAACTTTATTCTCAAATACTCGTAATCTCCTTTCCTACCTTAAAGTAAGAGTCCCTAAACCTTCAAATATATAAATACTCAACTTATTATAAAACTTAATAAAAAACAAGACATAACCAAATATATTACAGATAGACGAAAATATTGGAGGAGTCATATTGAAAGAATGGAACAAAAACGGCTTGCAAAAAGAACTAAAGAAGGTAGACCAATGGACGGGAGAAGAACAAGAGGAAGACCAGCCAAGAGATGGATAGACAGTGAATGCACATCCAATACGTCTTCCTCCGAGGAGTGATTTTGGAAATAAACAGGATGAAAATCCTACAAATTAAGTTTAAGAAGAAGAAGAATAAAAAACAATAAAACCACAATAAAATATGAAAAATTATCAGGTGTATATAAATTGAAGTGTGGCACATGTGACAATGTCTATATAGGACAAACTGGTAAACCTTTTATCTCTCGGATAAAGGAACACATGAGAGCATATAACAGAAATTTAGAATATTCAAAATATGCTCCACCTATTCCACTTTAATCATTGTTTCGATCCAAATTTTGAAATTTTACATGTTTGTGATAAGGGTAAGAAGTTGAACCTTTTGGAGGCTGTAGAAATAAATAAATTGAAAAGTAGTAATAAACTGTTAAATTCTCAATTTGATCTGAATGAATAGCCTTTGTTAAATTAAACAAAATTAAATAAATTATTGTTGTATTGTTGCTTAGATCAGTTGGAACACAATTCATAATTTAACATGTCTGAAGAAGGTACAGTGTAACGAAACAGCTGTCACTGAATTATATCTTAATAAATATGAAAATCAAATAAAACTAAGTTTCATTTTTATTTAATTAACTTAGCTTATTGGGTTGTAAGGGGTAGTGACGTGTGTATAACCTCTCCTACCCAATTCTCATCCTCACCTTCTCCTGGTACAACCCGTTTTCACAAACGAGGCTCTGAGGACCGAGTCACGGCGGTATAACCGTTCCATCGGGTACTGAGTAAATGCGGTATCCTAATGTCTGTCCAGAGACTAAAAGGTAGCAGCCCTACCACTGGACTACTTAGCGTCGGGCCAGTAACCTGTCCTAAGGAACTTCAAAACTACTTTCAAGTCTCAACACGAAAAAATCCAGAACCCAAAAAAATGTTAAAATATCAACCTGCAGGATGAAGAAGACCAGGACGTCCACTCAAAAGACTTTTGGATGGTGTTTCTCTTGAGGCCGAAACAGGTCAACAAATGACCTAAATTCGTGAATGTACTATGATGATGATGATAAACTTATTCATTTGTTGAAATTAGCTACTTTTCCTATGAGTGTTTTTACGTATCCAGGTTCAGATATAAAATATTGGGGTTATAAAATATCAATTTGGGAAATAAAACTTGACATTTCGGAAAATACAAGGAATTCATTTTAAGAGGAAACTTCGCATCAATCTGCTGCCGCCGCTGTGAGCAGTATGATCCCATCGTGGGAGACAAGTTGTGCACAACGTCCCAACTGTTATTTGCTTTAGTGTGGGATGCATGTCGCTTGTTTGTCGTGTGTTACATAAGAAAGTAATCGAAAATGAAGTATACTCTGAACATCGAATTTATTTGGTTGAATGTTACTTATTGACGAATAACCATAGAAGGCGCGTTCGGAGATTTTCTCAAAAATATCCTGACTACGATTCCTACAAAATCGTGCCTTTCGAAGTTGATGAAAAAAGTGTCATGCAAGAGGTTCAGTTTGTGACGTACCGAAGAAAAGTAAAAGGCATGTTTTAACAGTAAAGAACCTTGAGGATATTCGGGTGCGATTAGAAGTCAGTCCTGGAAAATCACTATAGTGTGATTCAGAAATATGGCTATACGTTTGATCGCAATTTGTGACGAAAATATTATTATTAAAGGAAATATGATGTTATCATTGGAAAGGGAATCCTTCAAATTACAACAATAGAACAAAACAAAACACTTACAACACTAAGAATGTCACTTTATTGCTTCAAACTGTTCGCCGTCTACATCCAAGCATAATTGGCAACGCTTTGGGAGGTCATTCATTGCGTTATGATACATGTTTAGAGGAATAGCTCTAATTTCTTCCTCAATCACTAATGTTAGCATGTCGACGTCTGCAATGCTACGTAAAACCCACGTCTTGCCCGTCTTGCGGCCTCACAATCATTAGCATACGTTATTACCCATGCAGCAATTGTAATTTGCTGTTGCATATTCAACGCCATTTTGACCAATGACGTAAGTTCTACATTGTTTCATTTTATTCTATTGTTGTAATTTGAATAATTGCCTTTCCAGCAGTAATTTCATATTTCCTGTAATGGTAATATTTTCATCACACAACGCGATCAAACGTATAGCCATATTTATGATTCACCCCGTAAATCCTTTGGCGCAGGAAACTAACATATTCAAGGGATCTGCCCACAAAGCGACCAGACTGCTCAAATTTCGACCTTATAAACAAATATTTGTGCAGGAATTTAAACAGGCAGATTTCGCCGCAAGAATAAGGTTCTGTAATTGGTTTCTTGGAAGTCTGTATAATGGAATTTTGGATCCACAGCTAATGTTTATGTCTGACGAAGCATGGTCCCATCTTCCGGGACATGTAAATTCCCAAAATGTGCGAATGTAGAGTGCTGACAACCCGCATATTATACAGGAAGTGTGCGAATGTAGAGTGCTGACAACCCGCATTTTTTTTTTAATTATACAGGGAAGTGTCTTTGCATTCCATTTTAAAATAGTGGGTTTATGTGTGGAGGATAATTGAGCCTAGATTTTTTTAAACCTATTCTGTAAAACTCAGCTGATTATGTGACAACAATGTTGCATCCATTTCAAAATGAATTGACACAGGATAATGGATATTTACAACAGGATGGTGTCACAGCGCATACCGCTGATAATTCTGTAGAAACTTTACGTGAAGTTTTCGATGACTGGATTATTAGCACAGGATAAGCTGTTGGTTTATGCTGATGATGTAGTACTCTTGGGTGATGCTAACACTACTGAGTAACACTAATAAATTGGGACTGGAAGTAAACATCGATAAAACTAAATATATATGGACACACATAGAAATACATTATATGATGGAAATGACAAATGAGGGAAAATTTGAGGAAGTGGCTGAATTCAAATACCTAGGAACAATAATCACAAATAGGAATGAGATGCACAAGGAAATTAAAGATAGGCTCAATTCTGGAAATGCATGTTATCATCCATTATAGGGACTCTTGTCTTCCCAACTATAAAACTATTATTCTACCAGTTATATTATATGGTTGCAAAACATGGACTCTTACTTTAAGGGAGGAATGAAGATTACGAGTATTTGAGAATAAAGTTCTTAGGAACATTTTTGGACCAAAGAGAGATGAACAGACAGGTGAATGGAGAAGACTACATACCAATGATGTACATGGTCTTTATATGAAGCCAGATATAATAAGAACAGTTAAGTCTCGTAGACTGCGATGGGCAGGACATGTTGCGCGTATGGGGAATGAATGACTTGCATGGAAGCTTCTTGTAGGAAAACCAGAGGGAAAACGCCCAGTTGGTAGACCAAGAATGAGGTGAGAGAACAACATTAACTATGATTTGAGGGGAGTAGATTATACAGGGAATGACTGGAAAGCGTTAGCTCAGGATAGGGATGTATGGAGAGCTTATGTACCTACGTGTCGATAGTGGCAGTGAGTGTTATCATTATCATCATTATTATTATTATTATTATTATTATTATTATCATTATGTATAGTCAAATGGTCTTTTCTGTATCAGCAAATGTTAAAAGTTATGAGTGAATGAGTTATAATTAAATATTTTTTTACTGTATAAAAAGGTTTATTGTGTGAGTAAATCTATTTTAAATTTTTAGACGCCTGCGGACTGGAAAATAACCGCGTTAGACATATCAAGAAGTTGATGTGAGATTGTTCAAGAATTCCGATGTCGTACGGATGTGTAATCTGATAACATAACTCCCTAATAATTCCATCATGCGAGAGGGAAGTGCACACATCTTGAAGACAATTCACATGTAACAGGTCACACTGTCATTCCCTTCTCAGGACAGCCAATTCTCCTAACAGTTTTCCCCTCAGAAATCCAATTTAATAGTAATCCAAGTCTGCTGATGAACCAATTTCCAATACCAAGCGATAAAATTGTGCCAGCTGGTCTTACCCTAGCAGAGGTTTCCTATTTTAAACCACGTTAACTTCCACACTGTGGAATTGTTTATTATTAAAAAAATTAATTTATATATATATATATATATTGTCTAATGCCACCAGGTAATCATTTATGACATTTCTGGCTTTCTCCCCTGGCATTGGCGGAATTGTAATCCATTTCTTATATTGGAGCGCCAGGGGAGTTCTTAACACTAAAACTCCCTCTAAATAAAGACAATTATAATAAAGAAATAAATTACATCAAACACATGGCAAAAATTAACGGCTACAACAAACAAATAATAAATAGAATTATAAATAAGCAAAAAAGAAAAAACAACATTACCAACATAACCAAACTTGAAATAGAATCCAATGACAACAACAAAAAATGGATAACTCTCACGTACACTGGTAAAGAAACATTAAAATTGGCCAACACACTAAAAAAGCTCGATAAGAATATTAATATATCCTACAGAACTGACAACAAACTAAACAATTTAATAAACAACAACATCGAAGAAATAGATGAATTCGACAATAAAGGCATCTACAAATTAACATGTACAGACTGCAATAAATTCTACATTGGGAAAACTAACAGAAGTTTCAACATTACATTCAAGGAACATTTCAGAGATTTCGTTTACAATGGAGGAAAATCAAGTTACGCAAAACATGTAATTCAAACTGGACACCATATGCATAACATCGATAACACCCTCACAATAGTACATAGAGAAAACATTCCAACGAGAATAAATATACTGGAGGAAATCGCAGTCCTAAGAGAAATCAACAGCAACCTGATTCTCAATGAATACACACCTAATCCACACAATCCTCTGTACAACATTCTCACAACCAAGCCTGTGCTTCAACAAGGGTCAACAAGAACGGACCTAATGCATTCTGCTGATGATGGGACTAGTCCCGAAAGGCCTACAGAGTTTTAAAAGAACTTAAGTTGAGGATACGGACCTACAAGGTAACTATATTATAGTTTTTAACCGTACATTATATTACCGTGTTATTAACCTAAACTTAACCTAAATTCCAGACCATGGGCAACCACAGGAATAATTCTCTTTAAGAAAAGATTTCAATGGTCTGACCGGGAATCGAACCCGGGACCCCATGAACTGTAGTTAGTAACGCAGACCACTAGCCGATGAGACCGGCCATATATATATATATATATATATGAATAAGAAAGTTTTCTTGGATTCTCCGCGTCTTGGATTCAAGTCCGGCCACTGGCCACTGATTCCGACGTTTTTGCACGCATATTTACCAAGTTATTTATCAACACGATTTCAAAATTTATCGGCTCATCACAATTTAGGAACCAAATCGCATGACTTCAGATGTGGGTTACAATTACGTCAGTGCCAGGAGAGAACACTAGAGATGTCTAATTGATAACCTGGGACTCTGAATATGTACTGACAAGCTAAATATTTCTCAGTTCCAAACATCTGTTTTCTCTTAAAGATGGAAAGTAACAATTTATAATTTAATAAAATTTACTGAAAAATCATCCCGACAAAGAACATTTCCGCTTCTCATATGTTACAGATTACGACGTAAAGAAAGCCATCATGCGAATAAAAACCAAAGCAGAAGGAACTGACCATATAAATTTAATTGCAATATTATTGTGTTTTCTTTATGTAATTGTAATGTTATTGCTGTTTTTGTTTATTTTTCTTTACACTAGTACCAATTATTACTTTATTGTAACGGACTGTCAACAGCACGTACGGCTTACTGCCCGTACGACCCATATTTGTAAATAATATTGTAAATACCTTACTTTTTGTCTAATAAAGTCCTACTACTACTACTACTTTACTGAATAAAATAATCGACGCTATACTACCTACCATAACTCATTTTTAACTCCTCACTACAAACTTCTACATATCCCTCATTGTGGAAACAAGCCCTCGTACGCCCACTGCCTAAAGTTAAAACGCCCACAACCCCGAACGACTTTCGACCCATTAATATTTTACCTACTCTTTCAAAAGCTCTGGAACGATTAGTCCATAAACAACTGTCTGACAAATATTTTCTTTTGTTTTGTTTTAAATATTGTATAATCGTAAAATTAGTTTTCTATATCTCATTATTTTTCTTTGTTTTTTATATACATTAGACAGGGACAATTTAATATGTCTTGCTTGTATACATTTTATTATTAGTTTTAGTCTCAATTTTAACTAACATTAACTGGTTGCATTATAGATCGTAATATAATAGATATTATCTTTTTGATCAAATTTTTATTTAGTATTTAATATTAGAGTTAATTGTGATTGTTATATTCTGATGTAATATATGTTTGTCCTGGTGAGTGGAAGAGAAGGCCACATGGCCTTGACTCCACCAGGCTAAATGAATCTAATCTAATATTAGTAACAAACAAATATTGTTAGCTTGGCGTAAGGGTTTTTTTGTACGGACTGATACTGACGTAATGCTGTTATTATGAAGCAGAAGATGAAAATAAAAATAAAAAGAAACTACTATATGGACTGATAACACTGGTCAACATGATTTTTGTCTCATGAGTACCGCTAGTTGTACTTAATGCAGTTTTTTATCGTGTTTTCAAATATGTATTCGGAATTTCTCCATCGCCCACAGTTTTTTATTTCAATTTCAATTAATATATTTAAATAATTATTTTTAATAAACTTTTTTCGTCCATTTGTCCATTGTAAAATAAAACCAAATGAGCTAACTCAGGTGATTTCAGCTATGGAAAAGAGATATCAATGCAAATGGAATCCTAATATGCTGGCCGATTATTGTTGGACCATCAACAGGGATGCTCCACAGGCGAAATATAGCAGAAAATCGTTATTTCTTACTTTCTAGGTGAGTCAGAATGCTCGAATATTGTGTAGTTACGAATGTAGAAAATATTAAAGTGTTTGAAATTATAAATACCTAAATGCCTGTCTCTCGGAAACCTTGCGTGATTTAAACAAACCCATAACATATTTGAATTCAGGAGAAAAAATACTATCAGAATCACATATTTGTGTTTCCGAGACAAAAAAGAAAGTTTCTTTTTTGTTGCTAAGACTCAGTTCCACCAACAGAGGTAACTGTATTACGCCAGTTTCCCCTGTGTATAATGCATAGCTTAAACTGACGTAATACAGTTACCTCAGTTGGTGAAAGCGACCCTTAGTGTTATTTTGTGTCCCAGAGTAAAAACAGCTTAAAGTCACTTGTGCTGGTGCAGAGGATGACAATTAAGTACACAAGTATCAAGAACCAAGGCAAGAAGTAGTAATAATGTGATCAAACGCTTTGAATTTCATTATCTTCTTTATCTTGTAGCTTTTAGGGAATTAAGCCACTGTTGACCTCTACAAATCTCAAATTAGATGTCGAGGTGCCTTTTCAATTGCTATCCTCTCTTTCTTCTTTATAATATGCAATGTTTAAATTTATTCGACGTCATTCCGTTCGTATATTTATCCAGTGTGATTTATAACTTTAAATTTTGTCCAGAATTGGGTACATATAATAATACTTTATCATAAGTAATGCCACGAGTGATTTTCAAATTATCGATGAAGAATTTGGAAATCAAGAGTGGCATTTGTTAGGACTATTTAACGAATACAATTACGTTGTTTACTCACAAATCATTATTTAACTATAGTTATTTTAAAATATTTATATATTTAATGTTACGGCGATGTTTGAAAACAAATGAGAAACGATAGGCAACGCTTCATCTGCTTCTTTTGTTTATCACTGCAACCAGATCATACTATTTATTGCCAAAGGAACGCAATATTGTAAGAATGCTCTCTAGTGGAGAACAAATGAAACACATCAAACTGTATATTAATTCATTTCTGATGTCGTATGATGTTAATATGACAATTATATATTTCTGGATTGTTACCTTGCAAAAAATACATTTAAGAAAGTGCAAACAGTGGTTTCTTTTTTTGGTGGTATAATCAACTGCTACAAATGTTTTTATATTAACTCCCGCATGCGGCTTGTGCTGACATTCATGCACTATATATACAATCTGGTAGCCGTATTTCTTATGGGGTCAGTCACTGCAAAATAATGGTCAGACCTGTTCAGAAAATTAAAAAGGAGGAGCTTTCTTTAATATGGTAATTATAACACTGATAAATATTTCGTGGAAGACGATTCTGATTGGTTGTAAAACAGAAATCATTGAAACGTGATTGGTCATTGACTCCCATTTGAGGCATGAGTTAAATAGTCAGCAATAATATGAACCCTCATATCGCGTAGAAGAAACAAGCATACAAAGTACATCAAATGAGATTTAATAGTATTTACGACGTTAATCCATTTGCATCAGAAGACGAGGTACACTCGCTTAACTGTGCTCTTATATACTTACTTACTTACTCACTGGCACTATCGAACCCGTAGGTTCATGACCGCGCGGACATAAGATCTACATACATCCCTATCCTGAGCTAATGCTTTCCAATCATTCCCTGTATAATCTACTTCCCTCATATCATAGTTAATGTTATTCTCCCACCTCATTCTTGGTCTACCAACTGGGTGTTTACCCTCTGGCTTTCCTACAAGAAGATTCCATGCAAGTCTTTCATTCCCCGTACGTGCAACATGTCCTGCCCATCGCAGTCTACGAGACTTAACTGTTCTTCCTATAAAGACCATGTAGTTCATTGTTATGTAGTCTTCTCCATTCACCTGTCTGTTCATCTCTCTTTGGTCCAAACATTTTCCGATGTACTTTATTCTCAAATACTTGTAATCTCCTTTCCTCCCTTAAAGTAAGAGTTCATGTTTCGCACCCATATAATATAACTGGTAGAATAACAGTTTTATATATTTTCAGTTTAACGTTTTTTGAAAGGAGTTGGGACATCAAGAGTCTCTGCAATGCATAATAGCATGCATGCTGAAATGTTGTGCTCTTAAAAGCAAATTCCTTTCAGACACACGGAGCTGGGTCCCGAGCAGTATGCGAAACATCACGTGAAGTATTTGGTGGAAAGTGAATAAACATGTCGGTGGCACGAGATGTAACCTAAGTTAATTGGAAAACTTTAATATAGTTAATAACTTGTTTTACTTTCCAAGATTCATGACTGTCGTATGCGCTGAATAGCGAATATGTAACACTTCGCTTTTAATCCTTGTAATGTAAATAAAATGTATGCCCTATAGATTTTGTACATATTTATAGTTGGTACATAAAACGTATACAAAATGTATATATTGTGAGCAAAATGAAAGAAAGTAAGTTGGTAGCTGAATGACACTCAACATCTTGTACTAAATTAATGAAGTTAGATCTCGATAAACGAAGATGTTCTCCTTCTCACAGTTTGGGAAACCCTGATTTATATAATCCAGTATATTGGATTGTGGTCTGGCAGATGTATCAATAACTGGATTAACGAACAAACTATAATGAAGCCCCGAGGGGCACGCAGTGATACAGTAATTGCTTCAACTTGGATTGGCGTATCATAATCTCGGCATATGCGTATAGTAACTGTTGCTCGGAGGGTAGCGATTCTGGGTTTTGAATTCTCCCTAAGTCACTTAAATTGTGACATTTCCAAACGTCTTTTGCATCTTGAAATTAAGTTAAGTACCTATTGAAACATTATTAAATCCGTTCGTATTTAATATTTTGAAAATAATACATATAAAGTATTGGTCTCCTGTAATTAAGCTGAGGATTGTTGCAGGCGTTAATATCGTATTATTAGTCCACATTCTGTTTCAAAATTGCATTGTTAGTCTAAATTGTGTTTCAAAATTGCATTGTTATTCTACATTCTGTTTCGAAATTGCATTTTAGTCTACATTCTGTTTCAAAATTGCATAGTTAGTCTACATTTTGTTTCAAAATTGCATTGTTAGTCTACATTGTGTTTCAAAATTGCATTGTTATTCTACATTCTGTTTCGAAATTGCATTTTAGTCTACATTCTGTTTCAAAATTGCATAGTTAGTCTACATTTTGTTTCAAAATTGCATTGTTAGTCTAGATGGTGTTTCAAAATGTCTTTGTTAGTCTACATTCTGTTTCAAAATTGCATTGTTAGTCTAAATTCTGTTTCAAAATTGGATTGTTAGTCTACATTTTGTTTCAAAATAAAATTTAACATACATAATGAACTATGAAAGTTTAAAAAAAATAGTTTTTCCTTAACGTCTATGTAATCAGAGTTGGATAATAATGAATTAGAGTGAGGAGATTTAAAAAAAAAGTGCTTCATTGAAGTAGTTCGTCCGCGAATCATTATATTTTGTTGCTTATTTAAACTTTATTGACGACTCATAAAAATATGACTTTATTTCAGAAATTATAACAAATGTGACCAAGATTTAAAACACAGAAATGTGACTTTTAAGACACAATGGAAAGAACTACATTTTCATCAAGAGATCTACATAAATGTCATTTACTTACTTGAACCTTAAAATAATGCATTAAAAATGTATACGTTTTAAGAATTGTTGCATTTTTTCGTCTGTTGATTTGGTGCATTATATTTATCATATTATTAACCCTATAATCAATATATGTGGAGACGCGCCGTAGCGTAGTGGTTAAGGCACTGCTCTACAAGCCGGAAGATCGAGGGTTCGAGCTCCGTGGGCTTCAGGATTTTTAAACTGACCCAAACCCTCTGGCGGCACTATGTTCCTGGAGTCGACTCAGCCTCTAACGGAAATGAGTACCAGACACTTGTTCTGGAGATAAAGGCGGTCGTCACGCAGGGCTGACAACCCGGCTGACATCAAGTGCCGATTTTCCAGAAAAAGTGGGAGCTTTAACCTCCCACTACCCCAAGGGCCTCCTGAGGCCTGTTCGTGGGATCTCTTTACTTTACTTTACTTTACTTTACTTTACTTTACTTTACTTTACTTTACTTTACTTTACTTTACTTTACTTTACTTTACTTTACTTTACTTTACTTTACTTTACTTTACTTTACTTTACGATAATCAATATACGTAGGACGCCAGAGAAAAGATTATGCAGACAAACTTTGAAATGGATTCCGCCTGGGAAAGGAATAAGAGGTCGACCTAGATTTAACACATTCACTTCAGGTTTACATGTTCAATGCATTTCACCACAAACCGAATTTAAATCACCGTAAATTATATTATCTGTATTCACACATTCAAAACAAATAAAGGTAACGGTACTTGAGATCACAATAAGGCCAAAACACATTCTTCTACTATTTATAAATGTTAACAAAATATTATCCAGCCAAGGGATGCACGAAATATTAAACATTCAGATTTAAGCGAGTGTTAACTCATCTTCTGAGGTGAATGTGTTAAATGGATGGATGATATATGAAGAGGTATGTGGGAGCTAGGTTTGGAATAATTTGGAATGGGAAAATAGATAAGAATGAAGAAGGAAGATAAAAATGTAAAAGCTTTGGGCACAGGAAGATGTTTTATTACATTGTAAACCTGTTTATAAATAAATTAAAATAAATTTCTGGAAATACAATAATTATGTATGGAGGTATTGCAATCACAGCATATGAAATTTTAACGGATATTCATACATACAAATTGTTCTAGTTAGATGTGCACCACATAAAATACCTTCATATTCATAATGTATGAAATGACGTCACATGATATCACATTCCATTAAATCAAATGCATTATTACACTGGCTTTATAATGGATTTTACTCTATGTACCATTATCTTCTTGTAATGAGTAATTAACATGGCTTCAGAGATTGTCTACAATAAGCCATTGTTACAATATTTGAACATCGCTGTACAAACATAATCATTGTTTTTATAATAATAATAATAATAATAATAATAATAATAATAATAATAATAATTAAGGGACGGATTTCTATGATCTGAAAAATGGTTAATATGCATAATTATATAATTTTTACCTGGTAAGTCAGTCGTCCTCAACTGAATTATTAAACTTCTTTCAAGTCATTCTAATGTGGAGGCCTTTCGAAAAGAATTTTTCATCTTCTGAGTTTTAACTCAAACAGTTTCAGTTAAAACGCAGAAGATGAAACATTGTTTTCGAAAGGCCTCCATATTGGAATAACTTGAAGACGCTTAATAACTTAGTTGAGGACAACTGACTTACCTGGTAAAAATTATATAATTAACATCTTATTACATAACCTCAACGGTGCTTTAATATGAATTTCAAAAGTGTTGATTTCCTAAAAAAGGCCATTATTTTTTTTCTTGTGTATACATAATTTAAAATCATATGAAAGTAAATAACTATCATTATTTAACAATTTGACACACTCACTCAGGTGACAACGTTTGTAACTTGATATTCAGGAGGTCTAAAGAGAAAACATAATGGGGAATTTTATCTCTAAGATATGTAGGAAAATTCTGGCTTCGAATTTCATTGCCACAAATAATCATAATTTGCGATATAATTAAGATTAAATCATAATTTATACTGAGTAGCGCATAAGTCTCCATACAGATTATTTACATTTATATATATTCTATTGTATATATTTATTTTCTAATAAATTTATATGGTGCAGGATGTTTAAATGTATCGGATTAACCTATGCATGGCCTGTGACGGGGAACACATCGAACATATTCTTTAAAATATACCTTATTTAAGTATGAGGTCCACCGCTGTGGTCTCGAGGTAGCGTACTGCCATGTCACGCAGCAGACCCGGGTTCGATCCCCGCTCGGGACAGTTTTTCTGGGTGAGGTTTTTATCGGCGTTTTTCCTCACCTTTAAGACAAATGTCAGGAAAACGTTAAGGCCCAAACGGTCCCAGAAATCATATGGTCATCGCAATCATCATCATTCATATTCGTCTTATCATCATCATCCTTCATCGGTGTGGAAAGCAACGGGAAGCTACCACACCTACACAATTCCCTAGTAAAGCTGCAAAGCATAGCATGAAAATACATGATTGCAGTGAAGGACCTGCCTTCGGGCAGAATTACTATGGATGGATTTAAGTATGTTACCTGTATGGAAACTTATGCACTACTCTGTATAGAAAAAATAATTACACCCAACAATGTAAATAGTAATTTAAAATTTTGTATAGGCCTAAAGCTTTTTAAATAATATAAATTTATAAGTATATATATATATCCATGCATAGTAATTCTGCACGAGGGCAGGTCTTTTACTGCAATCATAGCATTTTCATGCTATTCTTGCAGCTTTACTAGGGAATTGTAGGTGTGGTAGCTTCCTGTTGCTTTCCGCACCTGTGAAAAACCTAAGAAAACCTCACCCAGGATATAAAGCTGGTAAAATAAAGCTATTATTATTATTATTATTATATATTATATATATATATGTATATTAAATGTTTTAATATATTTTAATTATTCTAAATTTTACCTGATGTTGAAACATTTACTTATTTCTTCTGGTATATTTTTACGGTACTTTACTGTACTTATATTTTGAGACAAAAAAGAACAGTATAGACTATTGCATTTCTTCAAATTAAAAGTAAAATATTCGGCAATAATAGACCCTAATAATAATAATAATAATAATAATAATAATAATAATAATAATAATAGCTTTATTTTTACCTGGCAGAGTTAAGGCCTTGTCTGCCACTCAACCAGGTTTTAAAAAAATACAAAAAAAAAAGTCTTACATCTAAATTACAATATACATAAACGATTACATGTTATGAATACAATAGATAATCGCTAAAATAGGTTTCCTAGTTCTAAAAACTGAATCAAGATCTTTAATGTGTTTTTTTTTCTTTTTTTTTTTAATTTCGCATAGACCTATCAGAAGTTCTTTT
Source organism: Diploptera punctata (assembly GCA_030220185.1). Taxonomy (NCBI): domain Eukaryota; kingdom Metazoa; phylum Arthropoda; class Insecta; order Blattodea; family Blaberidae; genus Diploptera; species Diploptera punctata. The sequence continues at coordinate 335,860 of JASPKZ010008382.1, read as the reverse complement.
CATTGTATTTTAATTATATTTTTAATTTGTATAAAGTTCTTTGAATAAATACATTTTTAAGTGTGTATTTATAATACATTGAAATGTGGAATATATTCTAATGATTCTGTATTTTATGTAACGGGAACGACAAAATGAGTTTTTGAAAAAAATAATTTTTAGGGTAGGGTGAATAAACTAACAGAAGAAGTGCTTGGATTTGCAGTGTTCGTGATTCGGTTAAAGATACTTTCCGAGTTTGTAAAGGTTTAAGAATTCCAGCGGGCAGCACTTTGACCATCGCCACTTAAGTGTAAAGCTTTGTAGTGTTGGGTATTAAGTGTTTAGAAGAACCAATAAAGCTCGCAGTCATGTGTTTCTTTCTACAGCAGTCAGATGTTTTGAGATGTATTGTTTTCAAGTAAACTTTTTCCCTGTAGCTTTGGTAATAGATTAATACGTTACCGAAGAATATATTCTACTAAATTCCTAATTTAAATGCATCCCTTGCAATTTTCATTCTGTTTTAGTTCTTCTTCTTCTTCCTTCCAAGTATTAGGCCAAGGCCTGTTACGATCCTATAGCAAATTTTCCCACCAGTGTTTCATAGGACGGCCCAGAGATCTTTTTAATAACCTCAATAAAGAGATTTTCCTTAAAAAAAGAAAAAAGAATTAATTCAAATAGTAAGTTTCCTCCGAGGACATACAAACGGCCAACACACACACACACACACACACACATTATTGAGTAACACTAAGAAATTGGGATTGCAAGTAAAATTAAATCATCATCATCGTCCTTTCAAGTATTAGGCCCAGTGGCCCGTTACGGTCTCCCGCCATCTCCGGAAAAGTCGACCACAGATCTTCTGCCTCGAGGAATGTAGTGAAGAATTTGTTTTTAGATTAGATTAGATTTATTTAGCCTGGTGGAGTTAAGGACATGTGGCCTTCTCTTCCACTCACCAGGACAAACATATATTACATCAGAATATAACAATCTTAATTAACTCTAATATTAAACACTAAGGAAAATTTGATCAAAAGATAATAGGCCTATCTATTATACATATTACGATCTATAATGCAACCAGTTAATATTAGTTAAAATTAAGACTAAAACTAATAATAAAATGTATACAAGCAAGACATATTAAATTGTCCCTGTCTAATGTATATAAAAAACAGGAAAATAATGAGATATAGAAAACTAATTTTACGATTATTAAATATTTAAAACAAAACAAATAAAATATTTGTTATTCTTAATATTATTTTCATAAATAATTAAATATATTAACATGTTTTGGTATTCTGTGACGATCCATGCGCAGAATATGGGCTAGCCAATTGTTTCTATATTCTTGGAGGTATTTAGATATAGGTACGATGTTTAACTCTCTGGCTATTATTGAATTTCTTTGGTGGTCTAGAAGGCTACAATCTGCAGTAAAATTAAATAAAACTAAACATACGTTCATACATAGAAATACATTATATAATGGAAATGGACAGCTAATGACAAATGAGGGAAGTTTTGAGGAAGTGGCTGAATTCAAATACCTAGGATCAATAATCACAAATAGGAATGAGACGCACAAAGAAATTAAACATAGGCTCAATTCTGGAAATGCGTGCTATTATGCATTGCAGAGACTTTTGATGTCCCAACTCCTTAAAAAAATCGTTAAACTGAAAATATATAAAACTATTATTCTACAAGTTATATTATATGGGAGCGAAACATGGACTCTTACTTTAAGGCAGGGCCAAAACTAGATGAACAGACAGGTGAATGGAGAAGACTACATAATAGTGAACTACATGGTCTTTATAGGAAGCCAGATATAATAAGATCAGTAAAGTCTCGTAGGCTGCGATGGGCAGGGCATTTGGCACATATGGGGGATGAAAGAGGTGCATGGAAGCTTCTTGTAGGAAAACCAGAGAGAAAACGCCCAGTTGGTAGACTAATAATGAGATGGGAGAATAACATTAACTATGATTTGAGGGAAGTAGATTATACAGGGAATGATTGGAGAGCATTAGCTCAGGATAGGGATGTATGGAGTGCTTATGTCCACGCGGTCATGAACGTACGTTTTCGATAGTGAGTTAGTTTGTAAGTTTCCTAAAATAGAAAATTACACTTTTCTCAGTGAAAACAATTTATTTTTACCAATAGATAATCTAAAATTGAGTCTTAAACCATTTAAAACAAGTATTTTCAAATATATTACTGAGGCGATAAGAACACGGGTCAACATGATTTTTGTCTCATGAGTACCAATAGTTGTACTTAATGCAGTTTTTTATCATGTTTTCAAATATGCATTCGGAATTTCTCCATCACCCACAGTTTTTTTTATTTCTATTTCAATTAATGGATTTAAATAACTATTTTTTAATAAACTTTTTCCGTCCATTTGTCCATTGTAAAATCAAACTAAATAAGCTCACTCAAATGGTTTCAGCCTAAATGGAATCCTAATATGCTGGCCGATTATTGTTGGACCATCAAGAGGGATGCTCCACAGGCGAAATATAGCAGAAAATCGTCTTTCTTACTTTCTAGGTGAGTCCAAATGAGTTCCGAATATAGAAAATATTAAAATGTTTGAAATTATAATTGCCTGTCTCTCGGAAACCTTGCGTGATGGAGAAAAGCCGATATCATATTTGAATTCTTCTTCTTCTTCTTCCTTCCAAGTATTAGGACAAGACCTGTTACGATCCTATAGAAAATTTTCCCTCCAGCGTTTCATAGGAATTCAGGAGAAATAATACTATCAGAATCACATAGTTTTCTTTCTGAGACAAAAAAAAAAGTTTTTTTTTTGTTCCTTAGTGTACTTGGTATGAGAAAAAGCGAAATTCAATGAATACATTTTGAAATTAATTTGAGAGATTTAATTGCGGTAACCAAGTGACACCTGCTGTTTATTTAATGTTGGCAATTCGGAGATGTCGCAGTACAAACTTATAACATTTATTGTTTTAATTATGATACGCTTCGCTAGGATTCCCATTACACAAGTTGTTTCCCGTGGTAAACTCGATACTTTAAAAATATGTGTGTTATATTTTGCAGTAAATCTGTGTCGTGTGATGCGGAGCTCTCTCAGTTGTTGAATATTGGCAGAGACATGATAACTGCTGTATTTACAACGGCCATAGGATTTTCACATCTTTTCATTCTCTAAAATCAGCTGCAGTGGTTTGTGCTATTACAAACAGTTGAATACATGTGATACTCTCAGAACCATAACGGCTTAAAGCACATATTGATCTAACTTTACATTACAGTGTTTATTCCTACTTCCGATGCTTGCAGATTATGTGGTAGATAATTAGTTTCAAACAAAATATACTTGTAAATTGCCGTCAATTATTCAGAGGTATCGATTGAGTAATGTGATCATGTAATTAAAGTACAGCGAAATGCACTGTGTTAATTTGAAAGCCAACCAATCTAGTCTCGACCTGTTGATCTCTTGGATTCGGTGAGCCAAGGTTCAAACACCGGTCGGACAAATTTCGTGCATCAGATTTTTCGTCTTGTTTTTTTCTTCTCTTCTATCCCTCTAAATAAGGACCACCCTAATATACATATATTAACGCTGGCCAGATCTCCAGGTCTCGATAGTGTCCGATAATTATGGCTATAAGAGACCAATAAATTTTCCTGAAGTTAAGCGATTATATTTTTCTTATGATGTTGATATTGTAAAATATTCCACTACTGGATAATAATAAATATAATAATAATAATAATAATAATAATTGATTTATTTATATACAGAATTTTATTGTTTACATATATTTCTGTGCCTAAAGTTTTATTTTTCTTCTCCACTCGTCTCTCTCCATCCAATCCATGTCCTCGAGTCCCCTTGCTCTCATTCCAGTTCTTATTTCCTGCATCCACAAGTTTCGAGGTCTTCCTTTACTCATTCTCTCATGTGGACACCATTCCAATGTTAATAATAATAATAATAATAATAATAATAATAATAATAATAATAATAATAATAATAATAATACGAAAACAGAAGTAAAGCTCCAGTGGATACTATGAAGTGGATTGATGAATTCAAAAAGGACATAAAATTGGCAGGAATTACTAAAGAAGAAATCCCAAACAGAGATATATTTAGAATTAAGGTGAATAAGTGGCAAGTTGACCAAGAGGACAAACCGAAAAAAAGCTGGAACAACTTGGACAGATGATAGAAAACAAGCTCATAGCAAAAGAATTAAAGAAATTTGGGCTCAAAGGAAACGCCTCTAAGTACTTTGCATAGTCCTACATGGGCTCATCCGCAATCAATAATAATAATAATAATAATAATAATAATAATAATAATAATAAATAATAATAATAATTACAAAACAGATAATGGAATTCTACGAAAACAGTAGTAAAGCTCCAGTGGATACTATGAAGTGGATTGATGAAGTCAAAAAGGACTTAAAATTGGCAGAAATTACTAAAGATGATACCCCAAACAGAGATATATTTAGAATTAAGGTGAATAAGTGGCAAGTTGACCAAGAGGACAAACCGAGAAAAAAAAAACTGTAACAACTTGGACACACAATAGAAAACAAGCTCATAGCAAAAGAATGAAAGAAATTTGAGCTCAAAGGAAACGCCTCTAAGTACTTTGCGTAGTCCTACATGGGCTCATCCGCATTAAAAAATAATAATAATAATAATAATAATAATAATAATAATTACAAAACAGATAATGGAATTCTACGAAAACAGTAGTAAAGCTCCAGTGGATACTATGAAGTGGATTGATGAAGTCAAAAAGGACTTAAAATTGGCAGAAATTACTAAAGATGATACCCCAAACAGAGATATATTTAGAATTAAGGTGAATAAGTGGCAAGTTGACCAAGAGGACAAACCGAGAAAAAAAAAACTGTTACAACTTGGACACACAATAGAAAACAAGCTCATAGCAAAAGAATGAAAGAAATTTGAGCTCAAAGGAAACGCCTCTAAGTACTTTGCGTAGTCCTACATGGGCTCATCCGCAATCAAAAATAATAATAATAATAATAGTAATAATAATAATAGTAATAATATTAATAATAATAATAATAGTAATAATAATAATAATATAATAATAATAATAATAATAATAATAATAGTAATAATAATAATAATAATAATAATAATAAAAGTAATAATATAATAGTAATATATTAATAGTAATAGTATTAATAGTAATAATATTAATAATATAATAATAGTAATAATAATAATAATAATAATAAATAATAATAATAATATAATAATAGTAATAATAATAATAATAATATAATAATAATAATAATAGTAATAAGAATAATAATAATAATAATAATAATAATAGTAATAATAATAATAGTAATATAATAATAATAATAATAATAATAATAATAGTAATAATAATAATAATAATAATAATAATAATAATAATATAATAATAATAATAATAATAATAATAGTAAGTAATAATAATAGTAATAATATTAATATAATAATAGTATAATATTAATAATAATAATAATAATAATAGTAATAATAATAATAATAATAATAATAATAATAATAATAATAATAATAATAATAATAATAATAATAGGGAATAATATCATATTTCTGAAATTTTATTTTGTCCGGAACTTCAAAATCACTTTACTTAATTATGGAACAAGCCGCCACTGTTGCTGGAATCTAAAGCCGAGACAAAAGAGGAAAGTTTGTCTGTAGGTAGGGAAATCACATTTCAAAATATTGCAGGTAGTGTATTGTTGTCCCGCAGTGGAGTTTGGTAATCGCCGAGCGAAGGGCAACTTTATGAAGTGTATTATATACAGCAGTTGTGGTGCGCCTAATTACCAGCGATATAAACCCAGGACTATATTATTGCAGAGTGCAAACACGCCTCACCCCACCCTCTCTCTCTCTCATACACTGCTACCGCATCCACACGAGGAAAAATATTTATACAAACTACACATTGTTCCCTATTACAATTGTGTAATTCTTTGTGTTCCCAGATACTGTTACATGCAGCTTACAGTAAGCAAATGTTACATTTTATTAATGTGTAGTCATTTGTAATGTTTATATTTAGTTTATCAGTAAATAAATTTCGATATCGTAGGTTATTAAAGTACAGAATACTAATTTTATAAAAGTATTTTCCGGCGATTTTGTTATTTTTTTAACATTATTTTATTATTGTTTACATGGCGGCTTCATGGTGTAATTGTTTACATGCTCGGCCCGAGTTTACATCTCGTTCATTCCATGTGGAGTGGTGAACGGATCGGAGCATGACAGGTTTTTTCCAGTTTCTCCCGTTTTCCTCTGCTGAAACTTCAATTCACGACTTCTCCATATATATATATATATATATATCATCATCATCATGAACAAATTCGTTTTAGGCCATGTGGCCTGTACGGTAAACCTAGCGAAGATGGTCTTGATCTTTCCACCGATGTTTTGGTCTTCCTTGGTCCCTATGTGCAGTTGGATATATATAATAAATAAAAATGAATGTATGTTTGTTTGTTTATTCGTTCGTACATTATGCGCGGCCATACCGTAGATCCGATTGTGATGGGGATTTTTGCAAAATGTTCAGGAGATTCCCGGGATGAACACAGGCTATAAGAGAGTTTGTGATACTCAACTCCTACACCCTTAAAAATCGCCCTTTGTAGTGGAAAACGTGAAAAAAGTAGCTCTTTGGAAGCATAAATGGCTTACGCTACCTAAACCATAACAAATACACACAATTAATGTACACAGAATTGAATATCTCGAAAAGCTCTACCAAAAAGTCCGCGACAGCATATGTTTATCTGTTACGAATAACTAAGAACAACAATTTTTGTAATGAAAAAAAAAAGCAATTAACAAAGTTTTTCCATTACCCAAAGAAAACAAAGAAATATGTCGTAATATCATACATAGGCCCACTTTCAAATAAATATCTAAACACTTTAAAAAGTTGAACATTAATGTGGCATTTAAAACTAATAAAACTCTACAAAATATAATAAAAAACAATAAAAACAAAAAAAGAAAAATTATCAGGTGTATATAAATTTAAGTGTGGCACATGTGACAATGTCTATATAGGACAAACTGGTAGACATTTTATCTCTCGGATAAAGGAACACATTAGAGCATATAACAGAAATTTAGAAAATTCAAACTATGCTAACCACCTATTCCAATTTAATCATTGTTTCGATCCAAATTTTGAAATTTTACATATTTGTGATAAGGGTAAGAAGTTAGATCTTTTGGAGGCTGTAGAAATTAATAAGTTTAAAAGTAGTAAAAAACTGTTAAATTCTCAACTTGATTTGAATGAATCCCCTTTGTTAAATTTAAAATTTTAAATAAATATTGTTGTATTGTTGCTTAGATCAGTTGGAACACAATTCATAATTTAACATGTCTGAAGAAGGTACAGTGTACCGAAACAGCTCTCACTGAATTATATAATAAATATGAAAAAAAATAAAACTATGTTTTATTTTTATTTTATTAATTATTCAACTAAACATAAAAGCACATTAATTTGCATTATTTAGGCGTAACAGCGCACGCCGGATATTAGCTAGTATATATATATATATATATATATATATATATACATATATAGTAATTCTGCCCGAAGGTAGGTCCTTCACTGCAATCATAGCATTTTCAAGCTATGCTTGCCGCTTTACTAGGGAATTGTAGGTGTGGTAGCTTCCCGTTGCTTTTCACACCGGTGAAGAATAATAAGGATAATGATGACCATATGATTTGGCGGACCGTTTGGGCCTTAAAGTTTTCCTGACATTTGTCTTACAGCTGAGGAAAAACCCCGATAAGAACCTTACCCAGAAAAACTGTCCCGACCGGGGACCGAACGCGGGCCCGCTGTGTGACAAGGTGCGCGCTACCTCGAGACCACAGCAGTTTATATATATAAACCTCGGTAAATTTCGGAACGAAACGCGGAAAATAAGGACAACACTCATTCATGAATAAATATATGTTATCAAAATGCAATACCATTAATTATTAACAATTATATATAAATTAATTAGTGTATAATGCTATTGTGTTATTTAATTGTAATATTATTGTGTTTTCTTTATGTAATTGTAATGTTAATGTTTTTTTAGTGTATAATGCTATTGTGCTATTATTTAATTGTAATAATATTGTGTTTTCTTTATGTAATTGTAATGTTATTGCTTTTTTTGTTGTTTATTTTTCTTTACACTAGTAGCAATTATTACTTTATTGTAACGGACTGTCAACAGCACGTACGGCTTACTGCCCGTGCGACCCATATTTGTAAATAATATTGTAAATATCTTACTTTTTTGATATATATATATATATATATATATATAGATATATATACCATTCATTAAATTTGATCTGATCTTGTGATGGTATGGCAGGTCTGGTCAACTGGCATCATAATATATAACACTCAGTAATAGGGGCGTCATCCCTTCTTATCCCTCGACATAGGGTTACTCCGGATGCGAGCAGAGTGTTTACTATTGTTCACCTGCTTTGGAAGTTGGAAGTACTGGACATAATGAAATAATATCGACCTCGAGATTTTTATACTGGATTTTTGCTTAAAGACTGTTTAACATCTAAATGTATATGTTATATGCAATCCTACTTTTTAGCGATGTTACAAAGAGGTATCGGCCGCGGTGGACTAGTGGTTATGCTCCTTGCCTCTGGTCCCGAGGGTCACGGGTTCAAACCCGGCCGGGGTCGATGGATTTTTTAGGACGGAATAATCCAAGGAGCAAGTCCTCCGGGAGGGACTTTAAGCCGTGGGTCCTGAGTCTGAAGATTTTCAGGCTCGTAAAAAATCCTTAAGCCTGAATGAAAAGGCCTCTAAGCAAAATTTACCGAATTTTCTCGTCCTAGTACTACCTTGGTTTCCTAGATGTCAGTATGAGGCGGAACGTTGACCACGGACCACTCAAAAATTACTTCTTTACGAAAACAAGTGTAACTAAATTAGTATGGTTCAAATTCTTTCGTGTAGGGGGAGAGCGCCTAAATCTGTGTAAAGGGAAAACATAGGCTTAGAATACAATAGAAATAGGTGATTACTGATTAGGATGGAATGGGTCCTGATGATGCAACATTGCAACCTGCATCTGTTTTGGCGATTAAGTAAAAATACAAGTAAAACTTCAGTTAGATTGGTCGGTACCGGGATTTAAATCCGTGACCTCCCGAATATGAGCCTCAAACTCTACTGCCTAAGCCACCTTGATCAGTACCTCGATGCAATGGGTATGGGGATTATTTTCTGAAGGTAATTTTCCGCATTACAACATGGTTGGGATACCTATGTATGATGTTTGTAGGCCTACATGTAGAGGAAACCATATTAAGGAAGAAAAACAAAAAAGAGAAAACAGAAAATATAATAAAAAGGGATAATGCAAACAAAGAAGGAAGAAAATGTTATTTGAAAAAATGGACTGGTGTGATTCGGACAAAAGAAGCGAAATGAAAATTTAGGATACAGTTGTAAAAAAAAAACAACGAACTTGCAGTGGTATTTTGATTAATTTCCGGTAATTTTTTACCCAATGAATTTTAATCAATGACAAATTTGTGCTATACATATTGTTTTCAAAAACTTTTTAACCCCATGAAGTACTCTAAACGATTTTTCCCCCAAATTCACAATGTATTTTCTTTACTAACTATTTCAAGTTAATTTTGTTGACTATTTAACTCATGCCCCAAATGAGAGTCAATGACCAATCACGTTTCAATGATTTCTGTTTTACAACCAATCAGTGTCGTGTTTCACGAAATATTTATCAGTGTTATAATTACCATATTAAAGAAAGCTCCTTCTTTTCAATATTGTGAACAGGTCTGACCATTATTTTGCTGTGACTGATTCACTAAGAAATACGGCTACCAGATTGTATATATAGTGGATAGATGTCAACACATAGCGCTCGCAGGAGTTAATATAAAAAGATTTGTAGCTATTTATTATACCACCAAAAAAAGAAACCACTGTTTGCACTTTCTTAAATGTTTTTTTTCCTAGGTAATAATCCACAAAAATATAATTGTCATGTTTACATCTTACGACATCAAGAATGAATTAATATACAGTTTGATGTGTTTCATTTTTTCTCCACTAGAGAGCATTCTTACAATACTGCATTCCTTTGGCAATAAATAGTATGATCTGGTTGCAGTGATAAACAAAAGAAGCAGATGAAGCGTGCCTATCGTTTCTCATTTGTTTTCAAACATCGCCGTTTACATTAAGTATATAAATATTTTAAAATAACTATAGTAAAATAATGATTTGTGAGTAAACAGCTTAATTTTATTTGTTAAATAGTCGTAATAAATGCCGCTCTTGATTTCCAAATTCTCTAGATAAATTCGAAATCACTCGTGGCATTACTTATAAAAATGTACTGTGACAGGTAGTTTATCATTGAGAGTATATGATAACAAATTCAGACCAAATGGAATACGTAATTTACAATAAGTGCCATCTACCGTGGCAACGATGCACTTATACATAGGAAATTGTTTCCTCCATTTGCAGTCAGGAATGAGTCCCTGCAGTGTGTCGGTGTAATTAAAACTCACCCTGTAGAACTCACTATTACACTAGAGAATTAAATTCACAGAACTGTGGAAAATATTTATTTTTATTTACAGTATTCTATATAAAATAAACACTAGTAAAATGTTGGATACGCCACTGCATGCAATATGGATAATGACAGGCCACAGACTAGTTTGTGGTCGTTGTGATTACAAAAAAAAATATACGTTCACATACTATTAAAATATACTAGTTACACACCGTGAGCAGATTAAAAAAAAAATTGCTACAAACCCGTTATTGTAACCGCAAGCTTGGTTCAATGAGATTAGAGTTGAATTTTTTAAGCAAATTCAGTTATTGTAACGTACAGAGTGCAATGCAGTTATAAATATACTTCAGAGAACTTGATTCTGATATTTTTGATTTCAATATTCGTTATAAGAATTGTATTTTTTTGGTGTCCAGCCTGTCAAGAACGAATATAAATGTTAAACTTTCTGTAATAAATTGAATCATCATCATCGTAATAGTACATTCACGAATTTAGGTCATTTGTTGACCTGTTTCGGCCTCAAGAGAAACACCATCCAAAAGTCTTTTGAGTGGACGTCCTGGTCTTCTTCTTCCTGCAGGTTGATAGCTTAGCATTTGTTTGGGTATCCTGTGATCTTTCATGATTTGCCCTTATATATTCTCTCATTAATTTCAGCTTCATTCCATCCAGCTGCACTAATATTTTGTCCCCAAATATACACATTCGTCAAATATGTTTATTTTTTCATGTCCGTGTTCTATAATCATATATTTTTATTCATTTATTATTATTTAATTATACATTTTAAAATCCTTACTCAGAATAGGTAAAGATTTGAAGAAATTCTCGGCAAATTTCAATAATTATTTTGACTATTTAACTCATGCCCCAAATGGGAGTCAATGACCAATCACGTTTCAATGATTTCTGTTTTACAACCAATCACAGTCGCGTTTCACCAAGTATTTATCAATATTAAATTTACCAAATTAAAGAAAGCTCCTCCTTTCTAATATTCTGAACAGGTCTGACCATTATTTTGCAGTGACTGAGCCTGTGAGAAATACGGATACCAGATTGTATATATAGTGCATGGATATCAACACATAGCGCTTGCAGGAGTTAATATAAAACATTTGTAGCAATTGATTATACCACCAAAAAAAGAAACCACTGTTTGCACTTTCTTAAATGTATTTTTCCCAGGTAATAATCCAGAAAAATATAACTGTCATATTTACATCATACGACATCAGAAATGAATTAATATACAGTTTGATGTGCTTCATTTGTTCTCCACTAGAGAGCATTCTTACAATATTGCGTTCCTTTAGCAGTACATATTATGATCTGGTTGCAGTGGTAAACAAAAAAGCAGATGAAGCGTACCAATCGTTTCTCATTCGTTTTCAAACATCGCCGTTTACATTAAATATATAAATATTTTAAAATAACTATAGTTAAACAATAATTTGTGAGTAAACAGCTTAATTTTATTCGTTAAATAGTCATAACAAAAGCCACTCTTGATTTCCAAATTCTCTAGATAAATTGGAAATCACTCGTCACATTACTTTAAAAATTTAAAATAAATATAATCTAATAATGCATCTTATCTGCATTTCTGAAACGCAGTTAATAGTACAGCCAAGTACATGGATAAAGTATAAAGATAACTTCAAGAGTATATCAGTAACATAATTTTAATATGGACGCTTTAATTACTTTTTTATACATGTATAACTTCATATTTCATACAATTTTCTCATCTCTGAAGTGAAAATTATTGTATACATTCTGTTGTTTGCGAGTTGAAATTACTCCAGTCCTGCAGACACTAAATGGACATATGCATTTTTCAAGCAAAGTCTCGCAGCTGTGCCGTCAAAACAAAAATGCATATCTCTAAGCGTTTCGCTGCAAGCATTCGTATCTAGTTTTCCCTTAATGATGTGAAAATGATTTCTCTATATCTTTCAACTTATTATATTTGTGTCTGATCATCATCATCATCATCCGGTATCGTGGCAACTGCCGCCGTCTTCCGGAAACCAAACGCCATTCCTCTCTGTCCATCCACTGATCTTCCTCCAATCCTCTGATATTCATAGCTGCTTGCACCGCTTCTATCCAAGTTTTCTTCGGTCTTCCTCTCTTTCTCCCTTCTATTGGGATCAATTCCATTAACAATTTTAGGCAATCTTTGCTCTGGCATTCTTTTGACATGGCCATACCACTGTAATCTTTTCTTTTCTATAATGTGTATGAGGTCGAGCTCCTCTTGTACACCCATAATTTCCCTTATTTCTTTATTTCGTATTCTATCCATTCTAGATTTTACAGTTGATCTTCTTAAAAACCGTTTCTGTACTTAACATTCTTTTCATTTTCTTGATAGGAATTTGCCAGACTTCAGCACCATATGTTAAAATGCTCTGAATTATGGTTTAATATATTTGTAATTTTCTATATTTTGTGGTATTTTTGCTCCACCAAACAGAGTTTAAATCATTTATTGCTTGTTTTGTTTGTGTGATTGTATTTTTAATTTCCACTGTGTTATCACCTGAATGGTCTAATTCTGTTGCTAAATAAGTGCATTCAATACTAGGTTTTAGTTCTTCTCCATTGTTGAAAGTGATGTTTGTGTCTATTAAGTTATTATTGCTATCATTTCATGAAAACTGTAGTAAATTATTTTCAGTTAATTGTCTTACCCATTATCTGAAACAGTTATTATAATTACGGTAAATATTTTAATGCACAATAAAATATAAGATAATTTATAATAAAAATGTAATAATGCACTAAGAATTACAAAAAAAGCCCTAAAATATAAGAAAATGCAATATGATATTTATAAAATTCATTTTGCAGGAAAATAAAATATGTTCACTTTTTTTAGTTCTGCATTGCAATGCACTACAAACAACTGCTGTAGATTGTCAGAACAAAAATATTGTAGATTGTCTCTTAACAATAACGAATCGCATCGAACTCGGGCCTACTCTTTACGACTCAACGGCGTTGCTCTGAGATAACAGCAATGGACATAATAATAATAATAATAATAATAATAATAATAATAATAATAATAATAATAATAATAATAATAATAATAATAACAACAATATGCTACCTATTCTGATCCTTAAAGAAAAGGGAAATACTCATATGCCATAGGTATCAGAAGTTAATAAATATGTGACCAACAAGATACTTTTGCCGAATTTACAGGAAAACGCTCACTGTGTTTACAAAGAGACCTAAAACACGTCTGGGGAAAAGAATCGTATATACTCAACCTAGGATTTAAGGACAGATCAGGGCTTGCTTGGTTTAGGCTAGGGGCATGGAAATTTCTAAAAATTAGCGACGATCACGATATACGAATATGTCCAATGTGCGGGAACTTTGAAGATGAGATACATATATTAGGAAAATGTAATGATTTAGAATATTGGAGACGTCAGTTATTACCGGAAAGATTTCTAAATTCAAATCGGGAAAGATTGGCATGCTACGAGTTATTGGTAAATCCAGAAAATTGGATAAACCTCGGTAAATTTCTGGACAAAACGCGAAAAATAAGGACAACACTCATTCATGAATAAATATATGTTATCAAAATGCAATACCATTAATTATTAACAATTATATATAAATTAATTAGTGTATAATTCTGTTGTGTTATTATTTAATTGTAATATTAATGTGTTTTCTTTATGTAATTGTAATGTTAATGTTTTTTTAGTGTATAATGCTATTGTGTTATTACTTAATTGTAATATTATTGTGTTTTCTTTATGTAATTGTAAGGTTAATGTTTTTAGTGTATAATGCTATTGTGTTATTATTTAATTGTAATATTATTATTGTGTTTTCTTTATGTAATTGTAATGTTATTGCTATTGTGTTATTACTTAATTGTAATATTATTGTGTTTTCTTTATGTAATTGTAATGTTAATGTTTTTAGTGTATAATGCTATTGTGTTATTATTTAATGGTAATATTTTTATTGTGTTTTCTTTATGTAATTGTAATGTTATTGCTGTTTTTGTTTATTTTTCTTTACACTAGTACCAATTATTACTTTATTGTAACGGACTGTCAACAGCACGTACGGCTTACTGCCCGTGCGACCCATATTTGTAAATAATATTGTAAATATCTTACTTTTTGTCTAATAAAGTCCTACTACTACTACTACTACTAATAAATATGTGTAGGAATATAAAAATCAAGGAAGAAGACAAGAAGGACATACAAGCTTTCAATAGAATATTAACTCATGCCTCAAATAGGGATTCAATGACCAATCACATTTCAATCATTTTTTAATTACAACCAATCACAGTCGTGTTTCACCTCGAATTTATCAAATAAGTTTATCATATTAAAGGAAGCACCTCCTTATTAACATTATGAACAGGACATAGCATTATTTTGCAGTGACTGACTCTCGAAGAAATACGGCTACCGGATTGTATATTTATGTAGTGAATAAATGTCAGCAGATAGTGCTTGCAGGAGATAATATAAAAACATTTGTAGCAATTGATGATACCACAAAAAGAAAAAGAAAACACTGCACTTTCTTAAACGAATTATTTGCCAGGAAATGACGTTGCAGAAAAATATAATTGGCATATTTAAATCATAGGACATCAAATTAATTAATACCTATAATGTTGGTTATAAATTTCTCCACTAGGGTGCATTCTTACAATATAGCGATTCTTTGGCAATACATAATATGATCTGGTTGCAGTGATAAACAAGCGTAATAATGTTTCTTATTTCTTTTCAAACATCTCTTCTCATTTGTTTTCAAACATCGCCATTTATATTAAATAAATACATATTTTAAAATACCTATATTTAAATAATGATTTGTGAGTAAACAGCTTAATTTTATTCGTTAAATAGTCCTAACAAATGCCACTCTTGATTTCCAAATGCTCTAGATAAATTCACTCCTCACTTCGTGAGTCGTGAATTTGTCGATACTTTGGAAATCGCTGGTGGCATTACTTATGAAATATACCTGAAAAATCGTTTGCCAAAGATAAACTGGAGATAAAATGTAAAGTATTTTTGGAGAAAGAAAGATCATGAATACTCCAGCGAATTATAGAATTCCGCTTCAAGATAACTTCAAAATACCATAAAAATGGTATAGAATACATCGGAAATGCATAGAAGGAATTAGATAGTATTCTCGTATAATTTGGAGGAATAAATACGAATATAAAAGTTCTACCAGGAAAAAGATTCGAATGATAATTCTGCTTTATAAGGTAGCTCTTTGTTACATATAATAGCAAGTTATTCATTAAAAAATGTTAAATGTGCCACTATACAAGGAAAACTCTTTCTTCTTTCCATGTACCCTGAATGAGGAAAATTGTCCTTTCTCAGAAGTACAGCGTATTTAGTTCAGTGACCAACTATTCCAGTTTCAAAATAAATATTTACTGTAGGCCCTATTTTAATCGAAGACATGTCATGGAAAATATGTACACTTCACGCAGTGTTTTGGCGGTTAGCGATCATTATAGTGGAGGAGGACTAAGTTGGCATGATTTCTGCTATCCTTTTCTATAGAACTGTTCTTGCACCCTTCGCAAAACACAATGGTCTACACTTGTAAAATTACATAGGAATGCTAGAAAAATTCCACCCCCCCCCATTTCCGACCGGTCACTTTTGTGTCAGGTAATTTTTGTCAGTGGCGACTGGTTCAGAGTGCTCTGTTAAAAGTGACTGCAGAGCGTGTGAACACACTGAAAAGATTGAAGAGTCATATTGGCAGCAGACGGTTTAATGGACCAAATTAGTGATCGGTTTGAAATAAATTTAGACGATACCGAC
This sequence comes from Diploptera punctata, assembly GCA_030220185.1. Classification (NCBI taxonomy): domain Eukaryota; kingdom Metazoa; phylum Arthropoda; class Insecta; order Blattodea; family Blaberidae; genus Diploptera; species Diploptera punctata. Next base: position 319,326 of record JASPKZ010008382.1, on the reverse strand, counting down.
GACGATGAAAATGAAGACATAGAAACTTGGCAGGAAGAATGTTTAGAAGAAGGGAATGCCACCACTACAGGGAGTGTCTGCCCTACCGCTGTCACCGTGAAGAGATATGCGTATGAGTGAGAAAGAAGATGGTGAGTACTCTCTTTCTCTTTCTAAAATATTCTAGACACTTTAGCCCTCAGGGACTATATTTACTTGTCGTCTTGTAGCTGTACAAAGGCATTCACTCAGCCTCCTTTGCATAGAGTAACTGAATAAATTAATAAATCCAAAAGCCGGGCAATAAAAGTCACATACAATTAAAATGCCATTGAGAGAAGCAGTTATTAGATTTAGGTCAAATGTATACATAAATTATTCAGGAAAGCCGGTAGAATACGATTATGAATTAACAATGAGCAAATAAAATGATCTAATGAAATTAGTATTAATAGGAACTATTAATAAGCTGTTAGTTTATGCTGATGATGTAGTATTGTTGGCCGATAGCGAGGAGATACTAAAGGACAACACGCACACACTATTGAGTAACACTAAGAAATTAGGACTGGAAGTAAATATCAATAAAACTAAATATATGGTCACACGTAGAAATTCATTATATAATGGAAATGGACAGCAAATGACAAATGAGGCAAATTTTGAGGAAGTGGCTGAATTCAAATACTTACGAACAATAATCACAAGTAGGAATGAGATGCACAAAGAGATTAAACATAGGCTCAATTCTGTAAATGCATGCTATTATGCATTGCAGAGACTCTTAATGTCCCAACTCCTTTCAAAAGACGTTAAACTGAAAATATATAAAACTATTATTCTACCAGTTATATTATATGGGTGCGAAACATGGACTCTTACTTTAAGAGAGGAAAGGAGATTACAAGTATTTGAGAATAAAGTTCTTAGGAAAATTTTTGGACCAAAGAGAGATGAAGAGACAGGTGAATGCAGAAGACTACATAACAATGAACTACATGGTCTTTATAGGAAGCCAGATATAATAAGAACAGTTAAGTCTCGTAGACTGCGATGGGCAGGACATGTTGCACGTATGGGGAATGAACGACTTGCATGGAAGTTTCTTGTAGGAAAGCCAGAGGGAAAACGCCCAGTTGGTAGAACAAGAATGAGGTCGGAGAATAACATTAACTGTGATTTGAGGGAAGTAGATTATACAGGGAATGATTGGAAAGCATTAGCTCAGGATATGGATGTATGGAGAGCTTATGTCCGTGCGGCCATGAACCTACGGGTTCGATAGTGCCAGTGAGTAAGTAAGTAAATGACTAGTCACCAACAAAGGTAGAGAGAACTCTGGTTATGACACCCTTTCTTTTGTGAAGGTGGAAGTGACCGACACATACATAAAGAGTTAAAAGTAAGGAAGTAAAATTATTTTAAACTACAGACATTCAGGATATAGAAGTCAAGGAAGACCATATCTGTTGAAATCGGAACGGGCCAGAGAGCCTAAGCCTTGATGTGCTTTGTTTATCACGTTTTTTTTTGTAGTATATCGAATCTAAGAATTTGCGATGTTAATTTAACTCCGGTCGACATGTTGATTACCCCTGGAAGTGTTTGTCCCTGAGGACTGCAGAACTGAGTGACAGCGTAAAGTTGTAGTTATGAATTTTAGTTAGCACAACAATGTATCAGCTGCGGTGTGAATATGGTAAACAGGCCTTCTTGCCGGACTGCCCTCCCCCAGATAAGAACCTTATTTGCAAGTCACAAAGGGGTACAGTTTCCTCAAAGCACTTTACACTTAGCAATGACTTTCTCTTCACGTCCAAGATACAGCAGGCTTCTTCATACAGAAATACATCCTAAATTTATACTTACTTACTTCATACTGAATACAGGCTTTCCACTTTACAGCAGTTTGACTTTGATTCCTGCTTTCCAGAGATTCATTTCTTCCCATTGTCCATCTTCCATACCCCTCTTCATCATGGCATCATATATTCCCTCATATCATGCTCTTCTACTTCTCCCCCTCTTCCTTCTGCCTGGTACCATCCAATCCAACACCTGTTTAGGCCACTGGTCTTCCGGCATCCGTTGTACATGTCCATACCACTGTAGAGCTCTCTTTGTTATCCTATCGATAACAGTTTCTTATGCATCCATTTCTTGTCTGATATACTTACTTACTCAGTGGCACTATCAAACCTGTAGCTTCATGGCCGCGCGGACATAAGCTCTCCATACATCCCTATCCTGAGCTAATGTTTTCCAATCATTCCCTGTATAATCTACTTCCCTCAAATCATAGTTAATGTTGTTCTCCCACCTCATTCTTGGTCTACCAATTGGGCGTTTTCCTTCTGGCTTTCCTACAAGAAGCTTCCATGCACGTCTTTCATCCCCATACGCGCAACATGTCCTGCCCATCGCAATTAACGAGACTTGACTGTTCTTATTATATCTGGCTTCCTATAAAGACCATGTAGTTCATTGTTATGTAGTCTTCTCCATTCACCTGTGTGTTCATCTCTCTTTGGCCCAAAAATTTTCCTAAGAACTTTATTCTCAAATACTCGTAATACCCTTTCCTCCCTTAAAGTAAGAGTCCATGTTTCGCACCCATATAATATAACTGGTAGAATAATAGTTTTATATATTTTCAGTGTCTGATATATGTATTTCGAATATGTTGTAGCCTGGATATTCTCATACTTCTCCGTAATCCATCCATTTCGGTCGGCCAGATTCTTTTCGGCATGCTTTCATCTATTGTCCAGCTTTCTGATCCATATGTGTGTATACTTTCTATTATTGTCTGTATAATATATTTTTTTTTTGTTTTTCTGGTCAAATTTCTATTCCATCAAAGACCATTCAGAGATGTAATCGCCTTCCTTGCACAATTTACTCTGTTAATAATACATTTTTCACAAGTACCAGATTTATCTGTTATAGATCCAAGATATTTAAATTCTTCAACACGTTTAATTATCATATTATTTATTTGTAGGTCTTCCGAATTTGCTCCGATTACCATATATTCACTTCGTAAATTTATATTAATGTAAAACGAAGTAATGTAGGCCAGGTTAGAATAAAAACCGAACAAGAAAATAAATTCATTTTACTCTTGTTTGTAGGTTACTTCCATTCTGTTACTTTTTGTAACCATGAATTCTGATGGAAACAATGGTCGAAAAGGGGGCACGCCGTAGCGTAGTGGTTAAGGCACTGAGCTACAAGCCGGAGGGTCGAGGGTTCAAGTCCCTTTGGGGTCAGGATTTTTAAACTGACCCAAACCCTCTGGCGGCACTATGGCTCTGAGGTCGACTCAGCCTCTAACGGAAATGAGTACCAGACGCTTGTTCTGGGGTAAAGGCGGCCGTCACGCAGGGTTGACAATCCGGCTGACATAAAGTGCCGATTGTCTAGAAAAAGTGGGAGCCTTAACCTTCCACTACCCCAAGGGCCTCCGGGCCTGTTGTGGGATCACTTTACTTTTTACAATGGTCGAAAATGTCTTGTGCAGTAACGAACTAAAGAAAAATGCAGTTACATCAAATTCTCCTAGAATATTGCAATTTTAGTCTCCTACTGCTCTCAATAATAATGAGACACTACGTTATATTTTCTAGTTATTTCTCATCATCATCATCATCATCCGGTATATATTGGCAACTGTCGCCGTCTTCCGGAAACCCAAATGGCATTCCTCTCTGTCCATCCATTGATCTTCCTCCAATCCTCTGATATTAATCCGTTTCCTATAATATTGAGTATCTATTTTCTAGCTACTAAACTAAATAAGTTACATTTTTAATAGTATTATTAGATGCATCTTTCCTCATTAGAGGATTGTCTCAAGGACAAAGTGATACAGACAATAAATTTTTGGAATTGATGAAATAAATTTTGTAAATACATTTTAAAAAATTCAAATTGTAGGCCTAATTGAAGTATACCTACTATAAAGTAGAAATTTTGTAAATATGGTTTCTTAAAATTGAAATTGACCCTCTAATGGCAGGGATGGCAATTTTAGAAAGATACACAGGAACACTAAAAAGAACTTTGAAAAATAAAGCCAGGAAATACTGTATAATGAAATTATACAAGACAATGGCAGTGCCTGTTATTACTTATGGATCCGAAACATGGACAGTAACAACATAAAAATCTGCCAGAATAAAGCTGCTAAAATGAGATTCCTCAGACCAATAGCAGGATTTCAAAGAACAGACAAAAAACATCCGTCCATAGTAATTCTGCCCGAGGGCAGGTCTTTCACTGCAATCATAGCATTTTGATGCTATGCTTGCAGCTTTACTAGGGAATTGTAGGTGTGGTAGCTTCCCATTGCTTTCTACACCGGTGAAGGGTGATGATGATGATGATGATAATGATGATGATGATGATGATGGGCATATGATTTCGGGGACCGTTTGGGCATTAACGTTTTCCTGACATTTGTCTTACAGGTGAGGAAAACCCCTGATAAAAACCTCATCCAGAAAAACTGCCCCGATCGAGAATCGAATCCGGGCCCGCTGCGTGACAAAGCAGCACGCTGTCTCGAGACCACAGCGGTGGACACAAAAAACATAACACATAAATATGACAACTAAAAGTAGAGGAATTAAACACAACAATAGTGAAATGCAGAACAAACTGGAAAGAACACTTGGCAAGGATGACTGAGAATAGAATACCAAAAGCAGCATACAACTATTCACCACGAGGAAGAAGAAGTTTGGGAAGACCAAAGAAGAGATGGAAACAGCAGCAATTTGGAGCCGGGACAGGCTAGTAAATAAGTCTAAACCGTGATGAAGAGGAAGATATTGTAGCGTAAATGACAGACTACAAATCTTGGAATATGTCTAAAAAAATTATTTATTTTACACAATATAGAGTTAAGGTGGGTAATTTTGTTACAGTTTTAAGTATAATACTGATGTTATTTATTAGTATTAACATCTTCTCGTGAGTTGTACCCTTAATTCATAGCTGTTTCCCTGCTTTACGTATTGTTAATACGCCCTTTTATTAAGTTATTTGTATCACAAACTCTCATTCAATATTTTCTAACAAAAAATTGCACACACACACATACTTACTTACTCACTGGCACTATCGAACCCGTAGGTTCATGGCCGCGCGGACATAAGCTCTCCATACATCCCCATCCTGAGCTAATGCTTTCCAATCATTCCCTGTATAATCTACTTCCCTCAAATCATAGTTAATGTTGTTCTCCCACCTCATTCTTGGTCTATCAACTGGGCGTTTTCCTTCTGCCTTTCCTACAAGAAGTTTCCATGCACGTCTTTCATTCCCCATACGGGCAACATGTCCTGCCCATCGCAGTCTACGAGACTTAATTGATCTTGATATATCTGGCTTCCTATAAAGACCATGTAGTTCATTGTTATGTAGTCTTCTCCATTCACCTGTCTGTTCATCTCTCTTTGGTCCAAAAATTGTCCTAATAACTTTATTCTCAAATACTCTTAATCTCCTTTCCTCCCTTAAAATAAGAGTCCATGTTTCGCACCCATATAATATAACTGGTAGAATAATAGTTTTATATATTTTTAGCTTAACGTTTTTTGAAAGGAGTTGGGACATCAAAAGTCTGAAATGCATAATAGCATGCATTTCCAGAATTGAGCCTATGTATATATCATTCATGTAAGTAATCAAAAATAACCCTGTTGCCGGGTTGGGCCATGCATTTACCGCTAACCGGATTAGCGTAATCTCGCAAATAAAATGTTAAACCGTTAAAACATATATATATATAAATTACACTGTGCACATTTTGGCTATTACCCTGATCACAGTAGATGCGGTACGTGCTAAACATTTTCTCTTACATATACGTTTCAGAGACAAGTGGGTTCATGTTGATAGATTAGTCACGCAAAAAAGAAGAGCTATGGAAATGTATCATGTAATAATAAAATCAACTTTTATAAGATTCATGTTGTGTTCCGTGGGTATTATTCAAAATTAAATTATAAAATTATGGAATAAGCTGTTAGTTTATGCTGATGATGTAGTACTATTGGCCGATAGCGAGCAGATACTAAATGACAACACGCACACACTATTGAGTAACACTAAGGAATTAGGACTGGAAGTAAATATCAATAAAATTAATATATGGTCACACGTAGAAATACATTATATAATGGAAATGGACAGCTAATGACAAATGAGGGAAATTTCGAGGAAGTGGATGAATTCAAATACCTAGGAACAATAATCACAAATAGGAATGAGATGTACAAAGGAATTAAACATAGGCTCAATTCTGGAAATGCGTGCTATTATGCATTGCAGAGACTCTTGATGTCCCAACTCCTTTCAAAAAACGTTAAACTGAAAATATACAAAATATTATTCTACCAGTTATATTATATGGATGTGAAACATGGACTCTTACTTTAAGGGATGAAAGGAGATTAAAAGTATTTGAGAATAAAGTACTTAGGAAAATTTTTGGACCAAAGAGAGATGAACAAACAAGTGAATGGAGTAGACTACATAACAATGAACTGCATGGTCTTTATAGAAAGCCAGATATAATGAGAACAGTTAAGTCTCGTAGACTGCGATGGACAGGACATGTGGCACGAATGGGGAATGAAACACGTGGATGGAAGCTTCTTGTAGGAAAACCAGAGGGAATACGCCCAGTTGATAGACCAAGAATGAGGTGGGAGAATAACATTAACTATGATTTGAGGGAAGTAGATTATACAGGGAATGATTGGAAAGAATTAGCTCAGGATAGGGATGTATGGAGAGCTTATGTCCGCGCGGCCATGAACCTACGGTTTCCATAGTGCCAATTAAGTAAGTAAGTATGGAATATTCACCTGAAAGGTCCGTCTCCTCAATTTAATTAGTTATTTAACTGTAGCGCCAGTGTTTCGAATCCTCCTGATGATGGGACAAGTCCCGAAAGCGCTACAGTTAAATAACTAAAACAGTTGAGGAGACGGACCTTTCAGGTGAATATTCCATAATTTCATATTTTAATTGTTAATAATAAAATGTTATTAACCAGATTGTCAGTAACATATTTTTGTGGGTTTTCTTACGTTGTGGAGAGTAGTGAATTGATATCAGTATATAATTTTAGATTTCTGATTGTAGATGCTGATATTTTAATGCTGTTTGGGTAATGCAGCGAGTTGTTATCAATTAATTTGCGATATGTGAAACGGGAATCAATGATTTACACGTTACTAAATTCTGTGTTAGTGAAATTGCTATTTCTGCCCCCCTGAGTTATGTGACCAACAGAGCAACATCTAAATTCTCTGATATTTCAACATGATTAACACGTTTCATTAAAATCTAATAGTATTATTTTATTAAAATGTAACAACATCCATGAAGCATAATATAATAATAATAATAATAATAATAATAATAATAATAATGCTTTATTTTAGCTGGCAGAGTTAAGGCCATAAGGTCTTCTCTTCCACTCAACCAGCGAATAGTAAAATTATACAAAAATTACGTACATATTACAATTTTAAGATATTATTAAAATACAGACTAAACAAAATACAATGATGATGTGATCTAATACTGGCTAATACTAACAAAAACATAGATTATAATAAAATTAAAATGATATAAAATAAAGTAAGTAGCTTCCTAGATGATTATTAATGGAATGCTAATATATCCTTTGTGATATTTTAAGCCAATATTTTAAGTGCCAATTTCATGTCAATGATATCAGAACAAGACACACATAAAACTTTTATTCTACCAGTTATGTTATATGGATGCTAAACATGGACTCTTACTTTAAGGGAGGAAAGGAGATTACGAGTATTTGACAATAAAGTTCTTACGAAAATGTTTGGACCAAAGAGAGATGAACCAACAGGTGAATGGAGAAGACTGCAAAACAGTGAATTACACGGTCTTTATAGGAAGCCAGATATAATGAGAAAAGTTAAGTCTTATAGACTGCGTTGGGCAGGAGATGTGGCACGAATGGGGAATGAAATACGTGCATGGAAGCTTCTTGTAGGAAAACCAGAGGGAAAACGCCCAATTGGTAGACTACGAATGAGGTGGGAGAATAATATTAACTATGATTTTAGGGAAGTAGATTATACAGGGGATGATTGGAAAACATTGGATCACGATAGGGGTATATGGAGAGCTTATATCCGCATGGCCATGAACCTACGGGTTCGATGGTGCCAGTGAGTTAGTTAGTTAGATATCAGAACAAGTGTAGAATGGAGTAGAATGAAATTAATTTAATTACGTGAGAGATTCTTTAGCAGCGGCACTCGGTAATACTGTATTGTCCACCCTTATGAACAGGCGATTTAATCTACAGCAAGTCATTTTTGTGTGTAAAATTTATTTTCATTATGAATCACCAAGCCATGGTCGCACAGAGTATTCAAAGTTCCCTGGTGAAGTATCTCCTTCCAGATTTACAATTTACGAGATTGCGAAGAAATTAGAAATTACTGGTTCTATGTTAAACAAGAAACGAAAGCGTAGACATACAGTTATAACAGAGGAGAAGTTAAACGAAATAGGCACAACTTTTGAACGTACACCAAAAAAATCCATAGTAAATTAGCACAAGTGGAAATTTTACAGTCTTCTGCGCATAGAGCAAGTAATTTTTTAAAACTAATACCAGCGACTTCTATAAAGTAAGAATTTTATACATGCTTTACGCGCGGAATTTATGTAGGAGCACAGCCGGCTGTGGCACACACAACCGCGCACAGATAAACGCCTTGTGCCCGTTAGATTATAAATGAAGAACCCTCTATTTGACATTAAACATATATCAAAACTTCATTCCTTAGCAGTGAGAAGTGAGTCACTATTATCACGAAAGTAAACATTTAATTCATCCTGATAGTTGATTGTTACTTCCCACTCCAGTGGGTCAGCTTTGATACTTGGCCGAGCAGGGGATTTCGTCTTTAGATCTGGATATTTTACCTTGGGCTGTCCTTGCATTATGCAAAACATAAATTCGGAAAATGCGTCACTTTGAATGTCTCATAATGTATATGTTACAGTAAAAGTAATATACTGGTGATTATATATAATAACCGGTAATTATGCGTAATCACCAATTATGCCGGTAAATATGATCAATTTTTGAAAATTTATCAAATTAACCGATTTGTCTGCATAATTCCCAACTCGTAATGGTAAATGTGATAATATCATGACTGATTGGGCCAGTTGAATAGAATGGATGAGTCTGTTAAGGTAAAAGTAATAAATTGATGATTATATATAATAACCGGTAATTGTGCATAATCACCAATTATGCCAGTAAACATGATACATTTTTTAAAATTTATCAAATTACCCGGATTGTCTGCATAATTCCCAACTCGTAATATTAAATGTGATAAATATCATGACTGATTGGGCCCCAGTAGAATTAGGGTGCAGTTATTTTTTGAGTAGTTACTACACGGAAATATATTTTTTCGTTGGACGCTATGACGTAAGAGATCACGAATTACAATATTTTATATTTTACAATTAAAAAGCCAATAAATGGTTACAATACAATTTTATTGAACTTGTACAAAACATTTAAAATGCAAGGAAACTAAGAGCTCCCTCCATGATATCTTTACCTTGACGTGGTGGAGTGGCTTGCGTGCTTGAATGATCCTGAGAGCTATGCCGGCGGTAGCATTGCTGCCGATAGGGTTACCCATGCCGGACTGGTCGAAGGTGATAAGCCAGACGAAATAAGTACCTTGGGCGGAAGAGTGACGATCTTTCACCGTAAAAATACAACCGTCAAGAAATGCGGACATGGGTTCATCTGGGGTAAAATTTTCCGGAGGTCAAATAGTCCCCCATTCGGTTCTCCGGGCGGGGACTACTTCAGGGAACCCATGCCAAAGGCTCAAACATAGGGACATGTTCCTAGGAACATGGAATGTTAGGACTTTATACAATAGCGGGGCACTAGAGATATTAACGCGGGAACTAGATAAATCGCCCTTGGATATAGTCGCTTTACAGGAAGTTAGGTGGTCAGGTTTAGGTAGTCAGGTTTAGGTAGTCAGGAATCAGGAAGCTTTGCATTATACTATGGGGGTGCAGAAAGACCTGCATTTGGAACGGGTTTTTTAGTCAGGAGGAGGATACTATCCGCTATCCGAGATATTAAGTTTGTTATTGATAGGATATCATGCATAATTCTAAAGGGTAAACGACATGATTTTATAATTGTAAATGATTATATAGGGAATGATTGGAAAGCATTGGCTCAGGATAGGGATGTATGGAGAGCTTATGTCCGCGCGGCCATGAACCTACTAGTTCGATAGTGCCAGTGAGTAAGCAAGTAAGTAACTAAAAGCTAACCTAACCTAATTAAATTACTCTAACCCAGGTGAATCCACAAACTGAAGGAATTTTCGTAACGTTAGGGACTTTCATCACATTTACGATTTTGGAATTTTTCAAACAAACCGGTTAATTTGATACATTAAAAAAATTATAATATTTACCAAATTTAGTGGTGATTATGTATTGCAACCAGCAAATATATATATTCACCGGATTAGTCACATTTACCGTAACATATACATAGTTCAGTACGCTCTAACTATCGGCAATCCGCTAAGGAAAACAAAAGTTTTGTTTTTATTAGTAGTAGTAGTAGTAGGACTTTATTAGACAAAAGTAAGATATTTACAATACTATTTACAAATATGGGTCGCACGGGCAGTAAGCCGTACGTGCTGTTGACAGTCCGTTACAATAAAGTAATAATTGGTACTAGTGTAAAGAAAAATAATAAAAAAAGCAATAACATTACAATTACATAAAGAAAACACAATAATATTACAATTAAATAATAAAACAATAGCATTATACACTAAAAAAACATTAACACTTTATCTAGAGGATTTGGAAATCAGGAGTGGCATTTTGTTAGGACTATTTAACAAATAAAATTATGCTGTTTACTCACATATCATTATCTAAATATAATTATTTTAAAATATTTATATATTTAATGTAATCAGCGATGTTTGAAAACAAATGAGGCATGTTTGATTATGTTTCATTTGTTCATCCATTGCAACTAATCATTATTATGTATTGCCAAATAGGATGGCAATATCGTAAGAATGCACCCTAGTGGAGAAAAATGAAACATATCAAACTATAGATTATAACCAACATTATAGGTTATTAATTATTTTTTTAGGAAACAACTTCTATGCCACTACATTGTCATTTCGACATGTTGGTATTCTCTCCTGGCATGGCGTTATTGTAACCCACTTCTGAGGTTGGGGCTCCTGGAAGGCGGAGTTACGCTTCCCTTATGATATAGTATAATAGGTGACGATGATGATAATGATGCGCCAGGAGAGGCCTTAATCCTAAACTTAATGAATATGTTAATGATGGCCAGATGATGTTCGGAGACCGTTTGGGCCTTAACCTTTTTCTGATATTTGTCTGACAGGTGAGGAAAACCCCTAATAAAACCATCACCCATCAAACTTGTCCGCACGGGAGATCGAACCCGGGTCCACTGCGTGACAAGGCAGTACGTTACCTCGAGACCACAGCTTGAGATGATAAAGTAATGTAGGGTATTGTTAAATAGAACTTTATACAGTATCGATTTTTAGGTTGTAGACATTCGGGATTCAAACCCAGTAGGGTTCGATGTATTTTTCAGAGATTAAAAATCCCATATATGGCTTAATTTGGAATTCGTGCTGCCATATCGTAGATTCACGGCGCGTAAAAGAATCTGATGACTGAAAAAAATCGCGATAGTGCGTTTTGTCGTACGTACCAGCAATGGCGACCATTATTGAAAGTCCATCTTTCTACATTTCGGGGTTGCCAACCTAAATAACTACTGTAATATTACATTTACACCCACGTTCAGGAAGTAAAACCACTGTCCTCTATCAATACTGCGTACAATGTATATTGACATATATATTGAAAATATCCAAAAGGTAGTGTTAATATACATTATCTTCTTCTTCTTCCTTCCAAGTATTAGGCCAAGGCCTGTTACGATCCTATAGAAAATTTTCCCTCCAGCGTTTGAGGGAAATTTTCATGTAAGACTTGAAAGCATACGAATCATATTACTGCATTTCAAATGAACTGAACTTTATTTGAAACAATATAAAACAATAAATACGTACTTGCGGCCATGTTATCAATAATTGTTCTCAAGGCCTCCTGTTGTTTCAACTAATAAAGATTGCCCACACTGTTAACGTTAGTCTATTGTTCATAATGAACGCAAATATTTCCAACAAAGATATTATTTTACTATTATTTATTATTTTGAAAACACCATCGCGCACAAAATAATGTACAACGCACGTTGCACGTTTGTGAAGTGTTTTACAGAATCTCGGAAATTAAAAAAACTCGCTATAGCTCGGTTTTTAAACAGTTTTCCTCGATTCTGTAAAAACCACTTTCCAATCTCGCATCGTAATATATTATTAAGAAGAGTTTGTTGGCATTATTGTGTCCTGCTGTAAATTATGACGCTAATGGCCTGAGATATTAAAGAGCTTCGTAAAATAAAATTCCGCTAATAAACTATTCTACAAAATTATCTTATTTTTAAATTCATATAAAAGATCGGAAGGTTTAAAAGTTAATTCCAAGATAACGAGGAGTTTTCTATTATCTTGCGTATAAAAAGCTCTAGTTTCTGATACGTAAATGTAATATCTCGTCAGGATCAGTAAGTACAATCGAGTAGGATTTAACAAGTCCTCGCCAGTTACACAACTTTAGTATTCATTCCAAGCAGACTCAATAACCGTAATAGTTGAGTCTCACTGCATCGAGACTTCACGTTGTAATTAGCATGAGTTTTGCAAATGAAAATATCCCTTACGTGTCTCCCAGACTTCCCTAACTTCGTGTTTTGGTTGTTTAAATAAATGTCTTGTTACCGACTTCATTATTCTACTTAAACCATTTTTGCGCGATTGTGCGTTTTGTCGTACTTACCAGATAAAGTTCAGTTTCTTACATTTCGGGATTGCCAAGCTAAATAACTATACTGTAATATTACATTTTCACCCACGTGCGGAAAGTAAAACCTTCTTCTTCTTGTTCTTTACTGTTTAGGCTTATTTATTAGCTTGTTCCGGCTCCAAATTGCTGCTGTTTCCATCTTTTCTTTGGTATTCCCAAACTTCTTCTTCCTCGTGGTGAATAGCTGTATGCTGCTTTTGGTATTCTATTCTCAGTCATCCTTGCCAAGTGTTCTTTCCAGTTTGTTCTGTATTTCTCTATTGTTGTGTTTAATTCCTCTACTTTTAGTTGTTGTCTTATTTCTGTGTTATGTTTTTTGTCTGTTCTTTGATATCCTGCTATTGGTCTGAGGAATTTCATTTCAGCAGATGGTTGTGTTGTCACTGTCCATGTTTCGGATCCACAAGTAATGGCCTTAACTCCATCAGGCTAAATAAATCTAATCTAAATAATATATAACTGGTAGAAAACAGTTTTCTATATATTCAGTTTAACGTTATTTTTAAGAAGTAGGGATGACAAGAGTTTCTGTAATGCATAATAGCACGCATTTCCAGAATTGAGAATTTCTTTCCATAAATGCTTATTCTCAAGAAAGAAAAATTTTATGAAACGTGCATGCTTTATTCCCCTAGGCATGTAATATTTGTAGTACTTAAGCAGTCCAGTGTACGTGCCTTAAGCACAAGTGTGGTCTTATTATGATAAGGGCACTAGATTACTAACATTATCATAATAGCAGCAGTTGAGAAACTCCTGAATATGGATTCAGTGTCGGAACTGCAAAGTGCTGCCCCAACGTTCTGCGCATGACACACCATAATTAAATAAAGCATACTCTGCAATATCTGTCTACGTACTTGAACATTTCTAAATTGGAATATATTCAAGTATCATTGATATCCTTATATCCACTTACTGTTTATTTATCATAAGTAATGCCACAAGTGATTTCCAAATTATCGATAAATTCACGACTCACGGAGTCTGGAGTGAATTTATCTAGAGAATTTGGAATTCAAGAGGGGCATTTGTTAGGACTATTTAACGAATAAAATTAAGCTGTTTGCTCACAAATCATTATTTAAATATAGTTATTTTAAAATATTTATATATTTAATGTAAACGGCGATGTTTGAAAACAAATGAAAAACGATTTATACGCTTCGTTTGCTTCTTTTGTTCATCACTGCAACCAGATCATAATATTATTTATTGCCAAAGGATCGCAATATTGTAAGGATGCATCCTAGTGGAGACATTTATAAACAACGTTATAGGTATTAATTAATTTGATGTCCTATGATGTAAATATGTCAATTATATTTTTCTGCAACGTCATTTCCTGGAAAATAATTCGTTTAAGAAAATGCAAATAGTGGTTTCTTTTTTTGTGGTATAATCAATTGTTACAAATATTTTTATATTATCTATCACATGCGCTTTCTGCTGACATTCATGCAATATATATACAATCTGGTAGCCGTATTTGTTGGAGGGTCAGTCACTGCAAAATAATGCTATGACCTATGCAGAATGTTAAAAAGGAGGTGCTTTCTTTATTATGATAAACTTTTGTTGGTAAATTTTAGGCGAAACAGGACTGTGATTGGTTGTAAATAAAAAATAATTGAAACGTGATTGGCCATTGACTCCCATTTGGGGCATGAGTTAAATAGTCATAAGTAATGTCATCATTTGTTAGGACTATTTAACGAATAAAATTAAGCTGTTTACTCAATCATTATTTAAATATAGTTATTTTAAAATATTTATATATTTAAGGTCACCCATACTTATTTGGAGTAAAAAAACATTATTTATTAAAAAATCCAGGTCTATTTTATAGATGTGTTATATTATTACTATCAATAGTACAAAGATAAATAATTCAGTTCAGCAATAAAATTATGGTGACTTATTTTCTAAATCAATGATGCAAAGAGCATAGAATTATAATTGGCGTGCTTAGTAAGCTTTGACTGTAACCAATCGTTTTACCTCCTGTGAATTGAAACATAAACAATATTTGGCAATTTTTCTTTCATAATTTTATAAAATACGAGTAATTTTTATTTCATGTTATGATGACGCTGTGCAGCCTTTATTATACTTTTAGGGTATCATTTTCTTCAACTTCCAATTCATGTTTTGCCCTACTACAGTTGCTATAGGCGTCTATAGCGGATCACCAATACCAATCATAAACTGATAAGAGAATAGTTTATCATAAACCGCATCTTTACTTTTTACCGTAGAATATACAAAATGGGGACTGAATATAAATTTACAGAAAACAGAATATATATTTTTGGGAAAGGATGTGGATGATCTCGTAATTGACACAGGAAAATGTTTTAAAAAAATATGAATTTTTTAAATATCTTGGGTCAATAATTACATGTTTAGGTACCTGTGAGAGAGATGTATAGACTAAAATTGCAATGGCAAAAAATGCAACTAAGACATTACATGGAATAATGTGGAATAAAAATATTACAAAGGAAAGTAAAATGAAAATTTATAAGAGCATAATATAGAATATTTTGTCATATGGAAGTGAAACTTGGTCTTTGACGGAATTACAAAAGGGTAAAAATTGCAACAGTTGAATTTGATCATTTTAGAAGAAGCGTCCATAAAAAACAACACAGGATAAAATAAGAATTGAATTCCTTTGGAGAGAAATGAATGTCACCATATCTGATGTTAAAAGGATTGAAAATCAAACTCTTAAATGCTATGGTCATGTACAAATAATGGAAAATGAAAGATGGCCAAAACTTATATAGCAATGGTCACCTCCTGGAAGAAATAAACTTGGCAGACCAAGATGGAAGTGGAAAACCTACGACAGAACTATAATGTAAGATAAGAATTTGGAAGAAGGAGATTGGAATGATAGAAATAAATGTAAACTGAAGACGTCAGACCTGTAAGTGGGGGAAAGCCGAAGATAAAAAACAATTATTGTATATATTAAACAATTTATTTATATTTAAATCAGGTCGAAGACAGTTCTAGTTCTTGTTTCTACAATTACTTTCTCTAGCCTTTAATTTGGACATGAAGTACATTACCGATTGTTTCCTTTCAGAATACTGTTAGGTTTTACGGTCACTAGCCCTTCTTTCTAGTATAGGTTTACCAGACATTAGTGAGGGAGCTATACTTCTTACTCTTGCAGAGGCAAATGTATTTAGTGTAGAATTTTAGAAAATAAGCGAGTGTTTGTTTGAGTGGAAGTCACTCTGTAACAGAGATGCATGATCAGTGTTACGGCGGCGGTTAAATCCACTTAGCTAACTCTCTGTTAATAATGATGATTAAATAAACTCTGCCAACACTTTGTGGGCTAATGTTCATAAAACAAGATTAAGAAGATACCCTATCTCCGTGCTTCACTACACATTTATCGGATTTGTCCTTAGTTCGAGCTCCGAATATCATAGTATATTCTTCTTAGATTCGTTGTAACACTAGAGATAAAAATCAAGCGGGTTGAATGGTATGTGGTATAAATTGTTGAACATTGCCACAGCAAGAATGTTTCATCGTTTATAAATATATGAAAAACATATTTGTATCGTGTATACCGGTACTAAATAACAAGTAGTTAAAAATAAACAAATTTTATAAATATTTGAGTTTAAAAATAAATATTTTATAATAGCCTATAATTTATTTAATTATAGTTAATATTTATTTTATTAATCATATCATACTAATTTTGTATTGAATATAGGAATTTAAAAACCTTTTTCAGGAAAGATTCAGGAATAATGTGTAAAGTAAAAACACTAAATTATCATAAGTAATGCGAGTGATTTACAATTTATGTAGAGAATTTGGAAATCAAGAGTGGCATTTATTAGGATTATTTAAAGAATAAAATTAAGCTATTTACTCACAAATCATTATTTAAATATAGTTATTTTAAAATATTTATATATTTAATGTAAACGGCGATGTTTGAAAACAAATTAAAAACATTTGTTATGTTTCATTTATTCATCACTGCACCAGATCACATTATTTATTGCCAAAGGATCGCGATATTGTAAGAATGCACCCTAGTGGAGAAAAAATGAAACACATCAAACCGTTTATAACCAACATTATAGGTTATTAATTAATTTCTGATGTCTTGTCATGTAAATTATATTTTTCTGCAACGTAAATTCCTGGGAAATAATAGGTTTAAGAAAGTACAAACAGTGGTATCTTTTTTCTTCTTCTTCTTCTTCTTCTTCACTTCCTGGTTTAGGCAAGAGTTGCCTGTTCCATCTTCACTAATAGATCTAAGACCATCTCTTCCGAGGACGTCCGACATCTCTTCTTCCTCTTGGAAAATAATGGAAGATTTTATTTGGTAATCTTCTTTCTTCCATTCTTTCTACATGTTCTTTCCACTGTATCTTGTTGTTAAATATATTTTCTTTTATGGAGTAGATCTGCAGTTCTTCACGGATATCCTCGTTTCTTATCTGGTCCATTCTAGTGCAGCCTTTTACTCTTCTTAAAAATTTCATCTCGGCTGCTTGGATTTTACTTTCTTGTTTGGTAGTGGTAATCCAAGATTCACTCCCATACAAAAGGACAGGGACAGCCATTGTTTTATAAAATTTTAATTTTGTTTGTTTATGGGCTTTATTATTCAATGTTCTATTTATTGTACCACAAATAGCTTGAAACTGACGTGTTTTGTGTTTAATATCTTTATCATACCCATAGCTGATGTCACATCCTAAATATTTAAAGTGGGATACTTGTTCAATAATTTCGTCTCTAATTACTATTTTTGCACGCAGAGTATTTCTTCCACAAAATGCCATTACTTTTGTTTTACTTATTGAAATTTTAAAATTATAATCGCTACATATTGCATTTAGTTTGTAAGCAGCCAATTGTAACAGATCTTCATCATGGTGTAGTAAGACTAAATCATCGGCGAAAAGTAAGTTATTAATACTTGAGTTATTGTTCAATCTAAGGCCATTGTCCATTATAATTTTCCATTGTTTCATAATGTCGTCGATATATATATTAAAAAGAGTGGGTGATAGACTACACCCTTGTCTAACTCCTTGATGTATTAAAATTTCTTCAATATGTTTCTATTATATCCCGAAAGCAGTATCTGTTTACATTCGTGCACTTTATATACAATCTGGTAGCCGTATTTCTTACAGAGTCAGTCACTGCAAAATAATGATATGACCTGTTCAGTGTATTAAAAAGGAAGAGCTTTCTTTTATGTGATAAACTTAATTGATAATATCAGGTGGAAAAGACTTTAAATAAAAAATCATTGAAATGTGATTGGTCATTGACTCCCGTTTGGGGCTTGAGTTAAATAGTCATATTAATAATACTTAATCATCTCCACTCACCTGTCTGTTCATCTCTCTTTGGTTCAAAAATTTTCCTAAGAACTTTATTCTCAAATACTCGTAATCTCCTTTCCTCCCTTAAAGTAAGAGTCCATGTTTCGCACCCACATAATATAACAGGTAGAATAATAGTTCTATATATTTTCAGTTTAAAGTTTTTTGAAAGGAGTTGGGACATCAAGAGTCTCTGCAATGCATAATAGCACGCATTTCCAGAATTGAGCCTATGTTTAATTTCTTTGTGCATCTCATTCCTATTTGTGATTATTGTTCCTAGGTACTTGAATTCAGCCACTTCCTCAAAATTTTCCTCATTTGTCATTAGCTGTCCATTTCCATTATATAATAAACTTCTACGTGTGACCATATATTTAGTTTGACTGATATTTACTTCCAGTCCCAATTTCTTAGTGTTACTCAATAGTGTGTGCGTGTTGGCCTTTAGTATCTCCTCGCTATCGGCCAGTAGTACTACATCATCAGCATAAACTTAAATGTTTAATTTTATAATTGATTTAATCTGTGTTTAATTTAAAAGTTGCATTCTTAGTGGATCGATGAGCAAACTTATCAAAACTTTGTAGTACCGTATAATAACGGTGTGTAAGGATGGGTAATAATGACGTAGCTGATGA
Organism: Diploptera punctata; assembly: GCA_030220185.1. Taxonomy (NCBI): domain Eukaryota; kingdom Metazoa; phylum Arthropoda; class Insecta; order Blattodea; family Blaberidae; genus Diploptera; species Diploptera punctata. The sequence goes on along the minus strand of JASPKZ010008382.1, from coordinate 300,245 downwards.
AGAGAAGGGAAAAAGAAAAACTTGTTGATGGCATGTTCGATAAACACCGAGGGGATCACAAGATTTACCATCCGATACGACAGAGGAATCTGTATCAATTGTTTGATCTGCCTACGTACAGCTGTGGAATTTAATGGAAGCTTCCAGTGTACTATTTAGAGATTACAAACTTAAATATTATTTGGAGGCATAGCAATGCGCTACGACCTGATCCAGCCCACAAACAAATGGCCTCTTCTTCTACACGGTTTAGACTTATTTATGTTCCGGCTACAAATTGCTGCTCTTTCCATCTTTTCTTTGGTCTTCCAAAACTTCTTCCTCCTCGTGGCGAATAGTTGTATCCTGCTTTTGGTATTCTATTCTCAGTCATCCTTGCCAATTGTTCTTTCCAGTTTGTTGTGCATTTCACTATTGGTGTGTTTAATTCCTCTACTTTTAGTTGTCTTATTTCTGTGTTCCGGCTACAAATTGCTGCTCTTTCCATCTTTTCTTTGGTCTTCCCAAACTTCTTCCTCCTCGTGGTGAATAGCTGTTTCCTGCTTTTAGTATTCTATTCTCAGTCATCCTTGCCAAGTGTTCTTTCCAGTTTGTTCTGCATTTCACTATTGTTGTGTTTAATTCCTCTACTTTTAGTTGTTGTCTTATTTCTGTGTTATGTTTTTTATCTGTTCTTTGATATCCTACTATTGTATTCTGGCTGATTGTTGTGTTGTCACTGTCCATGTTTCGGATCCATACGTAATAAAAGGCACTGCCATTGTCTTGTATAATTTCATTATAGAGTCTTTCCTGGCTTTATTTTTCAAAGTGTTTTTAGTGTCGGTTACTGTGGACTAGTTTTTACCATGCTCGTCTCTAATTCCGAGATTTGCGGGTTTGAGTAGGACCGGAGTAAATGGATTTTTGTAAAGGACACAAAGAAATCCTCAGTATTATTCCTTTGGAAAGAAAATAAAATTACAGGTCCTATCTCGAAACTTAAGCTACGAAATAAGAGTTCCATCCATAGTAATTCTGCCCGAAGGCAGGTCCTTCACTGCAATCATAGCATTTCCATGCTATGCTTGTAGCTTTACTAGGGAATTGTGTAGGTGTGGTAGCTTCCCGTTGCTTTCCACACCGGTGAAGGATGATGGTGATGATGATAATGATAAGGATGATGATAAAGATGATGGCCATATGATTTCGGGGACCGTTTGGGCCTTAAAGTTTTCCTGAGATTTGTCTTACAGGTGAGGAAAAACCCCGATAAAAACCTCACCCAGAAAAACTGCCCCGACCGGGGATCGAACCCGGGCCCGCTGCGTGACAAGGCAGCACGCTACCTCGAGACCACAGCGGTGGACAAAATAAGAGTTGTATGATTGAAATTTGCAGACACTTTCCAGTCCAGATTTTAATTGGGACACCAATGTTCTCAGGTTTTAAAAACGTCAAAATAAAATACTAACTATGAACTTCCTTATGTATGTGGAAAATAGTCGCTTATCAACCAAACTTACGCATTATTCAGAATTAAAAATGCATTTATTTAAATAACGATAGTTTATGAGTAATATATTTTAATTAAGTTGATAGAGTTCACAATGCTTATGCACGTTATATATGCAACCTCTGTAAATCAGACCACATAACTCCAGTATTTTAAATGTTGTCTTGGCTCCGATTGGAAGACACATTGTCTCTGCTTCTTATACAACACTTTGTCCACCTCATCACCCCTTTATATTTCCACTCGCTTCCATTCGCTATCCTCCCACCGTAACTTAAACACACGATCGAAAAAAAATTTAACTCTAGCTGTTCCTCTACATCGAACATCTCACTGTTCCTCATCCTTCCTTGTTTCAGCCACTCGACTCTGGAATTCCCTCCCCTCGTATATCAAGGACTGTCCGACTCAAAAACAGTTCAAAAACAAACTCACTTCATATTTCCTTATACAATACAATATATAACCGTGTTGCATGTATACTTTAATCTTTATATTTCAAATGTCCTTTACCAAGCCAATTACTTCATTAAATTATAGATTATTATTATTATTATTATTATTATTATTATTTACTTACTTACTTACTCACTGGCACTATCGAACCCGTAGGTTCATGGCCGCACGGACATAAAGCTCTCCATACATCCCTATCCTGAGCTAATGTTTTCCAATCATGCCCTGTATAATCTACTTCCTCAAATCATAGTTAATGTTATTCTCCCACCTCATTCTTGGTCTACCAACTGGGCATTATCCCTCTGGCGTTGCTTCAAGAAGCTTCCATGCAAGTCTTTCATTCCCCATACGTGCAATATGTCCTGCCCATCGCAGTCTATTATTATTATTATTATTATTATTATTATTATTATTATTATTATTATTTATTATTATTATTTATTATTATTATTATTATTTACTTACTTACTCACTAGCACTAGCGAACCCGTAGGTTCATGGCCGCACGGACATAAGCTACCCATACATCCCTATCCTGAGCTAATGCTTTCCAATCATGCTCTGTATAATCTACTTCCTCAAATCATAGTTAATGTTATTCTCCCACCTCTTCTTGGTCTACCAACTGGGCATTTTCCCTCTGGCTTTCCTTCAAGAAGCTTCCATGCAAGTCTTTCATTCCCCATACGTGCAATATGTCCTGCCCATCGCAGTCTTTTATTATTATTATTATTATTATTATTATTATTATTATTATTATTATTATTATTAGAAATATAGAAACAATTGGCTAGCCCATATTCAGCGCATGGATCGTCACAGAATACCAAAACAAATTCTTCACTACATTCCTCGAGGCAGAAGATCTGTGGGTCGACCTTTTCGGAGATGGCGGGAGACCGTAACGGGCCACTGGGCCTAATACTTGAAAGGACGATGATGATGAATGATTATTATTATTATTATCATTATTATTTATTATTATTTATTATTATTATTACAATTTTTATTTCTTTCCATTGTCAACATTATATTGTATAGCCTGTACCTATTATGCATCATTAATCAACATATAGATAATTCATAATTGTTATTGTACGTATAATTTAACCTGGTGAAGTGGCAGAGAACACCTTACGGTCTTAACTCCATCAGGTAAAATAAATAAACATACAGCTAATGCTATGAATTGAAAAATATCGGCTACACCGAGAATTTAATTTTTTGATTCTGTAATTAGCTCTTAGAACACTTGCATTGCGTTTTATTATTGGACGAACCCTTCTGATCTAATAGTAAGTTGCTAAAATATTGGACAGTTTGAGATTTTGTTAATACATAAAGGAATGTCAATACTACATCAGATTTTTACCCCATCATGTATGTTTAATCCCCGAATCACTGAATAATGTAAACGCACCCTAACGCAGATTGCTTGGGGATGGAGAAGGGAGGAGTCTTTCCGTACTTTCCTGATTACAGAAGCAGATACTACTCAACCATAAGAAAGAAGAAAAAGAAGGGATGAGAACGCTATTGTCAGAAGATTCGACCAAGCAGAAGTTTGTTCTCATTCAGAAATATTACGTAAAATAGAGTTAAAGAAAGTTATTTTAGATTTCTAGATTACCCACAATGCACGATCACTTATAATTCATGGATTCCAGTTTCTTCCAGACCACTGGAAATGTTTATCCTTGAATAGATGAATAAATTTCAATAACATAATACATGATGCAATGTACAAAACACATGTTAAAAGTTGAATAGATTTTTATAATAGCTTTTAAAGGGATGATATTTCAGAGCGGGTCTAGAAATATAAATAAATTATTTTTATAAAAATGTATATCCTACTATTATAGTATTATAGTAAGCTATTTTTCATCCATTATTAGAAATATGTCCACCTCTGTTGTCTCGAGGTAGCGTGCAGTCTTGTCACACAACGGACCCGGGTTCGATTCCCGGTCGGGACAGGCTCCTGGTTGAGGTTTTTTCGGGTTTCTTCTCACCTGTAAGACAAATGTCTGGAAACTTAGGGCCCAACGGTCCCCGAAAATCATCCGGCCATGATCATCCTTATCGTCATAATCATCATCCTTCACCGGTGTGGAAAGCAACGGAAGCTACCACACCTATAATTCTCTAGTAAAGTTGCAAAGCATAGCATGAACATACTATGATTGCAGTGAAAGACCTGCATTTCCATGCTATGCTTTGCAGCTTTACTAGGGAGCTGTAGGTGTGGTAGCTTCCCGTTGCTTTCCACACTGGTGATGGATGATGATGATAATAATGATAAGGATGATGATGATGATGGCCATATGATTTCCGGGACCGTTTGGACCTTAAAATTTTCGTGGCATTTGTCTTACAGGTGAGGAAAAACCCCGATAAAAACTTCACCCAGAAAAACTGTCCCGACCGGGGATCGAACCCGAGCCCGCTGCGTGACAAGACTGCACGCTACCTCGAGACCACAACGGTGGACTTAACTTCATTATAACATCATTTATTTTTAAAGTTCCTAAAAAATCTGACGATTTCGAAAGATATTTAAATAAACAATTAATGATTGCTATTTGTAGAATCCCGAACACGTTTCAATTCAATATAAATCTGCGATTTTTTCTATTACCTTGTTTTTTTTAATATTTATTTATTCTATAAGGTCGCTTATATCTCTTCGTCAATAGAAGACACATCCAACTTTCGACTTAGAGGCTATATACAATTAAGTTTGTAAAACAAGTAAGACAAAAGGCATACGATTCAATTAAGAGAGAGAAGTTATATAGTATCCTGCTGGAGTTCGAAATTCCTAAAAGTTAGACTTATACGAATGTGTCTAAATGGTACAAAGAGTAGGGTGCGTGTAGGCAAACCGTTTTCGGACACTTTTGAAATCCACAATGGGTTGAAGCAAGGAGATGCACTATCTCCTCTACTATTTAATTTTGTACTAGAGCATGCCATCAAATCTTTAGAGGATGAAAAAGGCCTACAACTCAATGGTATTAATAAGCTGTTAGTTTATGCTGATGATGTAGTACTACTGGCCGATAGCGAGGAGATACTAAAGGCCAACACGCACACACTACTGAGTAACACTAAGAAATTGGGACTGGAAGTAAATATCAATAAAACTAAATATATGGTCACACGTAGAAATACATTATATAATGGAAATGGACAACTAATGACAAATGAGGGAAATTTTGAGGAAGTGGCTGAATTCAAATACCTAGGAACAATAATCACAAATAGGAATGAGATGCACAAAGAAATTACACATAGGCTTATTTCTGGAAATGTATGTTATTATGCATTGCAGAGACTCTTGAGTTCCCAACTCCTTTCAAAAAACATTAAATTGAAAATATATAAAAGTATTATTCTACCAGTTATATTATATGGGTGCGAAACATGGACTCTTACTTTAAGGGAGGAAAGGAGACTACAAGTATCTGAGAATAAAGTTCTTAGGAAAATAGACAGGTGAGTGGAGAAGACTGCATAATAGGTCTTTATAGGAAACCAGATATAATGAGAACAGTTAAGTATCATAGACTGCGATGGGCAGGACATGTGGCACGAATGGGGAATGAAAGACGTGCATGGAAGCTTCTTCTAGGAAAATCAGAGGGAAAACGCCCAGTTGTGAGACCAAGAATGAGGTGAGAGAATAACATTAACTATGATTTGAGGGAAGTAGATTATACAGGGAATGATTGGAAAACATTGACTCAGGATAGGGATATATGAAGAGCTTATGTCCGTTCGGCCATGAACCTACGGGTTCGATGTGCCAGTGAGTTAGTTAGTAAGTTAGTTAGTTAAAACGAGTAAAATCCGAAACAACAGATTATTTTATTTATTTAAATGTTTAAAACTGTATTAATTGTTAGACATATAACTAGAAAAATATAAGTTACAAATATATAATTCAATAGTGAGAAGTACTGTCACATGTGGAGCTGAAGTTTGGAAATTCAACAAAAACTTAGAACAAAAACTTATGTCGATGGAAATGGATTTCATAAGGAGAGCAGCAAGATGTTCAAAATTATAAAAAAAATAATAAATACTGTCATTTAAGAAAAATGAATATCAGATATTCAATAGTAGACTATATAATAATAATAATAATAATAATAATAATAATAATAATAATAATAATAATAATAATAATACTTTATTTATTCTGGCAGAGTTAAGGCCATAAGGCCCTCTCTTCCACTCAACCAGCACAAATACAAATAAATATTCGACAAATATAGATATACACTATACTAATTATAAAACAGTTAAAGATACAATTAAATGTAGCAATGTAAAATGTCATGTACAAACAACATTTTATAGGGTAATAACAATAATGATACGATATAATAATAATAATAATAATAATAATAATAATAATAATATAAATATGATACATTATACGGGAAACACCAATTAATATATATATATATATCTTACACTGGATAATAATGAAGTCGAGTTTAGAGCAATTATAAATTTAGATTTCTTTTAAAAGATGCCAATGTCCGGCAGCCCCTTATTTCCTGTGGTACGGAATTCCAGTTACGAGAAGTGAAGATGGTATATGACATGGAGTGATGTGATGTCCTATGTTGCGGTATATTAAGTAAGAGACTATGTTGTGATCTTGTGTTTAAGTTATGGTTTGAGGATAGATACTGGAAACGGGATGATAAATAATTGGGAATCAAGGTATGTAGGATCTTAAATAGGAGAATTAGACAGTGCGATTTTCTTCTCTCTTTTAGATGTAGCCATGACAATTCGTGGAATAATGGAGAAATGTGATCGTATTTTCGAACATTAAATATGAATCTGATACACATATTATGGACACGGTGCAGTTTGTCCGACAATCCGTCACTTATGTTAGTTAGTAGAACGTCACAGTAGTCAAAATGTGGCATCACTAAAGTTTGGATTAAATATATATATAGGGTATAAGGAATTAAATTGGTATGGGCACATACGACGAAACAAGAAGAAAGGTTACCCAGAAAAATATTGTAATGGTGTCCTCCTGAAAGAAGAAAGAAAGGAAGACCTCGAAACTCATGGATGCAAGAAATAAGAACTGGAATGACAACAAGAGGACTGGAGAATATGGAGGAATGGATAGAGACGAGTGGAGAAGAGAAATAGAACTTTAGGCACAGAAATATATATATATAAACATTAAAAATCTGTGTATAAATTAATTGATTTTTAGAATAAAGGTAATGTTGTAGAATTTGTAACTAATCTGATTACACTGGTCAACATGATTTTTGTCTCATGAGTACCAATAGTTGCACTTAACGCAGTTTCTATCGTGTTTTCAAATATGTATTCCGAATTTCTCCATCACCCACAATTTTTTTTTATTTCAATATCAATTAATGGGTTTAAATAATTATTTTTTAATAAACGTATTTTCGTCCATTTGTCCATTGTAAAATAAAACCAAATGAGCTAACTCAGGAGATTTCAGCTATGGAAAAGAGATATCAAGGCAAATGGAAACCTAATATTGTTGGACCATCAAGAGGGATGCTCCCCACAGGCGAAATATAGCAGAAAATCGTAATTTCTTACTTTCTAGGTGAATGTTCGAATATTGTGTAGTCACGAATGTAGAAAATATTATAGTGTTTGAAATTATAAATTCCTGTCTCTCGGAAACCTTGCGTGATGGAGAAAAACCGATATCATATTTGAACTCAGGAGAAAAAATACTATCAGAATCACATATTTTTCTTCCTGAGACAAAAAAAAGTTTATTTTTTTGTTGCTCAGTGTAATGTTTCGGGAGCCACGTCCTTGATAATGGATGATGTTTTTAATATTTTGCAGAACGAGGCGATTTGTTTTTTTGTTCCAGTAACTATTATAGAAATTAATTCAAATATAACTCATAGATATTGAATTTATATATTTTGTCAATATTTTACCCTTTGTGTATGAAGTTTCCAGTCCTTTATATGTTGTGATAATGATTACGTAGAGATTTTCTGGTTATCATCCATGTAAGAGTTATGCATGTGTTAGTTGCCATGGCAACGCCACCACAATAAGCACATACCGTAGTTGCTAACAGAATATATTCACGCTTTGGTGGCTATGAAAGGGGAAAGTTTACTAATTTGAGACCAATTTCTCTTTGATTTTCCTGTACATGGTCCATCATGAACACTGCATATGGTATTAATGAGGGAAGTAGCTGCAAAATTTGTAATAACAAGATTAACTACGGATGTTGCAATATTAGAGCTTTCCTTCGATATAATACGCAAATCCGCTCTTAATTATATATTGACATATTCACTTATTTCTACCTGTTTCCTGTAAGTTTTGATACAATTTTTAAAAAATGGGATTTTATGATTTACAATGTCAAATATTTATTCCTGAATAAAATTTATTATTGATTTCGTACATCTCAATGATGGATAAATCATATTTGAAGAGAAAAATTATACGCTCAGACCGGGACTTGAACCCGGGACCCTTGGTTTTCTAGACCAAGTGCTCTACCAACTGAGCTACCTGAGCAAGTACCGATCTAAACGCAAATCCTTCTCTATATACATTGTAATTCCCATCCACCAAATGCTGTGAAGCCATGCTTCTATCTTGCAAATGGCGGCTCCTTTATTAAGAAGACATATTTGGGAATTATACATTACAGCCAACTTGGAAAAAGCCGTACTGGCTGTAATGTATAATTCCCAAATATGTCTTCTTAATAAAGGAGCCGCCATTTGCAAGATAGAAGCATGGCTTCACAGCATTTGGTGGATGGGAATTACAATATATATAGAGAAGGATTTGCGTTTAGATCGGTACTTGCTCAGGTAGCTCAGTTGGTAGAGCACTTGGTCTAGAGAACCAAGGGTCCCGGGTTCAAGTCCCGGTCTGAGCGTATAATTTTTCTCTTCAAACTGAATAAAATAATTATGAACATGCAAAACATACATCCATATGTTATAATATTTCAATTCCTTCTGGATTTTTTCGTGTTGAGACTTGAAAGTAGTTTTGAAGTTCCTTAGGACAGGTTACTAGCCCGACGCTAAGTAGTCCAGTGGTAGGGCTGCTACCTTTTAGTCTCTGGACAGACTGCAGAATACACACTACTAGAACACAAAAAAAATGAAGACATCTTAGAAGAATTACACATGGAACCTTTAGAAAACAAAATTTCTGATTATAAGTCAAGATGGATGCAACATGTTCATCGAATGGAAGATCGCAGAATACCCAAACAAATGTTAAGATATCAACCTGCAGGAAGAAGAAGACCAGGACGTCCACTCAAAATACTTCTGGATGGTGTTTCTCTTGAGGCCGAAACAGGTCAACAAATGGCCTAAATTCGTGAATGTACTATGATGATCATGATATGTTATAATATTAAAATTATATTGTGAAAAGAAAAATTGTATGAACCTGGAACCGAACCGTGGATCTCTCCTCCGTAGGAGTGTGCAGCCCACTACACCATTCTAGACTTGATACAAACACTAACAATTATTTTATTTTTCCTTTTACTTATTCAACTAAACATAAAAACACATAATTTATTTAGGCGTAGCAGCGCATCCCCGGCATTACCTAAGTAAAGTATTAAAACATTGACCATAAATGTTGATATAAAAACATCTTAACTTAAAAATTAAAATTCCATAAAATTTGAAATAATAAAGTAAAACAAAATGTATAAAGGAATGCGCAAAACAAATAAGGATTTACGGACCGGTTACCAACTTACGCACAATGTATCTGGAGAATTGTTAGGAATTACTTACTTACTTACTCACTGGCACTATCGAACCCGTAGGTTCATGGCCGCGCGGGCATAAGCTCTCCATACATCCCTATCCTGAGCTAATGCTTTCCAATCGTTCCCTGTATAATCTACTTCCCTCAAATCATAGTTAATGTTATTCTCCCACCTCATTCTTGGTCTACCAACTGGGCGTTTTCCCTCTGGTTTTCCTACAAGAAGCTTCCATGCACGTCTTTCATTCCCCATACGTGCAACATGTCCTGCCCATCTCAGTCTACAAGACTTAACTGTTCTTATTATATCTGACTTCCCATAAAGACCAAGTAGTTCATTGTTATGTAGTCTTCTCCATTCACCTGTCTGTTCATCTCTCTTTGGTCCAAACATTTTCCTATGTAATTTATTCCCAAATACTCGTAATCTCCTTTCCTCCCTTAAAGTAAGAGTCCATGTTTCGCACCCACATAATATAACTGGTAGAATAATAGTTTTATATATTTTCAGTTTAACGTTTTTTTGAAAGGTGTTGGGACATCAAGAGTCTCTGCAATGCATAATAGCACGCATTTCCAGAATTGAGCCTATGTTTAATTTCTTTGTGCATCTCATTCCTATTTGTGATTATTGTTCCTAGGTATTTGAATTCCCTCATTTGTCATTAGCTGTCCATTTCCATTAAATAATGAAATTCTACGTGTGACCATATATTTAGTTTTATTGATATTTACTTCCAGTCCTAATTTCTTAGTGTTAATCAATAGTGTGTGCGTGTTGTCCTTCAGTATCTCCTCGCTATCGGCCAATAATACTACATCATCAGCATAAACTAACAGCTTATTAATACCAATTGTTAGGAAATATGTTAATGAAATATGCTGTCACGTGATCTGATATCATGACCATCATGAGGATGTGACTTAATGAGTTTTTGCAGAGGAGTGTTGGACGGTAATTTGGCGTGAAGTAAAATACTGACCACTAAGCACGTTAAGCATAAAGTATGCGACCACACGGTGTGCCAGGGTCTATTTCACTGTACATTTCACTGTAATGTGTTCATTATCTCATCCCCATCTCCCTATTTTAACACGTGCAATCATGTCACCTCAAATATACATCTGGTGCAAAGAACACTCTTTATATCCCCCGTTTTTACGGGTAAAATTTAAATGTTGAAATATCACTTTAATACCAGTAATAATAATAATAATAATAATAATAATAATAATAATAATTAATAATAATACATTGTATGTATAATTGTATATAGCAGGTGAATAATACCTGCAAGAAAGTGTTCTCAATTCTTCACTTCCTAAATAGTTTTAGAAACTTCCTTCCTACACTTCGACTACTGCGACATATTACTGACTAACCACTGTAACACTAAATATGTGGTCACACGTAGAAATACATTATATAATAGAAATGGGCAGCTAATGACAAATGAGGGAAATTTTGAGGAAGTGGCTGAATTCAAATACCTAGGAACAATAATCACAAATAGGAATGAGATGCACAAAGAAATTAAACATAGCCTCAATTCCGGAAATGCATGCTATTATGCATTGCAGAGACTCTTGATGTCCCAACTCCTTTCAAAAAACGTTAAACTGAAAAAAATATAAAACTAGATTATTCTACCAGTTATATTATATGGATGTGAAACATGGACTCTTACTTCAAGGGAGGAAAGGAGATTACAAGTATTTGAGAATAAACTACTTAGGAAAAATTTTGGACCAAAGAGAGATGAACAGACAGGTGAATGGAGAGGACTACATAACAATGAACTACATGGTCTTTCTAAGAAACCAGATATAATCCGATCGAGGGTCTTTCCACTTTTCAGCGGTTGCCCTTTTACCAGCCGGCTGCTGGCCCTTCACATCCACAGGTGTCAATCACAGAGGTAGTTGATCAACAGCCAGTGTAGGGGTGACATGTGGTTAGCATGTCGAGTCTCCCCAGCCGTTATGCTGATTCCTCAACCTGGAGCCGCTACTTATTGTAGCTACCCAATTGCCTCACGATGCTGGGTGGGCACCGGTCCCATACTGGCCGAAACACCATGAGAAAATGTCTTCCCCCATGGAGACTCGAACCAGCGCAAGTCCCGTAGCTCTGCGCCAAGGCTCCCTACCTTAACCGCTCGGCTACGGCGCGGGACAACCAGAAATAATAAGAACAGTTAAGTCTCGTAGACTGCGATGGGCAGAACATGTTGCACGTATGGGGAATGAAAGACTTGCATGGAAGCTTCTTGTAGGAAAGCCAGAGGGAAAACGCCCAAATGGTAGACCAAGAATGACGTGGGAGAACAACATTAACTATGATTTGAGGGAAGTAGATTATACAGGGAATGATTGGAAAGCATTAGCTCGGGATAGGGACGTATGGAGAGCTTATGTCCGCGCGGCCATGAACCTACGGGTTCGATAGTGCCAGTGAGTAAGTAAGAGTAAGTAAGTAACCACTGTAACACTGTAAAAACCACTTCGCAACCGCGTATCGTAATATTCTATTATATGATTTTCCATTCGCTATATCCAATGATAAATTAAGTTATGTCTTTGAGAGTGTATGTTTTAGAGTACGGTAACAAATTTCGCCAAGTTACTGGCGGATTATAGACATTGGAGTAGTTTAGTTTGGGATTAGTCTTATTCTGCAGTCTGTAGGAGGACGGAATGGTGTTCAAAATAGACAGGATAATAAACATGGAGAAAAAGAGAACAAAATATAAAGGAAGAGAAGACTGAATTAGGTTCCTCTTTGAAGTGTCTGAAAGAGGGGAGTAACTCCAATTTGCAATCTTGAATATATGCAGATAAGTGTAAGGGTTCTCTCATTTTTATCCCTATTTCTGTCCACTGAACCGTGTGCGAGAGGATTTTACTAGACAAGAAAATTTCATTTCGTATAGCGTTACACTTTGAAAAGTGTTTGACACTACTTTTCTTTCTTCTGCTTATATTCAAATTCTCCCACTTGCTTTTACGGTTTTACGTCTGCTAAATCATTATTTGTAGGATTAAGGAAAATTTCAAAGAAATGTTTATGGGATATGATTTCTTTTGTACTAAGATTTGGCTTATATTTGTTTCAGATTTACGGTGCTTCGTTGGCAATGTGATGGACTCAACTTTAGAGGTAAGAGGATAAATACATACATATATACATATATATTATTTAAGAGCCCCACCATCATCCCCCTGGGTTTCCTCGGGCTTAATGCCCATATCCCCAGGTCTGCTCTTGTCCCTATTTATTATTTAGTGCGATTTCTTTATTTAATTGATTATTCTTTTACAGAGTGCGGCTAGTTTTTTTTTTATTTGAATAAGTTTTTACAACCTGCGTTTTACCCTGTGGGTATATCGCAGGATATTTAGTTTACACTTTATATGGTTTTACAATTAATGGATTACAATTAATATGGATTATTTCAGTGTCTGGAATATTTCATTTATGTATTTGATTGCTTGTGGCAATTTGATAACTTTTCTTAGCACTATGTTTGGGTTCTTGATGTGCGCTGGTCTGTTCTTTTCTTGTAGCTTGCAGTGAAGTAAAAGATGCATAACTGTTTGGTCGTCTTCTGAGCATGGCCACTTCGGTTCCAATTCTGTGTAGGTATTGTTGGAATTTTCCATGGTTTGTGAGGAATTGTGTAAGTACGAAAGTTGGATTTAGGACGGTTTCTTGCCTGGTATGGATGTTTGGGAAGAAGACTTTTGTTTGGTGGCCTTTGTGGGATGATGTCTACAGCGCGTTCCAGATGTCTGTGTAGTATTGAAGGAGCTTTTGTTTACAAAATGAAATAGGTAGTCTGTCATATACTAGAGTTCTTTGAAACGTTGAGTCTATTTTTGCTAGGAAATCTGCCCTTTCGTTTCCGTAGTGTATGGCCTTGGATCCAATAGAAGTTTACTTTATTGTTACACTGTATGTATTGAAGATCTGCCCTGATTTGACTTACAATGGGATTGACTGATTTGCTGTTTTTGATTGCTTTAAGTGCTGCTTGTGAGTCAACGTTTATGGCGTATTTAGGTTTAGGTTTTTGTATATTTTTTATCCATTTTAGTGCCATCTGAATTCCGAGCAGCTCGGATTGAAATACTGAGCATTCGGGGTGGAGTTTTGCTGATTTTAAGAAAACTTCTTTTCTTCCAGTATAGACTACTAGGCCTGCTCCGACATTTCCTTCTGTTTTTGACCCATCAGTGTAGAGGGTGTAATCTCCATCTCCACCAGAGCCTGTGAGTTCTACTTTGATGTCTAGAGTTTTCAGTAAAACTTAATCTAAGGTGTTTACAGTTATATTACATTATGGTTACTTAGTCTAATTTTGTTTGTTATACAATGCTAAAATAATACACAGAGTGATTCAGAAATATGGCTACACGTTTGATCGCATTTTGTGACGAAAATATTATTATTAAAGGAAATATGATGTTATCATTGGAAAGGGAATCCTTCAAAATTACAACAATAGAACAAAACAAATCACTGCTCACGTGCAGCTTGGCGGGTTGATTTTTGTGAGCTAGTGTCGAACGCCTCCACAATTCTCTTCGTTGCTTCTGCATCCGTGCTAATGCGAGGCCTTCCAGGAGGTATGATTTTCTGCATCCTTCCCGTTTCCAGCAGTCTCCACTTCACCACAGTCGACGGCTGCAATGCTCTACGTTGAAGTCACGTCTTGACAGTCTTGCGGCCTCACGATCATTAATATACGTTATTGCCCATGCAGCAATTGTAATATGCTGTTGCATACTCAACGCCATTTTGACTAATGACGTAAGTTCTACACTGTTTTGTTTTATTCCATTTTTGTAATTTGAATAATTGCCTTTCCAACGGTAATTTCACATTTCCTGTAATGGTAACATTTTCATCGCACAACGCGATCAAACGTATAGCCATATTTATGATTGACCCCGTAGATAAGATGGCAGTATTAATCTTATATCTACTTGACCTAAACTTAATATTACAATTTATCAAGTATACATATTGATATATTCTAAGTTCTAATTCTACTTATTCTATCGTTGATTTCCTCGTCTTCTCTTCTCTTCTTCAGCTCGTGTGCTTAGAGATTTTTGGGTATACTCCGCGATCAACTTGTAGTTATCGCTCACACTGCAGACGGAACTGAAACTTTCGTGGGGAAGGGAGAAATATATTGACTCATTGGATGGGGATGATAGAAGTGCTATTGCATGATTTCATTTGGGGGGATGGATGGCCCATAATTTAACAAATGATGAAGGCATTAAACTATGCCCACTATGCGATGACCATGAAAACTGGCAGCATATTATAGCATTCTGTAGAGAGACAGAACAACTTAGATTACAGATGCTGCCGGAGAGATTTCTCAGGTCGGATCGAGGGAGAGTGGCGTGTTGGGATCTTTTAGGACGGATCGAGAGTGAATCAAAAACATGCAAATTTTTGGGTACAGTAAGGAAATTGAGATATAACAAAATTGTAAATTAAGGATATATATGTATTAACAATAAGAAGAATCTCAATATGGTCTTTGTTTTCTATCTTTAATCATGTTATATAATAAGTAGGTCTGATAAGTTGAATAGTCTGATAGTGCATTTAATGTCTGCAGGGACGGGGGGAGCGGGGTATCAGCGTGCGGTGTGTATATGTGTGGGGGTGTGTGGGTGCATGTGTTTTTTTTCTAATTTGTTTTCTAGCATTTTTTTTAATATCAATGTACGGAATGTGGATGAGTGTAGATATGTATTATTGTGATGTAGTGTAGACATAGATTTTACTTATATGTAGCCTGTTATTGTTTTTGTTACACGTGTATTTGTAGGTATTAGTTTATATTATGATTAGTTTTATTTTTTTATTCATGGAAAAATAATGCACGTACGGCCAAGCAGGCCCGTGCGCAATGTAAATGCATATGTATTTTCTTTATTCTGAAAAAAAGGCAATAAATTCCATTATCTATCTATCTAGTTATCTTTCTGCATCCAGAACCGCAAAGGAGGAGGCCAGGCCCCGTGCACGGCTATTTCTAGTTGCATTCTGATAGCCGCGTGCTTGGCACAGTGGTGTGCGTCGTCTTCCTCTGAAAGTTGCTTAGAGGGAAGTTGACAAGTTCTCTCTCGTGCAGTTTGTCTCTAAAATGTCCATGTCCTGAGAGCAATTAAGTATTCGTGTGTGACGGCCTTATCCATGACATTTTCATGCGAGTTTTCACGTTTGGCAGGAATTAGTATGTTGTTCTGCCATGTACTTCGTTGTGCCAGCGCTGTCGCCATTTTTCTTGGAGATGGTCCTCAAGAATTATTTTTTGTGGATTCTCGCCCCGCGGACCCATACTTACCTACTTACTCACTGGCACTATCGAACCCGTAGGTTTATGGCCGCACGGACATAAGCTCTCCATACATCCCTATCCTGAGCTAATGCTTTCCAATCATTCCCTGTATAATCTACTTACCTCAAAATCATAGTTAATGTTATTCTCCCACCTAACTCTTGGTCTACGAACTGGGCGTTTTCCCTCTGGCTTTCCTACAAGAAGCTTCCATGCAAGTCTTTCATTCCCCATACACGCAACACGTTCTGCCCATCGCAGTCTACGAGACTTAACTGTTCTTATTATATCTGACTTCCTATAAAGACCATGTAGTTCATTGTTATGTAGTCTTCTCCATTCACCTGTCAGTTCATCTCTCTTTGGTCCAAAAATTTTCCTAAGTACTTTATTCTCAAATACTTGTATTCTCCTTTCCTCTCTTAAAGTAAGAGTCCATGTTTCGCACCCATATAATATAACTGGTGAATAATAGTTTTATATATTTTCAGTTTAACGTTTTTTGAAAGGAGTTGCGATATCAAGAGTCTCTGCAATGCATAATAGCACGCATTTCCAGAATTGAGCCTATGTTTAATTTCTTCCGGTAGGGACTTCAAGCCGTGGGTCCCAAATCAGAAATGTTTCGTGCTCATAAAAGAACCTCAAACTTAAATTAGTGCCTCTGAACAAAATTTAATCTCCATCCACGTAATGCCTTAGTTTCCTAATAGAAGTCTCCTTGAGGCGATTTATGCTGACCACGTGTCACTCACTGACATATGTATGAAATTAAGAATAATTAACTAACTAACTAACTCACTGGCAATATCGAACCCGTAGGTTCATGGCCGTGCGGATATAAGCTCTCCATATATCCCTATCCTTAGCCAATGTTTTCCAATCATCCCCTGTATAATCTAGTTCCTCAAATCATAGTTAATATTATTCTCCCACCTCATTCTTGGTCTACCAACTGGGCGTTTTCCCTCTGGTTTTCCTACAAGAAGCTTCCATGCTCGTCTTTCATTCCCAATTCGTGCCACATGTCCTGCCCATCTACTAGACTTGGCTGTTCTCATTATATCTAGCTTCCTATAAAGACCATGTAATTTATTGCTATACAGTCTTCCCCATTCACCTGTCTGTTCATCTCTCTTTGGTCCAAAAATTTTCCTAAGAACTTTATTCTCAGATAGTCGTAATCTCCTTTCCTCCCTTAAATTAAGAGGCCATGTTTCACATCCATATAATATAACTGGTAGAATAATAGTTTTATATATTTTCAGTTCAAGGTTTTTTGAAAGGAGTTGGGACGTCAAAAGTCTCTGTAATGCATAATAACACGCATTTCCATAATTGTGCCTATGTTTAACTAATCCACGTGCCCCACTATTGTATAAAGTCCTAACATTCCATGTTCCTAGGAACATGTCCCTATGTTTCAGCGTTTGGCATGGGTTCCCTGAAGTATTCCCCGCCCGGAGAACCGAATGGGGGACTATTTGACCTCCGGAAAATTTTACACCAGTTGAACCCATGTCCGCATTTCTTGACGGTTGCATTTTGACGGTGAAAGATCGTCACTCCTTCGACCAAGGTACTTTTTTCATCTGGCTTATAACTTTCCACCAGTCCGGCATGGGTAACCCTATCGGCAGCAATGCTACCACCAACATAGCTCTCAGAAGCACGCAAACCACTCCACAACGACAAGGTAAAGATTATACAGGGTGAGATTACACCGACAAACTGCAGGGACTGATTCCTGACTGGAAAAGGAGGAAAAAATGTGCTATGAATAAGTGTCCATAAATGCATCGTTGTCACGGTAGATGGCACTGAAGAATGGCATTATTCTCTCGGCCCTGTTGCATGACCTGCTAGATCACCGGACTTAAACCCCCTTGATTTTTACCTCTGGGGGGATCTGAAAAGCGGTGTGAATGTTGGACCAGTTCCTGATGTGCATATCCTTCCACAGCGTGTCCACGTCGCTTGTGACGCTATTCAGAGAGAGGCCAGAACATGCGAAAGAGTGAGGCGATCCATGATACGACGTGTGAACGCGTGCATTGCATCCCGTGATGGCCACTTTGAACATCTGCTGTAACGTGGATGCGATCATGCTATGTGTATCAATAAAACTAAATATATGGTCACACGTATAAATACATGATATAATGGAAATGGGCAGCTAATGACAAATGAGGGAAATTTTGAGGAAGTGGCTGAATTCAAATACCTAGGAACAATAATCACAAATAGGAATGAGACGCACAAATAAATTAAACATAGGCTCAATTCTGGAAATGCGTGTTATTATGCATTGCAGAGACTCTTGATGTCGTAACTCCTTTCAAAAAACGTTAAACTGAAAATATATAAAACTATTATTTTACCAGTTATATTATATGGATGCGAAACATGGACTCTTACTTTAAGGGAGGAAAGGAGATTACAAGTATTTGAGAATAAAGTTCTTAGGAAAATTTTGGACCAAAGAGAGATGAACAGACAGGTGAATGGAGAAGACTACATAACAATGAACTACATGGTCTTTATAGGAAGCCAGATATAATAAGAACAGTTAAGTCTCGTAGACTGCGATGGGCAGGACATGTTGCACGTATGGGGAATGATAGACGTGCATGGAAGCTTCTTGTAGGAAAGCCAGAGGGAAAACGCCCAGTTGGTAGACCAAGAATGACGTGGGAGAATAACATTAACTGCGATTTGAAGGAAGTAGATTATACAGGGAATGATTGGAAAGCATTAGCTCAGGATAGGGATGTGTGGAGAGGTTATGTCTGCGCGGCCATGAACCTACGGGTTCGATAGTGCCAGTGAGTAAGTAGGTAACTGTGTGCCGGGATAATTTGTTGTCGTTGCACGCACATTTCATTTCCGGACACATGTTTACAGGGCCTTTTTTGCTTCATTTCCAATCAGGAATCAGTCCCTGAAGTTTGTCGGTGTAATTATCGTCCACCTGTAGTTACGGAATGTTTCAGTAGAAAAAAGTTAATCTGTATTCTCATTTTTTACACGCACTGTACCCTATATAATTCCCATAACACACACAAACACAGTAGTATGGCATTATTACGGCCTAGAGGCATTTCAATAAACAAATTTCAATTTTTATCAAAATACATATAAAATAAAAACATGTTTTATTAATTTCTGTATAAATTAATATGATATCATTCTCAATACACAATGTTTGTTACATGAGTAATATAATATTATGCTCTGATAAGTTTATTCAACTGAAATATGATCCTATTTAATAACATTTGTCATTCAATGCAACAGGAAGATTTATATTTGTTTTCACAATTGTTATTGTCGTTATATAAATTGCAGTCGTGCATCCCCATGGGGTTATTACATTTAAAAAATGATCACAATCGTCGAGAAATGTTTAGTTTAAAAGTTATATTTGTTTTTTTTAACAGTTCTTTAACTTCAATTTAGGGAAATTTCAATTAATCTCTCATTGATTTTTTTACGTAATTCCCAGTGGAGACAAGTTCCCTGGAGCTTTAATACATTGTTTCTTCAGGCACTAACATCTGAATTGTAATGGAATTTCGTTTTCCGTTTATTTGCAGATGCTAATTAAATTCCGGTTCCATTGGAAAAAAATCCACGGCTCAAATATTATTTTATAAAAATCGAAGGTATTGTTCTAAGCTTTTCATATTCTGCGTTATTACTTACTTTACTTACTCACTGGCACATCGAACCCGTTCATGGCCGCACGGACATAAGCTCTCCATACATCCCTATCCTGAGCTAATGTTTTCCAATCATTCCCTGTATAATCCACTTCCCTCAAATCATAGTTAATGTTATTCTCCCACCTAACTCTTGGTCTACCAACTGGGCGTTTTCCCTCTGGCTTTCCTACAAGAAGCTTCCATGCAAGTCTTTCATTCCCCATATGTGCAACATGTCCTGCCCATGGCACTCTACGAGACTTAACTATTCTTATTATATCTGGCTTCCTATAAAGACCATGTAGTTCATTGTTATGTAGTCTTCTCCATTTGCCTGTTTGTTCATCTCTCTTCATCTCTCTTTGCTACTTTATTCTCAAATACTCGTAATCTCCTTTCCTCCCTTAAATTAAGAGTCCATGTTTCGCACCCATATAATATAACTGGTAGAATAATAGTTTTATATATTTTCAGTTTAACGTATTTTGAAAGGAGTTGGGACATCAAGAGTCTCTGCAATGCATGATAGCACGCATTTCCAGAATTGAGGCTATGTTTAATTTCTTTGTGCATCTCATTCCTACTTGTGATTATTGTTCCTAGGTATTTGAATTCAGCCACTTCCTCAAAATTTCCCTCATGTGTCATTAGCTGTCCATTTCCATCATATAATGTATTTCTATGTGTGACCAAATATTTATTTTTATTGATATTTACTTCCAGTCCTAATTCATTAGTGTTACTCAGTAGTGTGTGCGTGTTGTCCTTTAGTATCTCCTCGCTATCGGCCAATAGTACTACATCATCAGCATAAACTAACAGCTTATTAATACCTTTGAGTTGTAAGCCTTGCTCATTCTCTAAAGACTTAATGGCATGATCTAGTACAAAATTAAATAGTAGAGGAGATAGTGCATCTCCTTGCTTCAACCCATTCTGGATTTCAAAAGTGTCCGAAAACGGTTTGCCTACACGCACTCTACTCTTTGTGCCATTTAGACACATTCATATATGTCTAACTTTTTAGGAATTGCAAACTCCAGCAGGATACTATATAACTTCTCCCTCTTAATTGAATCATATGCCTTTTTGAAGTCTACATATAATTGATGTACAGTACCATTATATTCCCATTTCTTTTGTAAAATCTGTCTTATGCTAAAAATCGGATCTGTTGTAGACCTGTTTCTTCTAAATCCACATTGATGATCTCCTAGAATGTCATCAATACTTATAAAATTAATTGTAAATCACCATAGTGGTTATGTTGCAATATATTAGAGTAATATTAAAGTAAGTACCTCAGCTAAAATGAATTTCTGTTTAAAAATGTTCGAGTAGATAAAACCACGTAGACCTTTCAGTAACATGTCCCATCTTCGGCATGTCATTTTAACTACTTGAATTTTTTTTAATATAAATAAATTTTACTTGTGGACGCCTGATATGTCAGGTACTTAATTAATATTTTAACATTTTCATTCTACAGTTCAGAATTTTCACTTTTACTTATGTTTTATTCTAAGAGGCTTCAATACCTTTGGGCATATCACGTCTATAATATTCGGCTTATACCTGCATATTGCATAAGTTATTCCATATTATCTAATATGTGTATTCATGTTAGGCTATATATATTGTTGAACATTTGTGTCTTACTAATTAAATAAAAATAAAACGTAGTTTTATTTGATTTTCATATTTATTATATAATTCAGTGACAGCTGTTTCGGTACACTGTACCTTCTTCAGACATGTTAACAAATTATCCAATTTGTTAACATGTCTGAAGAATGTACAGTGTACCGAAACAGCTGTCACTGAATTATATAATAAATATGAAAATCAAATAAAACTATGTTTTATTTTTATTTAATTAGTAAATATGGATTTTCATCAAGTAAACGCCAACTCAGTTGATTATTTGTGTCTTATGTCCTTCGATATTAATTTTTAATGAAATAGAATAGAATAGATTTATTTAGCCATGTGGCCTTCTCTTCCACTCACCAGGACAAACATATGTTACGTATAAATACAAAAATAAGGAGGAGGTACTTAGATATAAACCAATAAGATATTTTCGCCGAATGTACAGGAAAACGCTCACTGTGTTTACAAAGAGACCTAAAACACGTCTGGGGAAAAGAATCGTATATACTCAACCTAGGATTTAAAGAGAGATCAGGGCTTGCTTGGTTTAGGCTAGGGGCATGGAAATTTCAAAAAATTAGCGACGATCACGATATGCGAATATGTCCAATGTGCGGGAAATTTTAAGATGAGATACATATATTAGGACAATGTAATGATTTAGAATATTGGAGACATCAGTTATTACCGGAAAGATTTCTAAATTCAAATCGGGAAAGATTGGCATGCTACGAGTTATTGGTAAATCCAGAAAATTGGATAAACGTTGGTAAATTTCTGGACAAAACGCAGAAAATAAGAACAACACTCATTCATAAATAAATATAGGCCTATGTTATCAAAATGCAATAACATTAATTCTTAACAATTATATATAAATTAATTAATGTAAATGCTATTGTGTTATTATTTAATTGTAATATTACTGTGTTTTCTTTATGTAATTTTAATGTTATTGCTTTTTTTGTTGTTTATTTTTCTTCACACTAGTAGCAATTATTACTTTATTGTAACGGACTGTCAACAGCACGTACGGCGTACTGCCCGTGCGACCCATATTTGTAAATAATATTGTAAATATCTTACTTTTTGTCTAATGAAGTCCTACTACTACTATAAATACAAAAAATTGCAATAAGAGCCATACTAAACAATTAATTATCTGTCAAATTGAATAATAATGAAAATAATGTCTAATAATACAATGAAATTAAATACAATTAAAATTAAATTAATGATAGAATGAATACAGAAAGGAATAACAGCTCGAATCTACTATACATAAAAAGAAAAGAAAGAAAAGAAATACAAAGAAAGTAATAACTACAATGAATTAATCTATGTTTTTTTATACAAGGAATTAGGTAAATATATTAACAAATCTTAAATCTATTTTTATTAAATAATGAAAAAACACATTATTAATTATTAAAAAGTAATATTAGTGAGTTGCTGTTAGTAATTTTATTTTCAATTTTTTTCCGAAAGATGATAAAGTTTGACAGTCTCTGACATAAGGTGGAAGGGAATTCCATGTTCTAGCAAGAGAAATTGTAAAAGATTTCGAATAATAGGTAGTGTGATGAGGAGGGATATAAAGGACAACATTGATGGAAAAATGAGAGGTACACGGTAATGGAATTCAAACCCAGACTTTGACAACTGTGGATAATTCGGAATAAAATCTGTCAGGCTATTCGGAAACTATTAACTATTAACAAATAACAAATTACAAACCTAAAGGCACCCGAGATGTGGGCAGACCTAGAAAGAGATGGGCTGAAGTCGGAACGGGTCAACAGACCTAATCCATGAATGCAGATGATGATGAACTATTCTTATTACATCTAGTGTCTCATAAATACCATGTAGCTGACCGTCTACCATTCTTCCACATTAGCCTGTCTGTTCATCTCTCTATTCTAACTTCACTACTGTTATTTTATATATATATATATATATACAATGTTATTTTTATCCTTCATTATGACAAAACACAAAACAAAAATATCTGCATAAAACAATGAATTTAACAGATTTCCCACTAATTACATATACTCGTATTTCCATTCAGACTTTACATACTAATTAGGTGACAGCAATTCATAAACCGTACTTGTGACACGTAATGATTAAGTGACGCAATTTTACATTCTGTATCACTCATCCTTGTGTAATAATATCTCATTACAGATACAAGACATTCTCTAGACAGATATTAAGTGCGGTACATAAAAATACTTATACATGCATGAATGAAACTTTCTTAGATAGTTAATTAAAATAGAACACTGCACAAAGCGTTTCAAAATGATCCTCAAACCGCACTATGTGATACGTTATAATATATATATATATATATATATATATATATATATATATAATCAATTGAATTAGTGTTTACTTGATGAAAATCCATATCTATTAATTAAATAAAAATAAAACGTAGTTTTATTTGATTTTCATATTATTATATAATTCAGTGACAGGTGTTTCGGTACAGGTACAGTGTACCGAAACAGCTGTCACTGAATTTTATAATAAATATGAAAATCAAATAAAACTACGTTTTATTTTTATTTAATTAATATATATATATAATATCTATATATACAAGCGTTACTGCTATAAAGTAAATATTCTCTTTAATAATTTGCTTAACTGTTATGTTAGCCGCTAGATGGCAGTCGGAAGATCTTTCCGCTACCTCTTGTGTGAATTGAGAATACTACATGTATAAGAAAATTGTATGTTTGTCTTGGAATTCTTGGGTAGCTCAGTTGGTTAGAGCGCTAAAGGTACAGACTTTAGAGACTCGAGTTCAAATCCCGACTCAAGCATTCATTTTTCTTTTCATATCATATATATATATATATATATATATATATATATATATATATATATGGTATGATAAGAAAAATAAATGCCTGGACGGGATTCGAACCCGGATCTCTGAGTCTGTACCTCAGCGTGATATCCGTTACACCACCAGGCGAATCCAATTCAAACACTTATGTTTCTTATATATGTATTATATTCTTATATTCTCCATTGTTACTAGATTACTATATATATAGTTTCCTTAAAAAAATCCTTGTGCAGAATCTTGTGTTGCCACACTTCGATTATTGTAACATTATATATAATGATCTAAACTATGACTTGTCGCAGAGACTGCAGCGTGTTCATAATGCTTGCGTTCGATTCATTTTCAATATCCGCCGTTATGACCATATTTCCGAGCACTTTAATAACCTCTCTTGGCTCCGTCTTACTGACAGGCGTAAATTGCACTCTCTTTCACTACTTTTCAAGCTTCTGAATTCCTACATTACTACTTACCTGGCGTCCAGATTAATAAGATAATATATATTATATTACGATCTATAATGCAACTAGTTAATGTTACTTAAAATTAAGACTAAAACTAATAATAAAATGTATTCTAGCAAGATAAATTAAATTGTTGGTAGATTGTCCCTGTCTAATGTGTACAAAAATGCATAGAAAAATAATGTGATATAGAAAACTAATTTTACGATTATACAATGTTTAAACAAATGAAAATATTTGTTAATCTTGATATTATTTTCATAAATAATTAAATGTATTAATTGTTAAAAAAATACTATCAGTGAGGTGTATAAGTTAGTTTGTTATTAAATAATTCATTAATTTGTTTTTGAAGGATGTTATAGTTTGACAGTCTCTGACATAGGGCGGAAGGGAATTCCATGCTTTAGTAAGTGAGACCGTAAAAGATAATGAATAATACTCAGTGTGATGAGGAGGGATATAAAGGACAATGTGCTGATGGGATTGGGATCGCATATGCAGGAACATATAAAAGTGTTGGATACTTTAATGCAATCTTTTCTTCATGTAAAAAAGCTTAATGTATTTCTGTGAATTTGCCACGATGTAAAATGTACTTCTAAAGTTTTTTTTTTCCTTTAAGATGAGACCATTAGGTTCCCTGAGGTCATGTTCTATGAAGAAGAAGAACTGTTTTCTCGGAGAAAAGAAAACTTACAACTTCTTGTGAAAACATTTTTACCGCTGTGCCGTATTTTTATTCTACTCTTTGTAAAAATAGAACTGCTTGAAAATGAGAGAATAATGCATTTCTATAGCGTATTATAGATAGAAAAAATATAATATAAGTCAAAAGTAATGTCATTTATTGGTAAATATGGAATTAGATCAAAAATTGTACTGGATAACAAAATAATAGAACAAGTATCACATTTCCAATATTTAGGATGTGATATAACTTAAAGAGAAAATAAAGATATAGAAAATAAAGTAAATAAATTTCAGGCTATTTGTGGAACCATAAAAAGAACCATAGGTCGGAAAACAAGGAAGATACGAAACTTAAATTATATAAAACAATGGCTGTTCCTTTGTTGTTGTATGGAAGTGAAAATTGGATAATGAAATCAAGGGATAAAAGCAGGATACAGACTGCGGAAATGCTGTTTTTACGTAATGTGAAAGGATGCACAAGAGCGGATAGAATAAGGAATGAAACTATACGAGAAGAATTAAATATATATAAAATTGAAGGTAAAATCAGCGAAAATAATAAGGAATGGACAGACACTTAATGAGAATGACAACAAAAGAATACCAAAAAGAACCTTCCTGTATAATCCCAGAGGAACAAGAGATGTTGGCCGACCACGTAGAAGATGGACTCCACTTTTAACTTCGCCGGAACAGGCTGCATAGCCTAAACCTTGTAGTAGAAGAAGAAGAAGAAAAATATAATATTTAGTTATTAAAATGTTTCTTAAGCTTGCATGTCTAACAACTTCTGAACTTTAAGTAATTTATTACCTGCCTCTACTGCGCATCCTCGTGTGCGATAAGGGTGCTTAGTTCCGGGAGTTACTTAACCAAGACTGATTCAGTTACGCTTATTTCCATACAGATGTCAGTGAGTGACAAGTGGTTACCTCATCGCCTCAAATAGACATCTAGTCAGCAAATAAGGTAGGGCTTATTTCATGGAAGGAAAACTTCAATTAAATATTGATCCGAGCCTCCAATTTAAACTTGAGGTTCTTTTATGAACCAGAAAATCTTCAGACTCGGGATCTACGGCGTGGAAGTCCTTCGCAGAGGAATTGTCTCTGGTTTTTCTATCCTAAAAAAATCGTTGAACCCAACCGGGTTTGAACCCGCGACACTGGGGACTAGAGGAATTGAACATAATCTCTTGCTTTTTATGGTTTTCACATTTTCTTCTTAGAGACTTTACTTTTACCAATATATCTTTACTATCAAATATATTAATTGGTATAAAGCACCCCACGCTTTTGATGGTAAAATGATTTTCTTTTTGTTGATAACTGTAGTTTTATTCTATATGTGTTGGAGATGATTTTTTTGTTGACCACTTCAATTTTATCCCAAGCGTGTTGGAAATTAAAATTATTTTTCATTTTTTAGTTCGGTTTTCTAATAAAGCGTGTTGTTTTAGGTGTTTAAACTATCTTTTATTCTTTAGTTTGGTTTTCTAAAAATATAAATAGCTTTAAATTCGATGATACGATATTTTGATAGGAGCTAGAAGTAATACTCTTCTAAAACAATGCTCCGGGCCCGATTTGAACCAGCGACTTATGGATTACTGAAATTATATACCATTACAGTCCACCACTCTACCAACTTAGCTACCACAACGATAGACTAAAAAGTCGATACGTCCGCAACCTATTATACCAGTCTTTATTTTTTTGGTGTCCTGAAGGTTCAGGCCAGGATCTTAGAAAAAAAATATGAAATTATTGTATTGTCATTGGTCCATTAAAAGTATACAAAGTTTCAAGTCGATCCAATGTTTTTAAGGGGTGAAAATCTTGTTCAAAGTTTCAGTTACATAGATAGATACAGCTCAAACTAATATAAAGCGTGTAAAAATGGATTATTTTCTATACAAAAAACACGGCAGTAGAAACACGCTCTCAACTGGATAGATAATATTATGATAAAGGTTCGTAGATATGACGAGATGTATTTTAAAGTGTTTATAAATAAGAGTGACATAACGTTTAAATTTTATTTCTCCCATTGAACTGCATGCAAAGGTCAAATTATCACAAGTAATGCCACGAGTGGTTTTCAAATTATCGATAAATTCACGACTCACGAAGTGAGAAGTGAATTTATGTAGAGAATTTGGAAATCAAGAGTGGCATTTGTTAGGAATATTTAACGAATAAAATTAAGCTGTTTACTCACAAATCATTATTTAAATATAGTTATTTTAAAATATTTATATATTTAATGTAAACGGCGATGTTTGAAAACAAATCAGAGACGATTGGTACGCTTCATTTGCTTCTTTTCTTCATCACTGCAACCAGATCATATTATGTATTGCCAAAGGAACGCAATATTGTAAGAATGCACTCTAGTGGAGAAAAAGTGAAACACATCAAGCTGTATATTAATTCATTTCTGATGTCCTATGATGTAAATATGATAATTTTGTTTTTTCTGGAATGTTATTACGTGGGAAAAAATACATTTAAGAAAGTGCAAAGAGTGGGTTCTTTTTTTGGTGGTATAATCAATTGCTACACATGTTTTTATATTAATTCCCGCATGCGTAGTATACATAAAGGGCAGTGATTTTACTTCCCGCACGTGGTTTGTAATATGTAATATTACAATATAGTTATTTATGTTGGCAACCCCGTAATGTAGGAAGTTGAACTTTCAATCATGGTCGCCATTGCTGTAAGTACACACTATCGCGCAAAAAAAAATATATATTTATTCAGCAGCTATACTTACTTAGGTCCACCGCTGTGGTCTCGAGGTAGCGTGCTGCCTTGTCACGCAGCGGGCCCGGGTTCGATCCCCGGTCGGGGCAGTTTTTGTGG
This sequence comes from Diploptera punctata, assembly GCA_030220185.1. Taxonomy (NCBI): domain Eukaryota; kingdom Metazoa; phylum Arthropoda; class Insecta; order Blattodea; family Blaberidae; genus Diploptera; species Diploptera punctata. The sequence continues at coordinate 271,861 of JASPKZ010008382.1, read as the reverse complement.
GTGAGGTTTTTATCGGGGTTTTTCCTCACCTGTAAGACAAATGTCAGGAAAACTTTAAGGCCCAAACGGTCCCCGAAATCATATGGCCATCATCATCATCATTATCATCCTTACCATTATCATTATCATCATCATCCTTCACCGGTGTGGAAAGCAACGGGAAGCTACCACACCTACACAATTCCCTAGTAAAGCTGCAAGCATAGCATGAAAATGCTATGATTGCAGTGAAGGACCTGCCTTCGGGCAGAATTACTATGGATGGATACTTACTTACTTGCTCACTGGCACTAACGAACCCGTAGGTTCATGGCCGCGCGGACATGAGCTCTCCATATACCCCTATTCTGAGCTAATGCTTTCTAATCATTCCCTGTATAATCTACTTCCCTCAAATCACAGTTAATATTATTCTCCCACCTCATTCTTGGTCTACCAACTGGTCATTTTCCCTCTGGCTTTCCTACAAGAAGCTTCCATGAAAGTCATTCATTCCCCATACGTGCAACATGTCCTGCCCATTGCAGTCTACGAGACTTAACTGTTCTTATTACATCTGGCTTCCAATAAAGGCCATGTAGTTCATTGTTATGTAGTCTTCCCCATTCACCTGTCTGTTCATCTCTCTTTGGTCCAAAAGTTTCCTAAGTACTTTATTCTCAAATACCTGTAATCTCCTTTCCTCCCTTAAAGTTTCGCATCCATATAATATAACTGGTAGAATAATAGTTTTATATATTTTCAATTCAACGTTTTTTGAAAGGAGTTGGGAAGTCAAGAGTCTCGGCAATGCATAATAGCACGCATTTCCAGAATTGAGCCTAGGCCCATGTTTAATTTTCTTGTGCATCTCATTCCTGTTTGTGATTACTGTTCCTAAGTACTTTATCAGCAGCTATATAACTCAAAGAAATATCTTAATTTTATTTTTACAATATTTGTTTTATCTAATTTAGAAATAGTGTGATACAAAATTTACGAGAAATTTTAATGTATTTTAATGTATCTAAGCATTACATGATATAATGTTCCAGATCATAGTCTACCCTAGATAGCATCACTTGTTCATGCAAGTTAATTGCTTTCACATACATAAACGCTAGTCTCCAAACACATATGGAAACCAGAAGATTAACAGCACCAAACAAGAGCAGAAGTATTTTGTTGCTTTCACCCATGATGATGTACACAAGAGATCCTGAAAATAGATACACTATAAACACTGCTACTTGGAAAGTATGACACCATAACCAGGCTACTATTACACCTTTCTTCCTCATTATCACTCCATGGATCAGAAGAAAAGTCAGTGTGAACATCTGGAAGCCACACGTTAACTGGAGGGCTGTAAGAAGTACTTTTACAACGTCCTTCCGCATATGTTCACTATTACGTCCTTGTAAGAACTCTACTGTGCTATCATAGTCCCATTCTATTAGTAATATTGTGTACAAAGCATTAAACCATAAATACAGTCCTGATAAAAATAGAGCTACTCTATCTGAACGTAGGTGCTTGCAACAATTTGATAGCATTTTTGCTTTTATGACCACTGCTGATTTTGTCAGCTCCTGATAATTTTATCTTCACTTAAATTGTGCCAATGCAATCATTGGCTTCTTGGTAAAGTTATAACTTAAGACTTGTTTAACGAAAATAAGTTGTAACTTAAAACTTATTTAACAAAAATAAGTTGTAACTTAAAACTTATTTAACAAAAATAAGTTGTAACTTAAAACTTATTTAACAAAAATATATGCAAGTTCATTATTTGAATGTATAATGTATTTGTACAAAAACTATCACAGTGACTTGTTGAACACTTTATAATTATGTTTTTTACTAAAATACACTACACTTTCGTCGTTTAATTACAATTTATTTCTTTCGAGGAACTTTCCCTGAATTAGTGTCAGAAAATATCCAAAAAACATAATTTCTTGAATGCTTCAAGACTATCTTTTTGTATTATTTTCTTCTTTCTTTAAGATTATCTTTGTAATAAAACACAATGTAATTTCGTTGTGCTATTGAATAACGCTTTCTTTTATTTAATCTCCCTGAAGTTTTCCTTTTATCATAAGATAAATTTCATGGAAATACATACCACACTTTTTATAATCAGATTATCTCTTCAATAAAGCTTGCAGTTTTAGTTTGTAATCGATTATCTTTCCAGTAAATCATTATATTTTCTCTGTTGATTACATTTGTTATAATTCAACATAGTTTATCTTTTGCTTGTAACTTGACTCTGTATTACATAACTTCCACATGTAAAGACTATATTCTAGTAAAATACTGTATACTAAATCACATTGTGCTGATTTCTTTTTGTCGGAAAAAATCTTCAATAAGAAAAGTGAACCCAGAGGAACTTTATAACTCGTGCTGCAAGAATTAACTTTACAGTAAACAAAAATTCATTAATGTATGCGTTGCAATTATATGAATTCACTTAGAACTAAATCTCTAACTTGAGGCCAACTCCACTTTTTTAATTCAAAATTTAAGTCGCACTAAAATATTCCAAAGAAATAAAATCATCCAAATATTTCCTTAAAAGTTAGCACTTTCTTCTATTCAAGAAATGTTCAACAATCGAAATATGAACGAGATTTTCCAGGATTTCAATATTTGAAGAACAGTTTATCTTGAAACATTGCCTGTAAACAAACAACAAAAAACTTGCTTGAGCATTGTTAACAATGGACTACACATTTCGAAATTTAAATTAGAATAGAATTATAATTTAAAAATAAAATGTCCTCAACTCGTGTCCAACTCCAAGTCGGGTCGAGGGATGAGATGAGATGAAGCCCCTATATTTATAGGGGTCTGTGAATGATAAGGGTGCCGGCCGACCACGCCTGACGTACCATCACGGGGGCGGATGAATGAAATCAATCGAAATGGATGAGATGAGTATGGAGAAATGGTGGAATGAAATTTGTGGCAGGGGAAAACGGGAGAAACCCCAAGAAAAACCTGCCCAAGCTCCGTTTCGTTCACCACGGAACCCACATGGAGTGACCGATACTTGGTCTCGGGACCCCAGAGGCGAGCGTCTTACCGCTTGCGCCAAGGAGCCACATATCTTTAATAAATAACTTTACTTGCACTTATAGTAATATACATATAATAAAATAATGTAATTATAGTATTAATAAGCTCTCCAATATTTCATCTGAATACATTTCAGTACTAGGTAAAGGTAAAGTGATCCCACTACAGGCCTCAGGAGGCCCTTGGGATAGTAGAAGGTTAAGGCTCCCACTTTTTCTTGACAATCGGCACTTGATGTCAGCCGGGTTGTCAGCCCTGCGTGACGGCCGCCTTTACCCCAGAACAAACGTCTGGTACTCATTTCAGTTAGAGGCTGAGTCGATCCCAGGGTCATAGTGCCGCCAGAAGGTTTGGGTCAGTTTAAAAATCCTGACCCCACCGGGACTCGAACCCTCGACCTTCCGGCTTGTAGCGCAGTGCCTTAACCACTACGCTACGGCGTGCCCCCACATTTCAGTACTTCTCGTACAAAAAGTAAAATCATTTAATATGTATAATTTCTTTCCATTTTGCCACCATATTTTCGAGTTCAGAAGATGATCTACAAAGAGCTATTTTTAATTTGGATAAAGTTAGTGCCAATTACAATTTTAAAATTTCAATGAATACAACTAAAATTTTAGCATTTAAAGGACATGATACCTTAAGAGCAAAAATAGTAATTGATAATAAAATTTTAGAGCAAGTGAACAGTTTTAAATATCTAGGTTTCAATTTATCATATGTTAAAATTGAAGATATTAATGACAAAATAAATAAATTTATTCTAATGTGTGACACTATTAAAAGAACCCTTAAAAACACAAGAAAAGAAACAAAAGTTAAATTTTATAAAGTAATGGCTGTTCCTGTATTGATGTATGGATCAGAATGTTGGACGATCACTAAAAGACAAGAACAAAGATAGGAAGTAGCCGAGATGAGATTTTTAAGAAATATAGCAGGATATACTCTGCTGGATAAGAAAAGAAATGAAGATATAATAAAAGGAACTAAATATTTTCAAACTTACAGACCGAATAATTAAATATAGGAACGACTGGAAAGAACATGTTGATGGAATGCCAGAAGGAAGATTTCGAAAATTATTGCTAAATTATAAACCGTACGGAAGGAGAAATGTTGGATGCCCACACAGAAGATGGTCTGAACAATTTTAACAATTCTAGCTTTCACGAAACGGGAACGAGCCAACAGGCTTAATCCCTGGATGATGAAGAAGATTATTAGGTTTGGAATTTTAAGACTATTTATCAATCACATTAACAAAATTGCTCAAATTGAAATTTTACATTATAAGACAGGTAATATGTACATAAAAATAACTGATGGTAAATATTAATGTACTATGGCCAATTATAAATACTCTAGACAATCCTACAATTATGCTACATTCCTTCACATTTCAGAGTTACACTGTTTAAACTAAATAAAATGACCCAACCCTTAAATTGGCAAGACGCTAATTTTTCGTGTCAGTTATTTTAATATAGCGGACCGCAGTGAAAATGTAATCAGCCATAACAGTTTAAGTATAATTCCACACACGTACAAGTTATACTAATTCGTTTATTTTCTTCTGTTTTATTTAAAATATTAAATAAATTGAGTCAATTGTTGTATCCTGTAGGACATTGTTTCCCTACCTGTGGTTCGTGAACCCCCAAGAGGTTTGCAATATATTTCAAGGGGTTCGACAACACGTTTCCGTAATGGCGAGTTTCGAGGTTAGGTCTATTATCGTTTCCTTCATTTCTGCGGTATAATAATAATAATAATAATAATAATAATAATAATAATAATAATAATAATACTACTTACTTACTTACTCACTGGCACTATCGAACCCGTAGGTTCATGGCCGCACGGACATAAGCTCTCCATACATCCCTATCCTGAGCTAATGCTTTCCAATCATTCCCTGTATAATCTACTTCCCTCAAATCATAGTTAATGTTGTTCTCCCACCTCATTCTTGGTCTACCAACTGGGCGTTTTCCTTCTGGCTTTCCTACAAGAAGTTTCCATGCACGTCTTTCATTCCCCATACGCGCAACATGTCCTGCCCATCGCAGTCTACGGGACTTAACTGTTCTTATTATATCTGGCTTCCTATAAAGACCATGTAGTTCATTGTTATGTAGTCTTCTCCATTTACCTGTCTGTTCATCTCTCTTTGGTCCAAAAATTTTCCTAAGAACTTTATTCTCAAATACTCGTAATCTCCTTTCCTCCCTTAAAGTAAGAGTCCATGTTTCGCACCCATATAATATAACTGGTAGAATAATAGTTTTATATATTTTCAGCTTAACGTTTTTTTGAAAGGAGTTGGGACATCAAAAGTCTCTGCAATGCATAATAGCACGCATTTCCAGAATTGAGCCTATGTTTAATTTCTTTGTGCATCTCATTCATTAATAATAATAATAATAATAATAATAATAATAATAATAATAATAATAATAATAATAATAATAATTGTTATTATTGTTATTATTATTATTATTACTATTATTGTTATTAGCAGTAGTAATAGTATTTTTATTATTATTTTAAAACTAAATTAACCCTATAATGCCCCTTGTTACATATAAGTAAGATCGGGAAGATATCACATTATTTCCACAGTAAATTAATATTTACCTCGAATGCCTGATTGACAGTAATGTAACAACGTTAGGAATGCATTTGATTTCGCTACAACCAGGTCTACACATTGTATAACTTTTAAGCCGTAACTAGAGTAACTTTAGGTTTTTAACTATTAACGGTTAAGTTAATTTAAGGTTATTAAACCTTTTGCTTGGAATTAAATTCTATGCACGTTTACTGTATGTGTATTTAAAAGTCAGTGGTTCACCCAACTCAGATCCTTGTGGAAAGAGTTCACGAATCGAAAAAGGTTGGGAACCACTGCTGTAGGATACATTGCCAATTTAAGGGTAAGGATATCTCAAAAAATATTTCAGAAAATAAAATACATAATACATTACTAACATATAAAGTGATCCCACAACAGGCCCGGAGGCCCTTGGGGTAGTAGGAGGTTAAGGCTCCCACTTTTTCTAGACAATCGGCACTTTGTCAGCCGGGTTGTCAGCCCTGCGTGACGGCCGCCTTTACCCCCAGAACAAGCGTCTTGTACTCATTTCCGTTAGAGGCTGAGTCGACCCCAGGGCCATAGTGCCGCCAGAGGGTTTGGGTCAGTTTAATAATCCTGACCCCAACGGGACTTGAACCCTCGACCCTCTGGCTTGTAGCTCAGTGCCTTAACCACTACGCTACGGCGTATGTAATATAATCAAATATTAATATATTCACGATTCCCGATATCCAATTAAACAGACAAAACTCCAAAACGCCATGGCGCAACTGGCCTAGAAGTCCCTTGGCCTACCAGCCGGCTGCTGGCATCACATCCGAATGTGAGGTTGACTAGCATGTAGCCAGAGTAGGGTAACTTGTGGTCAGCATGTGGGGCCCACAGCGTTACAGCTAGTTTTCTCAACCTGGAGCCGCTACTTATTATAGCTACCCAAATTCCTCACGATGCTGAGTGGACACCGGTTCTATACTGGCTGAAATTTCATGAGATATTTTCCTCCCCTACGGGGACTCGGACCAGCGCAGGTCACACATATCTCTGCGGCAAGGCTTCCTGGTTTTACCACTCGGCTACGTTCAGAGGCTGCCAAACTTTACTATATTTCAGAAACAAATTTAATTTAATTATTAAAAGAAACATCTCAATAATATTACTTTTTTAATAATTAATAATTTTTTCACTATTTAATAAAAATAGTATTAAGATTTGTCACAATATTTACCTAATGTGTTATATGTAAGCGATAAATTCATTCATTAGCATTTATTACTTTTTTGTATATTTTTTTCCATTTATTTTTATGTACAGTAGATTCGAGCTGTTATTTCTTTGTGTATACATTATTTCATTAGTTTAATTTTAATTGTATTTAATTTTATTGTATTATTAGACATTATTTTCATTATTATTCAATTTGACAGATAATTAATTGTTTAGTATGTACTATTATTGTATTTTTTATTTAAATTTAATATATCTATGTCCTGGTGAGTGGAAAAGAAGGCCATATGGCCTTAACTCCACCTGGCTAAATAAATATATTCTATTCTAAATATATTCTAATATTTTATAACTTTGATAACCTAATGGGTGTTTAAAATTATTTTTAGATAAAATCAGAAATTTAAAACGATTGACTTTATTTTATGCAACCTGTTTACATAGAAATTGAAAAATTAGCTTTATATTTACTAATTAAATTAAATTATAAAAATATATTATTTAGCATTTTATTATTTACTATAATATTCGATCACTTAAAACACCTGTTTATATATGTACATATATATTAATGCCCCAGGTTGTCCTCTTGGACATTTCTGGTGTTCTCTCTTGTCGGCGCCTTGGATGCGTTGATATGATGGCTGATGATGATGATAGTGGTGCGCCAGGAGAGTCCCTAATCCTAAGCTTAATCTGAGATGAATATGAATGATGATTATTGCGATGACCATATGATTTCGGGGACCGTTTGGGCCTTAACGCTTCCTGACATTTGTCTTACAGGTGAGGGAAAACCACGAAAAAAACCTCACCCAAGAAAATGTCCCGACCAGGGATCGAACCCGGGCCCGCTGCGTGACAAGGCAGCACGCTACCTCGAGACCACACGGTGGACTATATATATATATATATATATATATATATATATATAATAATTTATTATTATATACAAGTTTCCTCATTAGAGCATTGCCTCAAGGACAAAGTGATACAGACAATTTTTGAAATTGATGAAATACATTTTGTAAATACATTTTAAAAAATTGAAATTGTAGGCATAATTGAAGTATACATACTATGAAGTAGAAATTTTGTAAATATGGTTTCTTAAAATTGAAATTGATCTTCTAATGTCAGCGATGGCAATTTCAGAATTTATATATAATGAGAATTTCAATGTGTGTATTATATATTGTATTTAAACTATTTAAAGCAAACAATGTTACCACTTGGTTGCACTGTGCACTTACCTGAGTGTTTGATTACATATATTGTTTATATGTAAAATAATTGAGTTGTTTTCTGTCCTTTTGTACGCTCTTCAGCTACTGAAATCGCTGTTATTATGATGGACGTCTTAACAGAAATTGCTCTTGATGAGTGTATAAATGCTACACCTCAATTAGAGGTGGTTATAATTAGATGTGGTTATAATCTATGAACTTGCCCTTGCAATTGTAACAGTGACGATAGTGTCTCCACGTTGGATTTCTTCATATGATCATAAATCAACGCAACATGTCGTTTGGAACAAGTGGGATGATATACGATTTAGATAAGATATGGCGAATTATTTTTAGATACTTTATAGATAAACTGACTTCTAAAATCAAGATTCTAAAAACCTTTCGTCTTCAGAATAAGATTTTCAGTACTTCAAGTCAACAAATATATTTAAGTATTTACTTAAACACGCCAACATTTTAAGTTTAACAAATTTATAAAGATAACGCAGCTTACGTTAAAATTGGAAATATAATATCTAATCCTATAAAAACCACGAAGGGATTGAAACAAGGGTGCAGTCTATCACCAAATTTATTTAATATTTATGTAGAATTTATATTAATGAAATGGAAACAAAGCTGCAAAGGTATGGGTATCCCAATAGGTGACAGATTTTTGCTGACATTACAATTTGCTGATGATCAACTGATTTTAGCGCAAGACAAATTTGATATGGAATTCATGATAAAAAGGTTGAAAAACACATATGAATCATGGGGTCTCACAGTAAATTTACAAAAAACAGAATATCTGGCAATAAATAGCAATGAAAGAGAAAATTTAATATTGGAGGAAGGAATCCAAATAAAGCAAGTGAAACAAACTAAATACTTGGGAATAATTATGGATAACATTGAAGGTATAGGCAAAGAGAACATAAAACATAGAATTGAATTGAGTAGCAAAATAATATAATCGTTAAATTCCATATGGTGGGATAAGCATATTTGGAAATACACAAAAAAATATATTGGTAAAACATTGGTGGAATCTGTTGCAATGTATGGAAGTGAGGTATGGACAATCAATAAGTACTACAAGAATAGACTAATAGCTCTAGAAATGGATTATTTACGCAGAAGTGCCAGAAAGTCCAGATTAGAACATGTCACAAATAAGGAAGTTCGAAATATAATGGAAGCAGAAGAAAACATAATTGAAAGAATTGAGGAGAAGGAATTAAAGTGGTTAGGACATGTTTTAAGAATGGAAGATGAGCGATGGCCAAAGCAACTGTATCAATGGCATCCGACCAGAAGGAGGAAGAGAGGGAGACCGAAGTTAACATGGAAGGAAAACATGAAGACAACTTTACTTTACTATATATATCATCGATAAAGCGACACTGCTATAGAGTAAAAGTATTCTCTTTAATTTGCTTACTTGTTATAGTAGCTACCAGATGGCAGTGAAGACCGACTTCTCGCTACATCTCGTAATAATGGAGAATATTTATATAAGAATAATAAATGTTTGTATTAGATTTGCTCGGTGGTGTAATAGATAGCACGTTGGAGTACCAATCCAGAGGTCCGGGTTCAAATCTCGTCCAGGCATTTATTTTTCTTATCATATCACACATATATATATATATATATATATATATATATATATGGTTGGTTGGTATCTAATGTCGAGCACTTGATAATGAAATCATTCGCTCTCTTGCACTCCAATATTTAGCAGAAAGGATGGTCTCTTCTACAAAAGCTGGACAAGGAGGAGATGGTTTCCTTCCATATCTTCATTTAAATTGCAAAAAGGGCATTTAGGTAAAGGCTACTGTTTTTAACAGAGAGGAGACCCTTTAATTCTTTCCATCGAAGGCTTAAAGGAACCGACCTGGACAGTAACCTAGTGTCACCTTCTCGTGGTGCAGCTGTTAGTAATCATGCTTATGCATGGGAAGGGCTACTCACCAATAAGAACTGGTCAGCTTGGTGAGTTTTTCTTTTTTGACCGAATTGGTATTACATCTCCTTCCCATACCAATTCCCTCTTTCAACTTTTCTATCCAGTCTCCCTTGACTGACCTCTTGTTTCTTTCGACCCTGATGGCATTAGAGTACTCGAGGCCTAGGGGTTCATTTCTCCTTCCTTCCTATACCTACTTCCTCTCTATGGGTGACGTAACCACCACATGTGGTGCCTGCTACTAAACGGTTACAACTAGTTTATTGTACTCCAATACAAACAGATATATACATATATATATATATATATATGAATAATAATAAACTAATAGATATGAAATATTTAACTAATTTATTTATAATGAAAACAAGAATAAAATGAGAAGTAATGTATACTTTTTTATCTACTACAATGTAGCAGATTTATTTTTATTTCAAAATACCAAAAAATACATATGTAAAATTATAATATTTTTTAATAAATAAATATATATGCAAGTACATACCAATCATGTGATAAGTTAAGAATTCAATAAAATTATGAATTATGCTTACTTCATCCATTAATTCAGTTGTTTACATAATTTTATTCGCTTAAATTCTTCATATGCATGTAATCCATTTTAAATATCTCACATAAAATCGAGCCAATTACAAAATATTAAATGTACTAAATAACTAAGAAAGTACAAAGATTCTATGAGTCCTCTTTAATCAACTCTGTTCTTTGCAGCGTGCAAGTTCTTCAAGCCCCCATTTATGTCAGTCTATAATTTTATAAGTTAAATCAATAAACATTCTAAAGCCTTTGATTTTAAGATAAGCCATGTGCCAGACGTTATATGAAATGTGCTAACAATTTTTTACAGTGTAAAGTTAGGAATCCCTCCATGGTATCTTTACCTTGTCGTGGTGGAGTGGCTTGCATGCTTAAATGATCCCGAGAGCTGTGCCGGCGGTAGCATCGCTGCCGATAAGGTTACCCATGCCGGACTGGTGTAAAAGTGATAAGCCAGACGAAAAAAGTACCTTGGTGGAAATAGTGACGATCTTTCACCAAAAAATACAACCGTCAAGAAATGCGGACATGGGTTCAACTGGGGTAAAATTTTCCGGAGTCAAATAGTCCCCCATTCGGTTCTCCGGGCGGGGACTACTTCAGGGAACCCATGCCAAAGGCTCAAACACAGGGACATGTTCCTAGGAACATGGAATGTTACGTTATACAGGGAATGATTGGAAAGCATTAGCTCAGGATACGGATGTATGGAGAGCTTATGTCCTCGCGGCCATGAACCTATGGGTTCGATAATGCCAGTAAGTAAGTAAGTAAAGTCAGGAATATAATTTATATTCCATACCAAGTAATATATTAATGCTCTATTTAATTAAATTGTCCTACGCCGTAGCCGAGTGGTTAAGGCAGGAAGCCTTGGCGCAGAGCTACGGGACTTGCGCTGGTTCGAGTCTGCGTGGGGGGAGAAATTTTCTCATGGAATTTCGGCCAGTATGGGACCGGTGCCCACCCAGCATCGTGATGCATTTGAGGAAGTAAAGTGATCCCACGAAAGGTCCGGAGGCCCTTGGGGTAGTTGTAGATTAAGGCTCCTACTTTTTCTAGACAATCGGCACTTTATGTCAGCCGAGTTGTCAGCCCTGCGTGACGGCCGCCTTTACCCCCAGAACAAGCGCCTGGCACTCATTTTAGTTAGAGGCTGAGTCGACCCCAGGGCCATAGTGCCGCCAGAGGGTTTGGGTCAGTTTAAAAATCCTGACCCCAATGGGACTTGACCGGCTTGTAGCTCAGTGCCTTGACCACTACGCTAAGGCGTGCCCCCGATGCATTTGAGTAGCTGCAATAAATAGCGATCCCACGTTGAGAATACCAGCTATAACGGCTGGGGGACCGGACACGCTGACCACATGTCACTCCTGCACTGGCTGGATGATCGTCTACCTAGACTAGACTAGACTATGTGCTGGAAATTGGATCATTTTTCCAACATGTCTCCCCTCCCCGAGCCTGGGCAGGAAACATCCAGTTTCTTGGATGCAACCTCGGCAGCCGAGAAGGGAATCAATGGTTCATGAACCCAAGTTCCCGCCATTTCAGGGATTTGTTTACCCTCTTTAGCCCTTTTGGTAAAAGTTTGTTGATGATAACGAGCGATTTATCCACCGCCAACAACCAGACAAGCAAAGGTCCAGTGGTTGGGCATTAAAAAGTCTTCCATCAGATCTTATTGAATTTGGATTTATTTTCTTGATGTTTTAAGTTAGTATGTTCTAGATGTTAAAGCCTTCAGAAGATATGTGACAAGGCATGACGCACCCTCTCTAGCTTTGGATGTAAATATTTGAGTGGTTGGAATAGGCGTATATCAGAGGTACTTTTTATCCAAATACTAGCGTGACACCCGGCAGACGTTGTCCTGCCCGAATGTTCAGTTCTCATGTCATGGGCGCACGATAAAAATATTTTACATTTTTACCATAAAATTCAGAAATTAGGACATAATTAGATATTATTAAATAAGTTCGCAAGAAAACCTCTTACAGCCTTCTGTTGTGGCTCAAGAAGTGTGAATGATGACGTCACACAGTCATGAACATTAGAATTGTACCCTCATTTGCAGATAAGTTAAGAACCCTCATATAACAATTATATTAGAGTGAAAAAAAAAGATAAATTGATGAGAGTGAGTCAAAACATTTTCTTTTTCTAGCTAGATTTCATTTCTGACCAACTGTGCACCAGTCGCATACTGGCCGAAATTCCTTGAGAAAAACTTCCCCCATAGAGACTCGAATCAGCGTAAGTCCCGTAGTTCTGCGCCAAGACTTCTTGCCTTAACCACTGGCTAAGGCGCGAGACTCTTGGTATCAATGAAAGACAAAAATGGTTATTGTGAGTTATCCGTAAGAGATAAACATATGCTGTCGCGGACTTTTATGTAGAGCTTTTTGAGATATTCAATTCTGTGTACATTAATGTTGTGTATTTCCTATGGTTTAGGCAGCGTAAGCCATTTAAACGTCCAAAGAGCTACTTTTTCACGTTTTCCACTACAAAGGGCGATTTTTAAGGGTGTAGTAGTTGAGTATCACAACTCTCTTATAGCCTGTGTTCATCCCGGAAATCGCCTGAACATTTTGCAAAAAAAACCCATCACAATCGATCAACGGTATGGCCGCGCATAAATTACGAACAAACAAACAAACATTAATTTTTATATATAAGATATATGTAACAGTGCTATTATGTTCTCTTTCGTTATTGCAAGTAATTTCAATATGTAGATCGCTTCTTCTAGACTAGACTAGACTATGTGGTGGAAGTGGATCACTATTCCAAAACGTATCCCTCCCCCGAGCCGGCCAATGATGAATTCAGTTTCCTGGATGCATCCTCGGCAACCGAAAAAGGAACCGTATGGTCCATGAACCATACTTCCGGCTATTTTAGGGATTTATATACCCTCTTTAGCCCTTTGGTGTATCGTCAGTGCAGATAGCAAGCGTATATCCTAGTGCCCAGACTGACTGACTGACTGGATAAGGCGAAGTCTAGCTTCACCCAGTGTGCTGCGTACGTTAGAACCCACTAGGACTCTTTGGCAGCTAAGTTGATAGTGGCTATCATTACGGGGTTGTAGTTCACTTAACCCGAGCCTATTTGGCGACGCTAGCGTTTGTGTGCAAATGGTGATGAAATTTGGACAGAGATAGGGATGTGATGACCTGAAGCAGGACATCAGAAACCACATTGCTTTCAAGCCGAGAGTCGGAAATCCAGCACTGTGGAATGAGCCACGCTACTCCAGGTGAGAGCACATCGCCAAATCTCTGGCTGGATTTAATGAGGAGTAAATCGGATGAATATGATATGTTTCTATGTACAGCACGCCACTGGGGCAAGCGTCCAATACTGCGTACCATAAAATTTGTATGCAAAGATGTAAATTTGTGCATCTTTGCTTACATTTTCAGTTATCGTGGCATCAATATGGGGAAGTTGCGCTACGTTGTGTAGGTCTGTCATCCTTGTGAAACGCGGTGCTTGAAAAATTATTTTCAAAAACACTTATTCTGTATAATTTGTATTCTTCGTTTATGCTGTTTTGCGAGGATGCTCCAGGCCTCACATCCGTACAGTAGCATGCTGCGGATCACGCTTTTATACAGTAAAAGCTTGATCTTACGTGACAATGTATTCGACCTGAAAAATGGGTATAAAATTGCAATTGCTGCATTTGCTTTATGTTGTAGATGTCGAATATGAATTTTGAACGTAAGCTTGGGGTCCAGATGGACCCCAAGATACTTCACTGAAGGTTCTAGGCGAAGATTTTGAGTTCCCAAGGTTAGTTGGATGGGTGACCGTCTGGTTGATTTAGTGAAAAGGATCGCCTGGGTTAGTGCCCAGCAATTTCTGGTTTCAGTTATTTAAATGTGGCGGACTGCACTGAAAACGAAGTCGTTCATAACTGTTATTAATAAGTATATAGTGCAATTCGACACACATTTCAGTAATTTATTTTTAGCTTTCTTCTGTTTTATTAAACTATTAAATAAGTTAAAACAATTGATGTACCTGTGGGATACGTTGCGAATTTACGGGTTAATAAAATCGAAGTTGCAAATTAGTTATGAAGTTACCTATTCGCTTCTTAGTACTGAAGATGGTCTTCCACCTCCTACACGAAGAGCATTTTATATAGCGACGCTCTTTAACAGCTAAGGTCATTAGCATAGCATTCACATCTGGACGTGAAACGGGCGAAAGAGTTTGCACAGACGCCTCTTTTTACAGGCTTGAGGATCTTTTACGTGTCATAAATGTATGGCACCTGATCCACGGTTTTAGTACCCTAAAGAAGGAATCTCTTCTCAAAATGTTTACACCCTGAAAATCATCGAACTGATCGGCTTTGAACCGCGGACCTTGGAACTAGAGATGAACATGTAACCACCAGTTCACCTGGACAAACCACAAGATGAGTGGACCAATCAGCAGATCCGAATATGATTTGGGAATCTTTTCATAGCTTGCATACTCCAAGAATAATCCATAAAAGTGCTGGCCTCGAAATGGAGTGCTTTTTACATTAAATTTATCCATCAATCCATCCATAGTAATTCTGCCCGAGGGCAGGTTTTTCACTGCAACCATAGCATTTTCATGCTATTATTTGCAGCTTTACTATTCAATTATAGGTGTGGTAGCTTCCCGTTGTTTTCCACACCTGTGAAGGATGATGGTGATGATGATAAGAATGATAGTGATGATCCATCCATAGTAATTCTGCCCGAGGGCTGGTCTTTCACTGCACTCATAGCATTTTCATGATATGCTTTGCAGCTTTTACTAGGAAATTGTAGGTGTGGTAGCTTCCCGTTGCTTTCCACACCGTTGAAGGATGATGATGATGGCCAATGATTTCGGGGACCGTTTGGACCTTAAAGTTTTCCTGATATTTGTCTTACAGGTGAGGAAAAACCTCGATAAAAACCTTACCCAGAAAAACTGTCCTGACCGGGGAGCGAACCTGGGCCCGCTACGTGAGAAGGCAGCAACCTCGAGACCACAGCGGTGGACATGGTGATAATGGCCTGATGATTTTCGGGGACCGTTTGGCCCTGTGCTTCCTGACATTTTTCTTAGAGGTGAGGAAAAGTACCCGAAATTAACCTCACCTAGGAGCCTGTCCCGACCGGGAATCGAACCCGGGCCCGCTGCGTTACAAGGCAGCACGTACCTCGAGACCACAGCGGTGGACATTGAATCTATATTTGAAAGTATTAATATGTATTCAAACATTTGCGTAGTTCTCATCTCGACCCGTGTCTTGGTCTTCTTCATCGTCTGGATATGAAATATAATTAAATGACAATTTCCAGACAGATATGCTTATCAGTATGTTGACTGCTCCGTATAAAATGAGCATAATCTTATCTGTATCTTTCATTATAATAAACGTTATCGCGCCTGTGAAGAAATAAATGAGATGTATAGCGATTAACAGGGTGTGGCACCACATCCACTTTGCGATATGACCTCTGTTGCCAAGGTAAGCTCCATGCATGAGAAAAAATGTCACTGTAAATATCTGAAATCCACAAATAACATTTAGGAACGTAATCATACCATTCAATACGTCCCTTTGCATGTTCTCTGAATTTGTTTCACGTAACGTGCCTTGTAAATATTGCAATGTTTTTTCATGATCCCATTCTACAATTAGTATATTATAAAGTGCAATTCCCCATAAATAGAAACTTGCTAGTAACAATCCACGCCTTCTTGTGTACTTCCATTTACAACAGGACTTTGGCATGTTTGCTTATTTGAAGATATATGACAGAAGGGAAGATATATGACAGAAGGGAAGATATATGACAGAAGGGAAGATATATGACAGAAGTGAAGATATATGACAGAAGGGAATACCTAAAACACAGTACTGTAGTTTAAGTTAAAACCTGGTGTTTGGTTTAAATTCTGAGGAAGATATATGACAGAAGGGAAGATATATGACAGAAGGGAAGATATATGACAGAAGGGAAGATATATGACAGAAGGGAAGAGATATGACAGAAGGGAATACCTAAAACACAGTACTGTAGTTGAAGTTAAAACCTGGTGTTTGGTTTAAATTCTGAGGACGATATATGACAAAAGGGAAGATATATGACAGAAGGGAAGATATATGACAGAAGTGAAGATATATGACAGAAGGGAATACCTAAAACACAGTACTGTAGTTGAAGTTAAAACCTGGTGTTTGGTTTAAATTCTGAGGACGATATATGACAAAAGGGAAGATATATGACAGAAAGGAAGATATATGACAGAAGTGAAGATATATGACAGAAGTGAAGATATATGACAGAAGGGAATACCTAAAACACAGTACTGTAGTTGAAGTTAAAACCTGGTGTTTGGTTTAAATTCTGAGGACGATATATGACAAAAGGGAAGATATATGACAGAAAGGAAGATATATGACAGAAGTGAAGATATATGACAGAAGTGAAGATATATGACAGAAGGGAATACCTAAAACACAGTACTGTAGTTGAAGTTAAAACCTGGTGTTTGGTTTAAATTCTGAGGACGATATATGACAGAAGGGAAGATATATGACAGAATAGAATTACATTCTGAGGAAGATATATGACAGAAGGGAATTAAATTCTGAGGAAGATATATGACAGAAGGGAAGATATATGACAGAAGGGAATTAAATTCTGAGGAAGATATATGACAGAAGGGAATTAAATTCTGAGGAAGGTATATGACAGAAGGGAATACCTAAAACACAGTACTGTAGTTGAAGTTAAAACCTGGTGTTTGGCTTAAAATCTGAGGACGATATATGACAGAAGGGAATACCTAAAACACAGTACTGTAGTTTTAAGTTAAAACTTGATATTTGGTTTAAATTCTGAGGAAGAATCACTGTTAATGTTCTATTTATGTTTTGATTCTGAATACTGTACGTGGTGGCTAACCTTTTGTAAAGTAAACAACACAGATTTCAGTTTCAATTTTGAACTCTATAGGTCCTTAGCACAGTTAGACGTTTTCTTGAATTATAAAGGGTGCAACTGTTAATTCGCTTGCACTACTCAAAGTGTTTCTTGAAACTATTTTAATTTCACACGATATACCAGAAATTTGGCTCGAAATCTGAATAAATCAGTTTGAAGTGTTCATAATACATTTATTTATCTTCTCACTATGTCGTTTACCAGTACGCAATAGAGATAGAAGTATTTTTAATAGTGTAGATACAAGTAGATGATTTATTTAAGAGCACACAATACTTGTTCTGTATAACGCACGCCACAACTCTGGGATGACACAGTGAAACTAAACTTTGCGTTAAACAGAATATCTAGAGTTTATTTCTAGCAGAGCATGCACATTGAAGGTTTAATCTAGTCGGACAGTACTCTTCAAAATTATATCTTCTACAACTGGAAAGTCTTCCTCGGTATCACCCCTGACAGCACGATCCTGTAAAATAATTTTGATTCTTTTATTTATGTACAATGTCTAAAACAGTTGGCTAATATTGTTTTACATTAAAATTACACATAGAGGAACTTCGGGTAATGTGGACCCTTCGGTTTGAGTGGACCCTGTTAATATATTTTTTAGTCGGCCCTGCCCTGGAACAGAAAATATTTTCATTTCTTCCCCTCATCAACATTGACGTGTTCAAGGCCGGTTTCTGTTATTCTTTGTTTGAGGAAGGGTTTATGTGTGATATTTATGAAAACGACCATTTAAATGTTTCTCAACCTTCTTCTTCTTCTTCCTTCCAAGTATTAGGCCAAGGCCTGTTACGATCCTATAGAAAATTTTCCCTCCAGCGTTTCATAGGACGGCCCAGTCTCAACCTAAGAATTAATTCTCAGTCCCTGCTATTGAATATTACAGATATTGAAAAAAAAAAAAACTGCTAAATATATTATATCATGTAGATGCTGTTTTAATATACTGACGGGTTTGGTTTGATATTATGTGACATGGTGGCTGTATAAAATAATTAAACATAACAAAGGAATGCGGTTAATGTAGACCCTCCACGAGGCAGTAAAAGAGGTCTTGGGTCCACTTTACATGAATACGTATATTTTATCAACAAGGGTGCTATATGTAAAAGCCATACACTTAATTAATTTTGTTTAATATCCTTGTAATTATACTAAACCCAAAGACCGTCGCTGTCTGCAGATGAATGGCGTGTGAATGTTATAATCAACGATAATTCTTCAAAACATTAAATAAATATCAACACTTTTTAATTATGATCAGGCATAAGCACTTTCTGATTAATCTGTGCCTGTCTGTATAAATTAATAGAGTAAATAAACTTAAAAATAGACTAAAAGCTAACATGGACTCTGGGGTCCACTTTACCGGAATATGGAGGTTAAAGTGGACCTTTGTTGTAAGGTAGAAAAGTTTATAAATTATAAAGATGTTTCCATATTTGAGTAAAATAACAATGCTATTTCATAGTTACAACACTAATGATAATCATAAGTAATGCCACGAGTGATTTCCAAATTATCGATAAATGCACGACTCACGAAGTGAGGAGTGAATTTATCTAGAGAATTTGGAAATCAAGAGTGGCATTTGTTAGGACTATTTAACGAATAAAATTAAGCTGTTTACTCACAAATCATTATTTAACTATAGTTATTTTAAAGTATTTATATATTTAATGTAAACGGTGATGTTTGAAAACAAATGAGAAACGATAGGTGCGCTTCATCTGCTTCCTTTGTTTATCACTGTAACCAGATCATATTATTTATTGCCAAAGGAACGCAATATTGTAAGAATGCTCTCTAGTGGAAAAAAAAAAAATGAAACGCATCAAACTGTATATTAATACATTTCTGATGTCGTATTATGTAAATATGACAATTATATTTTTCTGGATTATTACCTGGGGAAAAAATATATTTAAGAAAGTGCAAACAGTGGTTTCTTTTTTTTGGTGGTATAATCAATTGCTACAAATGTTTTTATATATGTGTTGACATTCATGCACTATATATACAATATGGTAGCCGTACTTCTCACAGGCTCAGTCACTTCAAAATAATGGCCAGACCTGTTCAGAATATTAAAAAGGAGGAGCTTTCTTTAATATGGTAATTATAACACTGATAAATATTTCGTGAAACACGACTCTGATTGGTTGTAAAACAGAAATCATTGAAACGTGATTGGTCATTTGCTCCCATTTGGGGCATGAGTTAAATAGTCACTGTAATTAAACAAAATTCAAATT
Source organism: Diploptera punctata (assembly GCA_030220185.1). Lineage (NCBI taxonomy): Eukaryota > Metazoa > Arthropoda > Insecta > Blattodea > Blaberidae > Diploptera > Diploptera punctata. The sequence continues at coordinate 251,948 of JASPKZ010008382.1, read as the reverse complement.
CCTTAATTAAAAGAAGGAAAACAAATTTAAATAGGGGTCCAATTACCAGAAGTTCCTGTATTACATTTAAGATACTGAGGAAGAAATTTATAATAATAATATTATTATTATTATTATTATTATTATTATTATTATTGTTATTATTATTATCCATCCATAGTATTCTGCCCAAAGGCAGGCCCTTCACTGCAAACATAGCATGAAAAGGGAATAGTAGGTGTGGTAGCTTCCCGTTGCTTTCCACACCGGTGAAGGATGATGATGATAATGATGATGATAAACATGATGATGATGTTGGCCACATGGTTTCGGGGACCGTTTGGGCCTTAAAGTTTTCCTGACTATTGATTTACAGGTGAGGAAAAACCCCAATAAAAACCTCACCCAGAAAAACTTCCACGACCGGGAATCGAACCCGGACCCGCTGCGTGACATATATTTACCTAATGTCTTGTATATAAGCGATAGATTAATTCATTACAGTTTATTACCTTCTTTGTATAATTATTTATTTTTTATGCACAGTGGATTCGCGCTGTTATTCCCTTGAGTGTACATTCTTCCATTAGTTTAATTTTAATTGTATTTAATTTTATTGTAATACGAGCTAGTCCACCGCTGTGGTCTCGAGGTAGCGTGCTGCCTTGTCACGCAGCGGGCCCAGGTTCGATCCGCGGTCGGGACAGTTTTTCTGGGTGAGGTTTTTATCGGGGTTTTTCCTCACCTATAAAACAAATGTCAGAAAAACGTTAAGGCCCAAACGGTCCCCGAAATCATATGGCCATCCTTATCATCATCATCCTTCACCGGTGTGGAAAGCAACGGGAAGCTACCACACCTACAATACCCTAGTAAAGCTGCAAGCATAGCACGGAAATGCTATGATTGCAGTGAAAGACCTGACCTCGGGCAGAATTACTATGGCTGGACTAGCTAATACCTGGCGTGCGCTGTTACGCCTAAATAAATGAAAATTAATGTGATTTTATGTTTAATTCAATAAGTAAGAGGAAAAATAATTATAAGTTTATATTTTTTAGATACCCCGTGCTGATTACACGGCGTTGCCCGGGAATCTACTTATCCCGATCTTCTTGACATAAATGAGCTGAAAGACAAAACTTAATGCACTTCTTATGGTTAGTTAAATAAGTAAAATGAAAAATAATTATAAATGTATATCGTAATTATTTTAAGATTCCCCGTGCTGATTACCCGGTGTCGCCCGGGAATCTACTTATCTCGATCTTCTTGGCATAAAATAACTAAAAGACAAAATTCGTTATTGTGAGTTATGCATAAAAGAATACCCGCCATGTGGTGCTATGCTTGCACAGGAATCTACTTATCCAGATCTTCTTGGCATCAATGAAAGACAAAAATGGTTATTGTGAGTTATCCGTAAGAGATAAACATATGCTGTCGCAGACTTTTTTGTAGAGCGGTTTGAGATATCCAATTCTGTGTACATTAATTTTGTGTATTTGTTATAGTTTAGGTAGCGTAAGTCATTTAAGCGTCCTAAGAGCTACTTTTTTCACGTTTTCCACTACAAAGGGTAATTTAAAGTGTGTAGGATTTCAGTATCACAACTCTCTTATAGCCTATGTTCATCCCGGGAATCTCCTGAACATTTTACAAAAAGCCCCATCACAATTCGATCAACGGTATGGCCGCGCATAAAGTACGAACAAACAAACCAACAAACTAACAATCATTTTTATATTAATTAAATAAAAATAAAACGTAGTTTTATTTGATTTTCATATTTATTATATAATTCAGTGACAGCTGTTTCGGTACACTGTACCTTCTTCAGACATGTTAACAAATTATGAATTGTGTTCCAACTGATCTAAGCAACAATACAACAATCTTTATTTTAATAATCAATTTGAGTTTTTTTTTTGGTGTTTTTTCCTTGATCGAAAATCCATCTCCTACTAAATTAATAAAATTAAAACGTAAGTTTTAAATTTTTTGATTGCATATTTTATTCTGTAATTCGATCTGACAGCTGTTTCGGTACACTGTACCTTCTTCAGACATGTTAACAAATTATGAATTGTGTTCCAACTGATCTAAGCAACAATACAACAATATTTATTTAATAATCAATTGAGTTGGTGTTTTCTTGATGAAAATCCATATCTATTAATTAAATAAAAATAAAACGTAGTTTTATTTGATTTTAATATTTATTATGTAATTCAGTGACAGCTGTTTCGATACACTGTACCTTCTTCAGACATGTTAACAAATTATGAATTGTGTTCCAACTGATCTAAGCAACAATACAACAATATTTATTTAATAATCAATTGTGTTGGTGTTTTCTTGATGAAAATCCATATCTATTAATTAAATAACTACGTTTTATTTGATTTTCATATTTTTATATAATTCAGTGACAGCTGTTTCTGTACACTGTACCTTCTTCAGACATGTTAACAAATTATGAATTGTGTTCCAACTGATCTAAGCAACAATACAACAATATTTATTTAATAATCAATTGTGTTGGTGTTTTCTTGATGAAAATCCATATCTATTAATTAAATAAAAATAAAACGTAGTTTTATTTGATTTTCATATTTTTATATAATTCAGTGACAGCTGTTTCTGTACACTGTACCTTCTTCAGACATGTTAACAAATTATGAATTGTGTTCCAACTGATCTAAGCAACAATACAACAATATTTATTTAATAATCAATTGTGTTGGTGTTTTCTTGATGAAAATCCATATCTATTAATTAAATAAAAATAAAACGTAGTTTTATTTGATTTTCATATTTTTATATAATTCAGTGACAGCTGTTTCTGTACACTCTACCTTCTTCAGACATGTTAACAAATTATGAATTGTGTTCCAACTTATCTAAGCATGATTATTTGTTTAGTATGTTATATTATTGTATTTTTATGTATTTAAATGTAACATATGTTTGTCCTGGTGAGTTGAAGAGAAGGCCACATGACCTTAACTCCACCAGGCTAAACAAATCTATACCATTCTGTACGTAGTCTGTGTTTGAGGAATTATGAAGAAATGTATACAATAATGATTTTGAAAGTTAGTTCGTATTGAAATATATGTCTTACGTAACTGAAATAATATCTGAATACATCTGAAACAAGGTGGAACTTTTAGATATTTTAATGAAAATATCAGGTAGAAAGATAATTAATTATACTTACATATGTTGTTAACAATGGTGCGATAGTGAAACAGGCACCTGCTTCAAGTACACCTGTTGTCTCTTATCTCGAGAGCAAACTAAGAACCGTATCTTAACTGCTTTTCACAAAAGATGATGAAAATTATTGAGCCAACAGTTTTATTAACTATATATTTATTGTCATAAATAGTGTTAAATCGATAAGATGTTAAATCGAGATAATTTGTCTAGTTATAACTGATAATATCCGGTATTCGGCAGTGACAATACTACGTCATCAGATGTCATTCACTAATTTAATATACCGTAGATTATAGTTTTTTAATACCAAGCCATCATCATCATCATCAAGGTATGGGGGCCTGTTGGCCCGTTCCGCTCCCCGGCGCACAACATGCCGCAGGCGCAGGTCGTCCTTCCCACGACGTTTTGGTCTTCCTACATTTCTTCGGCCTAGAGGCCTATAATGAAGCAGCTGTTTTGATAAACGATTATTTGGCATTCTTTGTATTTGTTCAAACCAATTACTTTTAGTTGTATTCTATCGTTTATATTATAGATTTGTAGTTCATCTCTGATATCTTGACTTCTCTTTTGATCTCTTAGAGATACACCTGCAACTGATCTGAGAAATCTCATTTCTATTGTCTCAATTTTATTTTTATCAGAGATCGTTAAAGGCCAAGTCTCAGACCCGTATGTTAACGTTGGAACAGCTACTTTTTTGTAAAATTTTTATTGAGTTTCCCTTGTGGTCTTATTTCTCAGGTATCTTCGTAATTAATATGAAGCCATGTGGAAATATTTAATTAAGGATTATAATTTGAGTTAAATAGAGTTATTGGGAACAGTGATGTTGATTTAGTATCAAATAACAGCGGTTGTCTTTAACTAAATTTGTAACAATATTCTTATCGAAAAGTGTTGCTTTGAAGCAACATACTTGTCCCTCTATACATTGTTTAACAATTATGCTATGTTGACAGATATCTTCCTGTACCTTATCAATCTGTAGTATGATTATTGGGCATTCCTAACATTTTACATGTGTTGTGTTTATCTTGTTCTTTGAAGTTTGTTAAAAATAGTAACAAATTCAAAAGAATGAAATAAATGAATGGAATGGAATCTCGGTTATTATCTGATACATTTTAAAGTGGTTTGTAAATAAAACCAAAGTAAATTTAGATTCGTTACGTAATACTTTTGTTTACACCGATAACGTCATAAAAATGATTAAAAAATGTTTTTAAAATAATAATAATAATTGTGGAATTATTTTTATTTTTTTAAATAAATGCATAAAATTATAATAAAACGCGTTTGATGTATGGGAGAGGACATTTTCCGTCATAATGATCAGGTAGATAGAATCCCTACTTTCCATTATGGTGACTCGAGTTCCATTCCCGGGCAGGTAAGGAATTTTAAATATCCACTTTGTGTCCGGGTGTGTGTTCTGTGTTTCAGTCGAAAAAGTAAAATGGTAAAAATACAAAACAAAAGGGGAAAAGCAATAACTAAAATAAGATGAAAAATTGGAAGAAGAAATAGAAAAATGAAAACAAAAAATAGGAAAAGTAAAACAACTATTTTTTGATCGGACAATACAATTTGAGAACTCACTGGTCAACCTGAGGAAGTCAACAAAGAAAGTAAGTGCACCTACAATCCAATTAATAATAATAATAATAATAATAATAATAATAATTATTATTATTATTATTATCGTTATTTCAAAGGAAATTAATAGAGGCGTAAGACGAGGATGTGGCCTCTCGCCCTTGCTCTTTATCATATACATGGATAGAATACTCCAAGATTGGCGACAGATGAGACACGGTTCTATCCAAATTAATAGAAACCATAAAATAGACTCTTTGCTTTTTGCAGATGATCTGGTATTAACAGCTCCAACAGAAACAGATTTACAATATTCTATACAATTTTAATATAATTGCAAAAAGATTCAATTTGAAAATCAATACAAAGAAATCTAAAGTGATGGCCTTTTGTGGGAAACACCCTATACCTAGCAAAATTGTTTTGGATGATGAAATTTTAGAACGAGTAAACGAATTTAATTATTTGGGTTATAATTTAACATTTCAAGATGAAGCTGATATATCAAAGAAAATCACAAATTTTACAAAAACAACGGGGATAATTAACAGTGTAATGAAACCATCTTTAGTACAGAAGAACACAAGATTACGGCTTTACGGCAAGACCAGTATTAAGATATGGTAGTGAAGCATGGACAATACGAAGAAGAGATGAAAGCCGAATAACAGCAAATGACATGCGATTTATGCGCCGTACAGCAGGCTATACAAAGTGGAACGATAAAAGAAATGAGGAAATTATGGAAGAGTTGGATGTAGAACCCATTCTTCACCAAAACTACCAGAACAACTGGAAAGCCCATCTTCAACGAATGCCGTCTCATAGAGTTCCAAAAGCCATACTTCGTTACTGCCCCCAAGGCAAAAGAACGCTGGGACGTCCAAAAAAGCGCTGGATGGAAAATTCCTCTTTGAGACCGTAACAGGCCACACGGCCTAATACTTGCATGGATGATGATTATTTCAAAGAGCTATGTAATCTGGAAATAATTATAGTCTTCAGACATGATAGTCGGGGTGCAACATACAAACTCTTTTTAGATTTCTGCACACAATTCGAGTAAAAAAAATATATAAGAACTAGCCATTCTGGCACTTATATCATCCATCCAATTTTAAGATCCACTTGTACAATAAATACATAAATCTGGAAAACGTTTGTACGTAATTTTCTCTATCAATCAAATAAACTTTTATAAATCCATACATTACTGAAACAGATGTGTGGCAATTTGCAAATACGATATCCATAAACTCCAACTGCAATGAAACTCTTCAATCTTAAAGTAATGGCGGCTGCAACATACGGAATCCAGCTAATATGGAATTACTCGACGGTGAAAAATCTTAAGAAACTGGAGAACGTTAAATCAAGATTTCTCAAAAGAGCGCTGTCAATTTCAAAATATACAAGAAATAGTTATGCCTATACAATAGCCCAGGAATCCTTCTTCATCGAAGATATCAGACACTGTTTCAGACTACCGCAAGCATACAGAATCATCATCGAGGAGAGACAGAACAAAGCCGCTCAGATACCGACAGAAATTATGGAAACAGACGCAATGAAAACAGAAACCTGGAAGCAACCGAACTTCGAACTTCGACACCTGAACACACGCTTCGCAGCCCATGGATTTCATGGGAATATATGCCTGAACAACATGTACCATGAACCCAAAGAGGACTGCATCTGTAAATTATGCAACAATCCATGTCCCAAATATCATCTAGCGAAGTGTGAAAACAGGACTCTACCACTCAACACAGTAATTAAAGACTGGTAAAAAGCTAACTTAAAATGAATGTACACGTTGTGTTTAATAAATACTAATATACTGTGCGTGCATTATCTTATTACCCTTAATTCATATGAAACAAAATTGATTTTTGTATGCTTTGTACCCTGTGCAGGCCACTTTGAGGAAAGTCAATAAATTAAAGACAAAAGTATATAATTTCAATTTAGACAGACATTCCTGGTTGAATGATAACAAAGCGAAGTCTCTTTTGACACTTTCTCGCCACTGAAATAGCCCTTGTTTACAAGTACTAAAAATAAATTTTATTTACTTGTAAAATAGTTTCAGCAAATGACCTGTTAACGTAATGAAAGATAAAATCCTATGAATAAATGTGGTAATTCCGATCAAGTGATACAGTTCAATCACTGTCCAATGAGTAGGTGATTTTACAGTAAAGGTATATATAATAAACGAGTTAATACCCGGCGTCACTGACAAACTTAATAATTCGGATAGCGGACAGGATCCTCCTTCTGACTAAAAAACCCGTTCCAAATTCAAGTCATTCAGCACCCCCGTAGTATAATGCAAAGCTTCCTGATTCCTGACTACCTTCTCCTGGCCACCTAACTTCCTGTAAGGCGACTATATCCAGGGGCGATTTAAAGTTCTTAGGAAAATGTTTGAACCAAAGAGAGATGAACAGACAGGTGAACGGAGAAGACTACATAACAATGAACTACGTGGTCTTTATAGGAAGCTAGATATAATAACAGTCAAGTCTCGTAAACTGCGATGGGCAGGACATGTTGCGCGTAAGGGGAATGAAAGACGTGCATGGAAGCTTCTTGTAGGAAAGCCGGAGGGAAAATGCCCGGTTGGTAGACCAAGAATGAGGTGGGAGAACAAAATTAACTATGATTTGAGGAAAGTAGATTATACAGGTAATGATTGGAAAGCATTATCTCAGGATAGGGATGTATGGAGAGCTTATGTCCGCGCGGCCATGAACCTACGGGTTCGATAGTGCCAGTGAGTAAGTAATACCCAGCGTGCACTGCTACGCCTAAATAAATGAAAATTAATGTGATTTTATGTTTAGTTGAATAAGTATAAGGAAAAATAATTACTAATTTATATTTTTAGATACCCCGTACTGAATACACGGCGTTGCCCAGGAATCTACTTATCCCGATTTTTTGACATAAATGAGCTGAAAGACGAAAATTAATGTGTTTTATGTTTAGTTAAATAAGTGGAAGGAAAAATTTAGGCCTATATCGTAAATATTTTAAGATATCCCGTGTTGTTTACCCGGCGTTGTCCGGGAATCTACTCATCCAGATCTTCTTGGCATAAATGAGCTAAAAGACAAAATTCGTTATTGCGAGTTATCCGTAAAAGAATACCCGCCATGTGCTGCTATGCTTGCACAGGAATCTACGTACTTGTTTCGATCTTCTTGGCATCAATCAAAGACAAAATTGCTTGTTCTGATGTTATCCGTAAGAGATAAACATATGCTGTCTCAGACTTTTTTATAAAGCTTTTTCAGATATTCAATACTGTGTACATTAATTTTGTGTATTTGTTAAGGTTTAGGCAGCGTAAGCCATTTAAGCGTTCAAAGAGCTACCTATTTCACGTTTTTCATTACAAAGCGCGATTTTTAAGGATATAGGAGTTGAATATCATAGCTCTCATATGTTCATCCCGGGAATCTCCTGAACATTTTGCTAAAAAGCCCCATTACAATCGGATCAAGAATAGTGCCGCGCATAAAGTACAAACAAACAAACAATAAACATACAAACAAACATTTTCATATATTAGACTAGTATTTATTTGAACTCTGTGTATCGTTATATTAATGTATTCAAAAAGTAAATTCATAATTATTCAATATTTAATAATTTAATACTTTAAAAATTGTAACTTGATCATTTTTTTTATTAAAGCATGACAACCAAGAGAACAGAAATACTCATCTAGTATCTTCTTAGCTATAGGACGTGAAGTATTCAAGCATATCCATAAATAGACAGAACAAATTCAAATTTTAAGTACTTCTGAAATTATTATTTTGTCATCAACATCATCAATCACAGTCATGGATTAGGCCATTGGCCTATTCCACTTTAGGATAAAATTGATCCCTCCATCGCTTCTTAGGTCTTCCTGGGTCTCTTCGTCCTGTGGGCCTGTAGTTGAATAGCCGCAGAGGTTTGGAATTCTAAGGAGTGTGTATGCCAATTATTTTGGTATATTTGGATGGTTTCAGTTATTGCTGGTGTGTTGATATCTTCATTACGCATGTGGTCGTAAAGCGTATAACCTGCTAAAGGTCTTAATGACTTCATTTCTGTAGCTACTATCCTATTTAATTTACCTGTAGTAAGAGTCCAGGTTTCAGAACCATAACGTAGAGTTGGAAGAGCCATTGGTTTATAAAATTTTAGAATTTATCTGGGCGTACCTTTCGGAGGAGATTGTTTTTTGTTGTTTCTGTATTTCTTTTTTTGGAATTTAATCAATTTTGTGTATTTTGTATTTTAATAATATTTAGTACGGTGGTGTTAACATCATAACAATTTCAATAGAATTGATGTAACACATAGGCCTAAATGACCAACGTATTTTGTCTTTATATTTTTAGGCCGAAGAGAGAGACGAACAATAGATGAATGAAGATGACTGTACTTGACAGTGTGGTACATGATTTTTATGGAAAACCAGATTAATAAAAACTAAGAAAGAAAGAGAAAAACTCTGCGTCGTGAAAAAATTTGAAAACTTGTTTGAACCAGGATGAAAACATTTATTTTCAATTAATTGATTTCTTATGAAGGACTATTTAACTCATGCCCCAAATGGGAGTCAATGATCAATCACGTTTCAATGATTTTTTATTTACAACCAATCAAAGTCGTGTTTCGCCTAGAATTTTATCAACTGAAGTTTATCATAATTAAGAAAGAACCTCCTTTTTAACATTCTGAATAGGTCATAGTATTATTTTGCAGTGACTGACTCACTAAGAAATACGGCTACCAGATTGTATATATATTAATAATAATAATAATATTAATAATAATAATAATAATAATAATAATAATAATAATAATAATAATAATAGCTTTATTTTACCTGGCAGAGTTAAGGCCTTAAGGTCTTGTCTACCACTCAACCAGGTTTAAAAAAATACAAACAAAAAAAAATAGTCTTAAATCTAAATTACTATATATATATAGTACATGAATGTCAACACGTAGCGCATGCAGGAGTTAATATAAAAACATTTGTAGCAATGATTATACCACCAAAAAAAGAAACCACTGTTAACACTTACTTAAATGTATTTTTTCCAGAAAAATATAATTGTCATATTTACGTCATAGGACATCATAAATGAATTAATATACAGTTTGATGTGTTTCATTTGTTCTCCACTAGATTGCATTCATACAATATTGCATTCCTTTGGCAACAAATAATATGATCTGGTTGCAGTGACGAACAAAAGAAGCAAATGAAGCGTACCAATCGTTTCTCATTTGTTTTCAAACATCGCCGTTTACATTAAATATATAAATATTTTTAAAATAACTATATTTAAATAATGATTTGTGAGTAAACAGCTTAATTTTATTCGTTAAATAGTCCTAACAAATGCCACTCTTGATTTCCAAATTGTCTACATAAATTCACTCCTCACTTCGTGAGTCGTTAATTTATCGATAATTTGGTAATCACTCGTGGCATTACTTATGAGAAATTTGTTTTATTTCGTAGATAATTATAACTTAACTAATACTGACAGTTGAGCAAATTGGAGGAATGAAGAGCAGGCTTTGATATGAGATAGTGAATTGCTGATGAGAACTGCCAAGTCAGCGATTTGTTGGATGAAATTAGAAAATGGGTCGGTTTCTTCATTGGACTTCCAGCTGACCTCTCTCCTACTGCATTGTCTGAATGTTGTCTGCAGAATATATATTCTGATTGCAGACCAATACATGCACTTCTTTTCGTCTCATTTACTTTATGTCTCCTCCATTTCTTTCGTTCCTCATTCCATATATTTATCTAATGGGGTTCCTATTTCTGTCTAAGCAAGCTTTTTTAAATCCTTATTTAATTATTTCGTGATTTGGCATCGCCATAAAACTCTATTTTAACTCTAAGTTTCATTCCACAAATGCTTAACCTTTAAGATTAACGAAACAATTTCTCGCGCCAGATATTTAAATGTTTCGGACCGCAAAGTAAACAAAATAATGTAAAACCCTTGAGTTATTATTGTAGGCTACATTATTGCGTAATTTGACACAAACTTACGTAATTTATAATAAGTGTTTCTTATTTTTTTATAAAGATTGTGAAGTTAAAAACTGCAAAAATACTATCTAGAGGGTGCATCCGGGATTTATAATGCAAAAATCCGGTCTGAATCGAAAATTTCAAAATTGAGTTTTCCAAGGCTACGATCTTCGTGTTTTTCCAAAAAATGTCAAAAATTTCTAAATTTAAAAAACTGCAAAAATACTATCTAGGGGATGCATCCGGGATTTATAATGCAAAAAATCTGGTCTAAATCGAAAATTTCAAAATTGAGTTTTCCAAGGCTAGATTCTTGGTGTTTTTCCAAAAAAAGTTAAAATTTTCTAAATTTAAAAAACTGCAAAAATACTATCTAGAGGGTGCATCCGGGATTTATAATGCAAAAATCCGGTCTGAATCGAAAATTTCAAAATTGAGTTTTCCAAGGCTACGATCTTCGTGTTTTTCCAAAAAATGTCAAAAGTTTCTAAATTTAAAAAACTGCAAAAATACTATCTAGGGGATGCATCCGGGATTTATAATGCAAAAAATCTGGTCTAAATCGAAAATTTCAAAATTGAGTTTTCCAAGGCTAGATTCTTGGTGTTTTTCCATAAAAAACTTAAAATTTTCTAAATTTAAAAAACTGCAAAAATACTATCTAGAGGGGGCATCCGGGATTTATAATGCAAAAATTCGGTCTGAATAGAAAATTTCAAAATTGAGTTTTCCAAGGCTACGATCTTCGTGTTTTTCCAAAAAAAGTCAAAATTTTCTAAATTTAAAAAACTACAAAATTGCTATCTAGAGGGTACTTCCGGGATTTATAATGCAAAAAATCCGGTCTAAATCGAAAATTTCAAAATTGAGTTTTCCAAGGCTAGAGTCTGTGTTTTTCCAACATATTTTTTAAAAAATCGAAATTTAAAAAACTGCAAAGATACTATCTAGAGGGTGCATCCGGGATTTATAATGCAAAAAATCCGGTCTGAATCGAAAATTTCAAAATTGAGTTTCCCGAGGCTAGAATCTTAGTGTTTTTGCAAAAAATGTAAAAAATTTCGAAATTTAAAAAACTGCAAAAATGCTATCTAGAGGGGGCATCCGGGATTTAAAATGCAAAAAATCCGGTCTGAATCGAAAATTTCAAAATTGAGTTTCCCGAGGCTAGAGTCTTTGTGTTTTTGCAAAAAAATGTAAAAAATTTCGAAATTTAAAAAACTGCAAAAATGCTATCTAGAGGGTGCATCCGGGATTTAAAATGCAAAAAAACCGGTCTGAATCGAAAATTTCAAAATTGAGTTTCCCGAGGCTAGAGTCTTTGTGTTTTTGCAAAAAATGTAAAAAATTTCGAAATTTAAAAAACTGCAAAAATGCTATCTAGAGGGTGCATCCGGGATTTAAAATGCAAAAAATCCGGTCTGAATCGAAAATTTCAAAATTGAGTTTCCCGAGGCTAGAGTCTTTGTGTTTTTGCAAAAAATGTAAAAAAATTCGAAATTTAAAAAACTGCAAAAATACTCTCTAGAGGGTGCATCCGGGATTTAAAATGCAAAAAATCCGGTCTGAATCGAAAATTTCAAAATTGAGTTTCCCGAGGCTAGAGTCTTTGTGTTTTTGCAAAAAATGTAAAAAATTTCGAAATTTAAAAAACTGCAAAAATGCTATCTAGAGGGTGCATCCGGGATTTAAAATGCAAAAAATCCGGTCTGAATCGAAAATTTCAAAATTGAGTTTCCCGAGGCTAGAGTCTTTGTGTTTTTGCAAAAAATGTAAAAAAATTCGAAATTTAAAAAACTGCAAAAATACTCTCTAGAGGGTGCATCCGGGATTTAAAATGCAAAAAATCCGGTCTGAATCGAAAATTTCAAAATTGAGTTTCCCGAGGCTAGAGTCTTTGTGTTTGTGCAAAAAATGTAAAAAATTTCGAAATTTAAAAAACTGCAAAAATGCTATCTAGAGGGTGCATCCGGGATTTAAAATGCAAAAAATCCGGTCTGAATCGAAAGTTTCAAAATTGAGTTTCCCGAGGCTAGAGTCTTTGTGTTTTTGCAAAAAATGTAAAAAAATTCGAAATTTAAAAAACTGCAAAAATACTCTCTAGAGGGTGCATCCGGGATTTATAATACAAAAAATCCGGTCTAATTCGATAATTTCAAAATTGAGTTTCCCGAGGCTAGAGTCTTGGTGTTCTTGCAAAAAATGTAAAAAATTTCGAAATTTAAAAAACTGCAAAAATGCTATCTAGAGGGGGCATCCGGGATTTATAATGCAAAAAATCCGGTCTGAATCGAAAATTTCAAATTTGAGTTTCACGAGGCTAGAGTTTTGGTGTTTTTGCAAAAAATGTAAAAAATTTCTTAATTTAGAGAACTGCAAAAATGCTATCTAGGGGGTGCATCCGGGATTTATAATGCAAAAAATCCGGTCTAAATCGAAAATTTCAAAATTGAGTTTTCCAAGGCTAGAGTCTGTGTTTTTCCAAAATATTTTTAAAAAATCGAAATTTAAAAAACTGCAAAAATGCTATCTAGAGGGGGCATCCGGGATTTAAAATGCAAAAAATCCGGTCTGAATCGAAAATTTCAAAATTGAGTTTCCCGAGGCTAGAGTCCTGGTGTTTTTGCAAAAAATGTAAAAAATTTCTAAATTTAGAAAACTGCAAAAATGCTATCTAGGGGGTGCATCCGGGATTTATAATGCAAAAAATCCGGTCTAAATCGAAAATTTCAAAATTGAGTTTTCCAAGGCTATTGTCTGTGTTTTTCCAAAATATTTTTTAAAAAATCGAAATTTAAAAAACTGCAAAAATGCTATCTAGAGGGGGCATCCGGGATTTAAAATGCAAAAAATCCGGTCTGAATCGAAAATTTCAAATTTGAGTTTCCCGAGGCTAGAGTCTAGGTGTTTTTGCAAAAAATTTAAAAAATTTCTAAATTTAAAAAACTGCAAAAATGCTATCTAGGGGGTGCATCCGGGATTTATAATGCAAAAAATCCGGTCTAAATCGAAAATTTCAAAATTGAGTTTTCCAAGGCTAGAGTCCGTGTTTTTCCAAAAAATTTTTTCAAAAAATCGAAATTTAAAAAACTGCAAAAATACTATCTAGAGGGTGCATCCGGGATTTAAAATGCAAAAAATCCGGTCTGAATCGAAAATTTCAAAATTGCGTTTCCCGAGGCTAGAATCTTGGTTTTTTTTGCAAAAAATGTAAACAATTTCGAAATTAAAAAACTGCAAAAATGCTATCTAGAGGAGGCATCCGGGTTTTAAAATGCAAAAAATCCGGTCTGAATCGAAAATTTCAAATTTGAGTTTCCCCAGGCAAGAGTCTTGGTGTTTTTGCAAAAAATGTAAAAAATTTCTAAATTTAGAAAACTGCAAAAATGCTATCTAGGGGGTGCATCCGGGATTTATAATGCAAAAATTCCGGTCTAAATCGAAAATTTCAAAATTGAGTTTTCCAAGGCTAGAGTCTGTGTTTTTCCAAAAATTTTTAAAAAAATCGAAATTTAAAAAACTGCAAAAATGCTATCTAGAGGGGGCCATCCGGGAATTTAAAATGCAAAAAATTCCGCGTCTGAATCGAAAATTTCATAATTGAGTTTCCCGAGGTTAGAATCTTGGTTGTTTTTGCAAAAAATGTAAAAAATTTCGAAATTTAAAAAACTGCAAAAATGCTATCTAGAGGGGGCATCCGGGATTTAAAATGCAAAAAATCCGGTCTGAATCGAAAATTTCAAAATTGAGTTTCCCGAGGCTAGAATCTTGGTGTTTTTGCAAAAAATGTAAAAAATTTCGAAATTTAAAAAACTGCAAAAATGCTATCTAGAGGGGGCATCCGGGATTTAAAATGCAAAAAATCCGGTCTGAATCGAAAATTTCAAAATTGAGTTTTCCAAGGCTAGAGTCTGTGTTTTTCCAAAATATTTTTTAAAAAATCGAAATTTAAAAAACTGCAAAAATGCTATCTAGAGGGGGCATCCGGGATTTAAAATGCAAAAAATCCGGTCTGAATCGAAAAATTCAAAATTGAGTTTCCCGAGGCCTAGACATCTTGGTTGTTTTTGCAAAAAAATGTAAAAAATTTCGAAATTTAAAAAACTGCAAAAATGCTATCTAGAGGGGGCATCCGGGATTTAAAATGCAAAAAATCCTTTCTGAATCGAAAATTTCAAAATTGAGTTTCCCGAGGCTAGAATCTTGGTGTTTTTGCAAAAAATGTAAAAAATTTCGAAATTTAAAAAACTGCAAAAATGCTGTCTAGAGGGGGCATCCGGGATTTAAAATGCAAAAAAATCCGGTCTGAATCGAAAATTTCAAAATTGAGTTTTCCAAGGCTAGAGTCTGTGTTTTTCCAAAATATTTTTTAAAAAATCGAAATTTAAAAAACTGCAAAAATGCTATCTAGAGGGGGCATCCGGGATTTAAAATGCAAAAAATCCGGTCTGAATCGAAAATTTCAAAATTGAATTTCCCGAGGCTAGAATCTTGGTGTTTTTGCAAAAAAATGTAAAAAATTTCGAAATTTAAAAAACTGCAAAAATGCTATCTAGAGGGGGCATCCGGGATTTAAAATGCAAAAAATCCGGTCTGAATCGAAAATTTCAAAATTGAGTTTCCCGAGGCTAGAATCTTGGTGTTTTTGCAAAAAATGTAAAAAATTTCGAAATTTAAAAAACTGCAAAAATGCTATCTAGAGGGGGCATCCGGGATTTAAAATGCAAAAAATCCTGTCTGAATCGAAAATTTCAAAATTGAGTTTCCCTAGGCTAGAATCTTGGTGTTTTTGCAAAAAATGTAAAAAATTTCGAAATTTAAAAAACTGCAAAAATGGTATCTAGAGGGGGCATCCGGGATTTAAAATGCAAAAAATCCGGTCTGAATCGAAAATTTCAAAATTGAGTTTTCCAAGGCTAGAGTCTGTGTTTTTCCAAAATATTTTTTAAAAAATCGAAATTTAAAAAACTGCAAAAATGCTATCTAGAGGGGGCATCCGGGATTTAAAATGCAAAAAATCCGGTCTGAATCGAAAATTTCAAAATTGAGTTTCCCGAGGCTAGAGTCTTGGTGTTTTTGCAAAAAATGTAAAAAATTTCTAAATTTAGAAAACTGCAAAAATGCTATCTAGGGGGTGCATCCGGGATTTAAAATGCAAAAAATCCGGTCTAAATCGAAAATTTCAAAATTGAGTTTTCCAAGGCTAGAGTCTGTGTTTTTCCAAAATATTTTTAAAAAAATCGAAATTTAAAAAACTGCAAAAATGCTATCTAGAGGGGGCATCCGGGATTTAAAATGCAAAAAATCCGGTCTGAATCGAAAATTTCAAATTTGAGTTTCCCGAGGCTAGAGTCTAGGTGTTTTTGCAAAAAATTTAAAAAATTTCTAAATTTAGGAAACTGCAAAAATGCTATCTAGGGGGTGCATCCGGGATTTATAATGCAAAAAATCCGGTCTAAATGGAAAATTTCAAAATTGAGTTTTCCAAGGCTAGAGTCCGTGTTTTTCCAAAATATTTTTTAAAAAAATCGAAATTTAAAAAACTGCAAAAATACTATCTAGAGGGTGCATCCGGGATTTAAAATGCAAAAAATCCGGTCTGAATCGAAAATTTCAAAATTGAGTTTCCCGAGGCTAGAATCTTGGTGTTTTTGCAAAAAATGTAAAAAATTTCGAAATTTAAAAAACTGCAAAAATGCTATCTAGAGGGGGCATCCGGGATTTAAAATTCAAAAAATCCGGTCTGAATCGAAAATTTCAAAATTGAGTTTTCCAAGGCTAGAGTCTGTGTTTTTCCAAAATATTTTTAAAAAAATCGAAATTTAAAAAACTGCAAAAATGCTATCTAGAGGGGGCATCCGGGATTTAAAATGCAAAAAATCCGGTCTGAATCGAAAATTTCAAAATTGAGTTTCCCGAGGCTAGAATCTTGGTGTTTTTGCAAAAAATGTAAAAAATTTCGAAATTTAAAAAACTGCAAAAATGCTATCTAGAGGGGGCATCCGGGATTTAAAATGCAAAAAATCCGGTCTGAATCGAAAATTTCAAAATTGAGTTTTCCAAGGCTAGAGTCTGTGTTTTTCCAAAATATTTTTTTAAAAAATCGAAATTTAAAAAACTGCAAAAATGCTATCTAGAGGGGGCATCCGGGATTTAAAATGCAAAAAATCCGGTCTAAATCGAAAATTTCAAAATTGAGTTTTCCAAGGCTAGATTCTTGGTGTTTTTCCAAAAAATGTCAAAAATTTCGAAATTTAAAGAACTGCAAAAATACCATCTAGAGTGCTTTGCCAAGTTCTCTATTAATTCTAAATAATTTAAATACAAGCATTTCTTTTTCAGTGCCCATTAGGACTAACCTTTCTTCTTCTTCTTCTTCTTATTATTATTATTATTATTATTATTATTATTATTATTATTATTATTATTATTATTATTATTATTATTATTATTATTATTATTATTAATGTTGTAAAGTTAAGGGTTAAATCTGAATTTTTACTTAATTTCTACTTTAATTTTATAATTATTCTGTAATAATTATTAATTACAAGCCACTATTTGCACTGACGAATAATAAAATATAGTATAAATCAAGTCAGGTTAAAATTAAATTGGGGGAATGGTAAAATTTGAATTGGAAATATCTTGTTTGCAATTTGATAACTTGCTATGTTCTGGCTGTCATAGGGGCGCAACTTTATTTTTAATAAGGCGAGGTGGTCCACTGCTGTGGTCTCGGGGTAGCGTGCTGCCTTGTCACGCAGCGGGCCCGAGTTCGATCCCCGGTCGGGGCAGTTTTTCTGGGTGAGGTACTTATCGGGGTTTTCCTCACCTGTAACACACATAATAGGAATACTTTAAGGCCCAAACGGTCCCCGAAATCATATGGCCATCATCATCATCTTCCTTGTCATTATCATCATCATCCTTCACCGGTGTGGAAAGCAACGGGAAGCTACCACACCTACAACTCCCTAGTAACGCTGCAAGCATAGCATCGCATCAAAATGCTATGATTGCAGTGAAGGGCCTGTCTTCGGGCAGAATTAATATGGATGGAAGGTGAGGTCTATGAAATTAGTGGAATCTTTAGATTCAATGTTTAAATACCTCAACGTCTGGTAGAAATACCTTCAGTTCTAAAGATTCCACTAACTTTCATAGACCTCACCTTCCAGCCATAGTAATTCTGCCCGAAGACAGGTCCTTCACTGCAATCATAGCATTTTGATGCGATGCTATGCTTTGCAGCGTTACTAGGGGGTGTAGGTGTGGTAGCTTCCCGTTGCTTTCCACACCGGTGAAGGATGATGCTGATAATGACAAGGAAGATGATGATGATGGCCATATGATTTCAGGGACCGTTTGGGCCTTAAAGTATTCCTGATATTTGTGTTACAGGTGAGGTAAAACCCCGATACGTACCTCACCCAGAAAAAGTCTCGACCTCACAAGATCATATAATGACACCCCGATTGAGAGATCAGCTCAACCAATGTCCTCCTCCGAGACAACACGAACATTAAGGCGAAACACACCTTTCACTCACACATTCTTACTAATCATGGCAAATATGATGATGATTATGATGACCAGATAGTGTTGGAGGACCGTTGTTGCCTTAGAGATTCCAAACATTTGTCTTGCAGGTTGGAAAGTCCCGAAGAACAACCATCACTCAGTAAACATGTCCCGACCGGAGATGGAACTCGTGCCTGCTGCGTACGAGGCAACGACACTACCCCCAGACCACAGCGGTGGACATCTATAAATATATTAACTGAAATATGTCAATATATTCGATTCTCTCTGTGTGGGGATTGGGACAAGCCCTAGTGGCTCCCTTAGGGCCAGTTACCTCTCTTGGTGAAACTGGCCCTTAGTTAGGCACAATTACCCATAGATGTTAACGAGTGGTAGGTAGTATGCATATCGCCTCAGTGAGACATCTAATGGGCAACTAACATATTACTTGGACGGATAAAGGTCAGTAAATTTTGCTGAGAGGCCTCTTTATCCAGGCTTGCAGTTCTTTTACGAGCCTGAAAATCACCAGACTCGGGATCCACGGCTTAAAGTCCCTCTCGGAGGACTTGTGATTTAGATTTTTTCATTCTTTAAATCCATCGACCCTTGCAGGATTTGAACTCGCATCCCTTGGAATACGAAACTTGGACTCTTACTTTAACCCATTCGCCTCAAAAGACGAGGTAGACTCGTCGGCAGTTAAATGACCTTCAACTCAGAAGACGTGGGTCACACGCTTAACTCTGCTGTTATATATTTTGCAATATTTTGTACATCCCTTGCCAGGGTAATCATTTGTTAACATTTAAGACGAGTAGAGGAATGTGTTTTAATTTACCCTTATTGTGATCTCAAGTACCGTTACCTTTTGTATGTTTTGAATGTCTGAAAATAGACAATATGATTTACGGTAACTTAAATCCAGTTTCTGGGGAAATTCATTGAGAATTTAAACCTCAAGTGAATGGATTAAGGGAGGAAAGGAGATTACGTGTATTTGAGAATTTAAACCTGAAGTGAATGGATTAAGGGAGGAAAGGAGATTACGTGTATTTGAGAATTTAAACCTCAAGTGAATGGATTAAGGGAGGAAAGGAGATTACGTGTATTTGAGAATTTAAACCTGAAGTGAATGGATTAAGGGAGGAAAGGAGATTACGTGTATTTGAGAATTTAAACCTGAAGTGAATGGATTAAGGGAGGAAAGGAGATTACGTGTATTTGAGAATTTAAACCTGAAGTGAATGGATTAAGGGAGGAAAGGAGATTACGTGTATTTGAGAATTTAAACCTCAAGTGAATGGATTAAGGGAGGAAAGGAGATTACGTGTATTTGAGAATTTAAACCTGAAGTGAATGGATTAAGGGAGGAAAGGAGATTACGTGTATTTGAGAATTTAAACCTCAAGTGAATGGATTAAGGGAGGAAAGGAGATTACGTGTATTTGAGAATTTAAACCTCAAGTGAATGGATTAAGGGAGGAAAGGAGATTACGTGTATTTGAGAATTTAAACCTGAAGTGAATGGATTAAGGGAGGAAAGGAGATTACGTGTATTTGAGAATTTAAACCTCAAGTGAATGGATTAAGGGAGGAAAGGAGATTACGTGTATTTGAGAATTTAAACCTGAAGTGAATGGATTAAGGGAGGAAAGGAGATTACGTGTATTTGAGAATTTAAACCTCAAGTGAATGGATTAAGGAGATTACGTGTATTTGAGAATTTAAACCTCAAGTGAATGGATTAAGGGAGGAAAGGAGATCACGTGTATTTGAGAATTTAAACCTCAAGTGAATGGATTAAGGGAGGAAAGGAGATCACGTGTATTTGAGAATTTAAACCTCAAGTGAATGGATTAAGGGAGGAAAGGAGATTACGTGTATTTGAGAATTTAAACCTGAAGTGAATGGATTAAGGGAGGAAAGGAGATTACGTGTATTTGAGAATTTAAACCTCAAGTGAATGGATTAAGGGAGGAAAGGAGATTACGTGTATTTGAGAATTTAAACCTGAAGTGAATGGATTAAGGGAGGAAAGGAGATTACGTGTATTTGAGAATTTAAACCTCAAGTGAATGGATTAAGGAGATTACGTGTATTTGAGAATTTAAACCTCAAGTGAATGGATTAAGGGAGGAAAGGAGATCACGTGTATTTGAGAATTTAAACCTCAAGTGAATGGATTAAGGGAGGAAAGGAGATTACGTGTATTTGAGAATTTAAACCTGAAGTGAATGGATTAAGGGAGGAAAGGAGATTACGTGTATTTGAGAATTTAAACCTCAAGTGAATGGATTAAGGAGATTACGTGTATTTGAGAATTTAAACCTCAAGTGAATGGATTAAGGGAGGAAAGGAGATCACGTGTATTTGAGAATTTAAACCTCAAGTGAATGGATTAAGGGAGGAAAGGAGATTACGTGTATTTGAGAATTTAAACCTGAAGTGAATGGATTAAGGGAGGAAAGGAGATTACGTGTATTTGAGAATTTAAACCTGAAGTGAATGGATTAAGGAGATTACGTGTATTTGAGAATTTAAACCTCAAGTGAATGGATTAAGGGAGGAAAGGAGATTACGTGAATTTGAGAATTTAAACTGAAGTGAATGGATTAAGGAGATCACGTGTATTTGAGAATTTAAACCTCAAGTGAATGGATTAAGGGAGGAAAGGAGATTACGTGTATTTGAGAATTTAAACCTCAAGTGAATGGATTAAGGAGATTACGTGTATTTGAGAATTTAAACCTCAAGTGAATGGATTAAGGGAGGAAAGGAGATTACGTGTATTTGAGAATTTAAACCTCAAGTGAATGGATTAAGGGAGGAAAGGAGATTACGTGTATTTGAGAATTTAAACCTCAAGTGAATGGATTAAGGGAGGAAAGGAGATTACGTGTATTTGAGAATTTAAACCTGAAGTGAATGGATTAAGGGAGGAAAGGAGATTACGTGTATTTGAGAATTTAAACCTGAAGTGAATGGATTAAGGGAGGAAAGGAGATTACGTGTATTTGAGAATTTAAACCTCAGTGAATGGATTAAGGGAGGAAAGGAGATTACGTGTATTTGAGAATTTAAACCTGAAGTGAATGGATTAAGGGAGGAAAGGAGATTACGTGTATTTGAGAATTTAAACCTGAAGTGAATGGATTAAGGGAGGAAAGGAGATTACGTGTATTTGAGAATTTAAACCTCAAGTGAATGGATTAAGGGAGGAAAGGAGATTACGTGTATTTGAGAATTTAAACCTGAAGTGAATGGATTAAGGGAGGAAAGGAGATTACGTGTATTTGAGAATTTAAACCTCAAGTGAATGGATTAAGGGAGGAAAGGAGATTACGTGTATTTGAGAATTTAAACCTCAAGTGAATGGATTAAGGGAGGAAAGGAAATTACGTGTATTTGAGAATTTAAACCTGAAGTGAATGGATTAAGGGAGGAAAGGAGATTACGTGTATTTGAGAATTTAAACCTCAAGTGAATGGATTAAGGGAGGAAAGGAGATTACGTGTATTTGAGAATTTAAACCTGAAGTGAATGGATTAAGGGAGGAAAGGAGATTACGTGTATTTGAGAATTTAAACCTGAAGTGAATGGATTAAGGGAGGAAAGGAGATTACGTGTATTTGAGAATTTAAACCTCAAGTGAATGGATTAAGGGAGGAAAGGAGATTACGTGTATTTGAAAATTAAACCTGAAGTGAATGGATTAAGGGAGGAAAGGAGATTACGTGTATTTGAGAATTTAAACCTCAAGTGAATGGATTAAGGGAGGAAAGGAGATTACGTGTATTTGAGAATTTAAACCTGAAGTGAATGGATTAAGGGAGGAAAGGAGATTACGTGTATTTGAGAATTTAAACCTCAAGTGAATGGATTAAGGGAGGAAAGGAGATTACGTGTATTTGAGAATTTAAACCTCAAGTGAATGGATTAAGGGAGGAAAGGAGATTACGTGTTATTGAGAATTTAAACCTGAAGTGAATGGGAAATATTAGGAGGGAAGGGAGATTACGTGTTATTGAGAATTTAAACCTGAAGTGAATGGATTAAGGGTGTGAAAGGAGATTACGTGTATTTGAGAATTTAAACCTGAATTTTGAAGTGTGGAATGGATTGAGGGATGGAAAGGAAATTACCGTGTATTTGAGAATTTAAACCTGAAAGGAATGGATTAAGGGCGGAGGAAAGAGATGACGTGTATTTGAGAATTTAAACCTTCAGTGAATGGATTAAGGGAGGAAAGGAACGATTACGTGTATTTGAGAATTTAACACTGAAGTGAATGGAATAAGGGAGGGAAGGAAAGGGATTACGTGTATTTGAGAATTTTTTTAATTAAACCTGAAGTGAATGGATTAAGGGAGGAAAGGAGATTACGTGTATTTGAGAATTTAAAACCTCAAGTGAATGGATTAAGGGAGGAAAGGAGATTACGTGTATTTGAAAATTTAAACCTGAAGTGAATGGATTAAGGGAGGAAAGGAGATTACGTGTATTTGAGAATTTAAACCTCAAGTGAATGGATTAAGGGAGGAAAGGAGATTACGTGTATTTGAGAATTTAAACCTGAAGTGAATGGATTAAGGGAGGAAAGGAGATTACGTGTATTTGAGAATTTAAACCTCAAGTGAATGGATTAAGGAGATTACGTGTATTTGAGAATTTAAACCTCAAGTGAATGGATTAAGGGAGGAAAGGAGATCACGTGTATTTGAGAATTTAAACCTCAAGTGAATGGATTAAGGGAGGAAAGGAGATCACGTGTATTTGAGAATTAACTTCTTGGGAAAATTGTTTAAACCAAAGAGTGGAACAGTGAACTACGTGACATTTGTAGGAAACCAGATCTGATAAGAACAGTTAAGTTTCGTAGACTGCGATGGACAGGACATGTGGCAATGGGGAATGAAAGACGTGCATGGAAGCTTCTTGTAGCAACACCAGAGGGGAAAACGCCCATTTGGTAGACCAAGAATGAGGTGGGAGAATAACATTAATTATGATTTGAGGAAAGTAGATTATGTAGGGAATTATTGGAAGACAGCTCAGGATAGGGATGTATAGAAAGCTTATGTCCGCGCGGCCATGAACCTACGGGTTCGATAGAGCCCGTGAGTTAGTTATCCCTCGGAACTAGATGCAGTAGTCCACCGCGGCCTACTCAAATTAAAATTATTGTAAAAATTAAGCTCGGAATTTAGAGCTATCGTCCGCGTTGGCAAATGCAATAATATTAATAATAATAATAATTAATAATAATAAATAATAATAACAATAACAATAATAATAATAATAAAATATATGACTAGAACATTAATATTAGAGTATGAAAAATGTGGATTAAATTTGAACATGAAAATAACAAAATATTTATCAATTGGTGAACCACAACAAAATTTAATTTTGGAGACTGAAGAATCAATAAAATCTTGTAGTGAGATCTCATATTTAGGAATTAAAATAAATAAAAATGGGAGTTATGAAGAGGAAATAAGAAATAGAAATAATAAAGGAAAATTTGCAATTGCTTGCCTCAATGGAATATTGTGGGATAAAAATATAAGTAATAAAAATAAAATTAATATATATCATACAATTGTTAAAAGCATCATTACTTATGGAGCAGAACTTTGGCCATTAACAACAAAAACAAATAAGTACCTTTTGGCAACGAAAATGGATTTTATACGAAGGTCAGCAAGAATTTCAAGAAGAGAAAAAATTAGGAACTCAGTTATAAGGGAGAAAATGAAGATTGAAGACACTATTTTAGATTATATTAAAACTCAGCAATTAAGAAGGTAAGGACATGTCCAGTGAATGGAAGAGGATCGACTACCAAACTCTGTTTTGGAATGGAAACCTGAGGGAAGACGATGCAGAGGAAGACCTAACACCTCCTGGAGTCAGAGAATATATTTATACATGAAGGAGAAACATCTACAACCAGGAGATTGGATGGACCGACAAAATTGGCTATTAGGAATCGGACGATGTCAAAGACATTAATCAACCGATGATCTATCTGTTTAATAATAACAAAGATAATTAATGTGGCTGATGGATTGCAATTTTAGAAATAAGTAGGTTAAATTAAAGGAAACGGGATTGAAAAGGGGAGAGAAAATGACTGTGGTAATAATATTAAATTCCATTTCTGCAGAACTCATTTATAATTTTAAATCTTTTCAATCCAGACTTAAATTCCTTTACACATTATAAATAATACAAAGCCAGAGCACTCAGGGGGATGAGGGATTGGAATGAGAGGGTGAAATTGAAGGGCGAAAACTTCGCTTAAGTTTGTCTACTTGCATTTATAAACATTCCTTCCATTTAAGCAAACGCTATATGCACGGTCTCGCGCGTAATTGAATGTAACGTTAATATACCGCGGTTTTCGCTTCAGGAAGGGAAATTAATTAAAACTTAACTGTTATTATTGTAAAACGATCCCATTGACTTCAACTAATTTTCTACTTCTCAGAAAGATATTTCTCTACGAACAGAATTCGGATAAGAAATTAGAAATATGCAATTTTCTTGGTAACAATATTTAGTTTTTGATGGCGTTCTAATAGGTTCAAGAAAATACGAGTACAAATGAATCATATTTGGTATACACTGTCTCTCAATCCAGCCTATTAACCACACAATAGACATTTTAAACTAATAGAGAAATTGAGAATTTTCAATTTTTTATACTAATATGGTCCACCGCTGTGGTCTCGAGGTAGCGTGCTGCCTTGTCACGCAGCGGGCCCGTGTTCGATCCCCGGTCGGGGCAGTTTATCTGGGTGAGGTTTTTATCGGGGTTTTTCCTCACCTGTAAGACAAATGTCAGGAAAACTTTAAGGCCCAAACGGTCCCCGAAATCATATGGCCATCATCCTTATTATCATCATCATCATCATCATCCTTCACCGGTGTGGAAAGCAACGAGAAGCTACCACACCTACAATTCCCTAGTAATGCTGCAAGCATAGCATGAAAATGCTATGATTTTGATGGAGGTTGGAATGAATATTTTGGAGGCCAGGGGCTCTATAATAGTTTAATATTCTTAGGCAGTGAAGGACCTGCCTTCGGGCAGAATTACTATGGATGGATACTAATATGAAGAAACGAGGAAAGGAAATTATTTTAATCAGAATATCAAAAAAACGAAATCGCCGGCGTAGCAGGAAAGGAAGCAACTCTACTCACTTTACATGATGAAAATGTATGTACTTCCGAAACAGATGTAATCAGATATATGATCAGAAAATTTCAAAACAATTGGTGGATGTATTGACTTGGGCTTTCGCGGCCGGATTTATTATGATGATCTATTCCGAGATTCAGTAAAACACTTCACAAACGTGCGTTGTACATTAATTTTTGCGCGATGGTGTTTTCAAAATAATAAATAATAGTAAAATATAACATCTTTATTGGAAATATTTGCGTTCATTATAAACAATTGACTAACGTTAACAGTGTGGGCAATGTTTATTAGTTGAAACAACAGGAGGCCTTGAGAACAATTATTGATAACATGGCCGCAAGTACGTATTTATTGTTTTATATTATTTCAAATAAAGTTAAATTAATTTAAAATGCAGTGATTTGTTTCGTATAATGTGTATTAACACCACCTTTAGGATATATTTTTGTATATGATTGTACGTAGTTTAACGTGAGAGTATATGTAATATTACAGTATAGTTATTTAGGTTGGTAACTCCGAAATGTAGGCTATCATGGTCGCCATTGCTGGTAAGTACGAAAAAAACGCACTATCGCGCAAAAAATATAGAACGCTTTCCAACGAATTACAGTTACTTAATAAAGAGGCCAACAAAATATATAGGATTTAATACAAATTAATATGTTCATCGTGTATAAAACCAACATAAGTAATGCTATTGTTATTTGAAGTCAAATATTAATACGGAGGTAAAATATAAAGGATAGGCCCTAATGATTTATAGTTGCAATTGCTAAACAATCATCTTGTATCTCGTGAGCCTATATTTCCCTTAACAGAAATTTAGGCGCTCTCCCCCTACAGGGAAGAATTTGAACCACACTAATTTAGTTACACTTGTTTTCATACAGATGTAATAGTGGTCCGTGGTCAGCGTTCCGCCTCATACTGACATCTAGGAAACCAAGGTAGTACTAGGACGGGAAAATTCCGTAAATTTTCCTTAGAGGCCTTTTCTTCAGGATTACGGATCTTTCACGAGCCTGAAAATCTTCAGATTTGGGACCCACGGCTTAAAGTCCCTCCCAGAGGACTTGCTCCTTGGATTTTTCCATCCTAAAAAATTCATCTATCCCGACCGGGATTGAACCCGCGACCCTCGGGACCAGAGGGAAGGAACATAACCACATAAATTTGAACCATACTAATTTAGTTACACTTGTTTTCGTATAGATGTAATTTGAGTGGCCCGTGGTCAGCGTTCCGCCTCATACTGACATCTAGGAAACCAAGGTAGTACTAGGACGGGAAAATTCGGTAAATTTTGCTTAGAGGCCTTTTCATTCAGGATTAAGGATCTTTTACGAGCCTGAAAATCTTCAGACTCGGAACCCACGGCTTAAAGTCCCTCCCGGAGGACTTGCTCCTTGGATTTTTCATCCTAAAAAACTTCATCTACCCCGGGATCGGAGGCAAGGAGGATAACTAGTCCACCGCGGCCGACAATTTACGTTTATATTTTCATCATCATCCAGGGATTAAGCCTGTGGCTCGTTCCGGTTTCATGAAAGCTAGAATTGTTATTTTAAAGTCATTAACTTTCTAACACATTGGTTCCAAGCTAATATATTATTAGCAACAGCTGTAGATTGCTGAACAAGGCCATCGCGGAAGTCCAGATTAGAAAAAAGTTAGAAACGTTGAAATTAGGAAAATTATGAGAGTCAAAAGAAATGTATTGCAGACAATTGAAGAAAGACGATTAAGATGGTACAGTCATCTCAAGAGAATGATGACTCGGATATAATACCTAAGAAGATCTTGGAGTGGACAAAATCTTCTCAATATTTCAAATATATGTTTAATTTTCGTCCATATATTTCATTTTTTAAATATTCGACAACACAGTGTTTCTTCTTCAACCCAAAGTGATTTGTCGCCAGAGGTTCCTGTCTAAAGCATCTTTTCCCCTCAAATCTCTAGCTTCTATACTTTTCCTCACTCCACCTAATGGTAATTCCGTCCGGCATTCTTCTCTTTAGGTTTTTTAGCTTTGTATATTTTTCAGTAGAACGACGAGCTAGCTCATTGCTACAACCCCCAACCTGGAGGACCTGGTAATTTGTGACCAAGGTTGGCGTCCTCTAACTTCAGTGAATCAATACTGAACTAAAAGGCAGTAGCTGTTAGTTTTGGTTCGCCTCGGGCATTTCATTTAACCCGATACCACCCATTTCTACGGAGCATTCTGCTATCCACCACCTGAGGAGGCCCCCGATGGGAGACTGCCAACGCCTCACTGGACATTTAAATAATACCATAATATGAATTACATAAAAATCAATGAATTCAGATTTGTACATCCGTTTCTATGGTAACAGGAGAATCATATGCATTTATTTGCATTACAGATACGCAGAGCAAGGATTAAGGAAAACATATGTGTGCAGAATGCAAAAAAAAAAAAAATGTGAAAAGTAGGCTATATGTATAACATTTCAGCCCATAAAATTGTGCAATTTTCTTTTTAATCCTGGCGAGTATAAAATATTGAATGTGTTTTTGATGGCTGAAACTCTAACGCTGATTTATTCAGAAGACAGTCCCTGCAGTATGGACGCCATTATCAATAATTACGGGGCTTGCAGGATTTATGTCCTGATTTATCCACTACATTAGTCTCCACTCGCGTCAACCACTTGCCCAATAAATAACCAAATATGTTGCATAAATTGACTGCCAGTAATTAATTTTCTTGAACCAATCATGATTGTATACCTAGTTTTAAGACGACCTAACTCCATAACTTACTCCATTTTATGTTTTAAAATTTAAAATGCATATATCATCATCATATTCATAGTACATTCACGAATTTAGACCATTTGTTGACCTGTTTCGGCCTCAAGAGAAACACCATCCAGAAGTATTTTGAGCGGACGTCCTGGTCTTCTTCTTCCTGAAGGTTGATATCTTAACATTTGTTTGGTTATTCTGTGATCTTCCATTCGATGAACATGTTGCATCCATCTTGACTTATAATCAGAAATTTTGTTTTCTAAAGGTTCCATGTGTAATTCTTCTAAGATGTTTTCATTTTTTTGTGATCTAGTAGTGTGTATCCTGCAGTCCTCCGAAGGTATCTCATTTCAGCAGATCTAAGTCTCTCTATATGTAAACGCATATATTATATTTAAAATTAAAGAATATATAAGATTCTTTTCGCCAAATGTGTTTTCGGTCTCTTTGTAAAAATAGTGATCGTTTTCCCGCACAGTCGGCCAAAATATTTTGTCGGTTTATATCTAAGTACCTCCTTATGTTTCTCCATACATTGTTGCGATTTTCAGTCCCTTTTTCCCACACCCAACACATCCCAATCTTTTGGAGTTCTCTCCTAACCTCATCTGCCCAGAATTTCCCATTTGCGTTCCTAATTTGGTGGTCGTAACAAATTACTCTGAGCATTGTTTGTAAATTAAAGTATAAAGCTATGGAATATTTACCTAAAAGGTCCGTCTCCTCAAATTTATTAGTTATTTGTTGGTAGCGCTTTGGGGACTAGTCCCATCATCAGCAGGATTCAAAACTGGTGTTTCACTGAAGATCTAGTAGAGGGGGTTACACGTACTGGGATTGTTTTCGTTTATCAGATGGTCGTTGTTGTTATATAGGTATATTCAGAAAGTGCGGGAAAGAGGAAAAAGGAGGCGCAGATAATAACAACGAACAACAAATTTACGGCGACATAGATGAAAAACACGCTTGCGCAGTACAGCTTTTTTAACATGATTCCGTAAACATGGCGCGTTATAGGGCCTATAGAATTCATATCTTCCACTTCGGAAACTCTGTACGTTAGAAGATTTAAAGCTCCAATTTTGTTCTGAATATTCGTTCTATGCTCGTGTCGAGAAGGATAGAATACAAAATTTAAATACATTGGTCAAAGAACAGAAAAAGAATGGTCAAAATAAAACATACTATAAATAATTGTTACTACTCAGCTATATCACCTTTCCCGCCGCTCTAACTCTGGTGGCAGCATGCCGACGACGTTACGGATTATATACCTGACTAACTAACTGGCACTATCGAACCCATAGGTTCATGACCGCGCGGACATAAGCTCTCCGTACATCCCTATCTTGAGCTAATGCTTTCCAATCATACCCTGTATGATCTACTTCCCTCAAATCATACTTAATGTTATTCTTCCACCTCATTCTTGGCCTACCAACTGGGCATTTTCCCTCTGATTTTCCTACCAGAAGCTTCCTTGCACGTCTTTCATTCCTCATTCGTGCTGCATGTCCTGCCCTTCGCAGTCTACGTGACTTAACTGTTCTTATCATCATCATCATCATCACTCCAAGGATTAGGCAATTGCCCGTTCCGACTTCATATTGCATCAGCCCAACGTCTTCTAGGTCTTCCAACATCACGCCTTCCTCTTGCTTGATAATTTCTGGCTAACAATGGATATCTCTCCTTGTTCATTCCATCCATGTGATCAATCCATTTCTGTCTGTAATTCGTGACTTTATCCAATAAAGGCTGTACTTTCAATTCTTCTCTTATATCCTCATTTCTTATTCTATCAAGTCTTGTACATCCTTTACTTGTCTTAGGAACCGCATCTCTGCCGTCTGTATTCTATCCTTCTGTCTTTTCACTGGAGCCCAAGTTTCACATCCATACAATATTGTGGGAACCGCCATAACATTATACATTTTTATCTTGGTTTCTTTTCTAATTTTATTTTGAATGTTCTCTGTATTGTTCCACACACCGTCTGAAATTTATTTATTTTGGAGTCAATATCTCTTTCCACATTGTAGCCAACATCACAGCCCAAATATTTGAAACTAGACACCTGTTCTATACTTTGATTTTCTAAAATAATTTTGGTTCTCACTGGATCTCTTCCTCTAAAAGCCATGGTCTTCGTTTTCCTTACAGAAATTTTTAGATCGTATAATTTACATATTTCATTTAATGCATGCATTGATTTCTGTAAGTCGTCTTCATTTTTCTGTATTATGATTACATCGTCAGCAAATAAAAGATTATTTATGCACATTTTATTATCCATTCTTATTCCTGGATTTACTAAAACTTTCCATTTATTAAAAATATCGTCTATATATATATTAAACAAAGTGGGTGATAAACTACATCCTTGTCGTAATCCAGTATTTGTTTTGATTGCATCTGTTCTTTTGAATCCGGTATCTATAATTATATTTGTGTCTTCATATAATGTCTTTATTGTTTCAACAAGGCCAAGCGGGTATCCTTTCATTCGTAATATTTCCCATAATTTTTGTCTGTTTACTCGATCGAAGGCCTTATCCAAATCTATAAATCCTATGTGAGTTTCTAAGTTATGTTCTCTTCTCTTTTCTATGAGTTGTTTCAGTGTAAAGACATTGTCTATACATGACCTTCCCTTTCTGAATCCACTTTGATTTTCACTTATTATTACTTCTGTTATGTTTCTCAATCTATTATTTATTATTTTCGTATATATTTTGTAGCCAGTATTCATTAAGCTAATCCCTCTGTAATTCTCGCAATTTCTCCGGTCTCTCTCTTTTGAATATATTCTTGACAATTGCTGTTTTCCAAGTGGTTGGAATCCCATAGGTCTGCCAACATATATTAATTAGATGAAGTATTCGTAGTTTACACAATATTCCACTATATTTGATTAATTCCATATTTATATTATCTAATCCTGTTGCTTTCCTATTCTTAGTGGTTTTCAAAGCCATTTCTAATTCATTTATGTCTATTACATCAATATTTTCCACTTTTATTTCTTCCTCATTGTTCTCTTTTCCTTCAATTTCTCCTTTTTCCAAAGTTTTTCATAATGCTGGATCCATTCTTGTTCTGGGATTATATTCAATCTGGCAGAATCTTTCTCAGTCTGATTTAGATGTTTCACTAATTTATAACCTATTTCTTGTCTTCCATACATATCATGTTCTACTGAGCTTATAAATTTATCCCATGACTCCTGATGGGATTTTCTTATAATGCTTTTAGCAATTCTCCTTTTCATTTTATATTCTTCATAGGATTCTTCTGTTTTCAGTCGTAAGTATGTATGATATGCTTTTTGTTTTTCATTCACTGCATTTTGTATATTCGCATTCCAAGTTCTCAAGCCCTTCCTATTCCTTATTCTATTTTTCTTTCCTAATATCTCATTTGCTGTTTATGTATTACATTTGATATATTTTCCCATTCAATATTTATATCTTCTGACGTCGCTATCTCTGATATATATTTATTCATTCTGCTTTCATAATGTTGTCTAATACTTTGATCTTGTAATAAATATATTTTATATACTTCTTCTTGGTTTCTTTTGTTCTTTATGTTATTTTTCCGCCATTTAGCTATTATGTTTATTTTGCTTATCACGAGATAGTGATCAGAGTATATATCGCTGCCTCTATGTACTCTCACATCTTTTACCAAGGCTCCTAGCTTGTTGTTTACGATTAAATAGTCAATTATTGATCTTGAGTTATATCCACTTCTTGTATATTTATGTATGTCCTTTTTTCGGAAATAGGTATTCATTATTTTTAATTGATTATAGGCTGAAAACTGTCTCAAATCCTGTTCTTATTATATCTTATTATATAAAGACCATGTAGTTCATTGTTATGTAGTCTTTTCCATTCACCTGTCTGTTCATCTCTCTTTGGTCCAAAATTTTTCCTAAGTACTTTATTCTCAAAAACTCGTAATCTCATTTCCTCCCTTAAACTAAGAGTCCATGTTTCGCATCCATATAATATAACTGGTAGAATAACAGTTTTATATATTTTCATTTTAACGCTTTTTAAAGGAGTTGGGACATCAAGAGTCTCTGCAATGCATAATAGCACGCATTTCCAGAATTGAGCCTATGTTTAATTTATTTGTGCATCTCATTCCTATTTTATTGATTATTGTTCCTTGGTATTTGAATTCAGCCACTTCCTCAAAATTTTCCTCATTTGTCATTAGCTGTCCATTTCCATTATATAATGTATTTCTACGTGTGACCATATATTTAGTTTTATTGATATTTACTTCCAGTTCTAATTCCTTAGTGTTACTCAATAGTGTGTGCGTGATATTCGATGGGGTTACAAATATTAATATTAAATTAATTAAATAAAAATAAAACTTACTTTTATTTGATTTTCATATTTATTAAGATATAATTCAGTGACAGCTGTTTCTGTACACTGTACCTTCTTCAGACATGTTAACAAATTATGAATTGTGTTGACTATTTAACTCATGCCCCAAATGGGAGTCAATGACCAATCACGTTTCAATGATTTCTGTTTTACAACCAATCAGAGTCGTGTTTCACCAAATATTTATCAGTGTTATAATTACCATATTAAAGAAAGCTCCTCCTTACAATATTGCGTTCCTTTGGCAATAAATAGTATGATCTGGTTGCAGTGATAAACAAATGAAGCAGCAGAAGCGTACCTATCGTTTCTCATTTGTTTTCAAACATCGCCGTTTACATTAAATATATAAATATTTTAAAATAACTATAGTTAAATAATGATTTGTGAGTAAACAGCTTAATTTTATTCGTTAAATAGTCCTAACAAATGCCACTCTTGATTTCCAAATTCTCTAGATAAATTCACTCCTCACTTCGTGAGTCGTGAATTTATCGATAATTTGGAAATCACTCGTGGCATTACTTATGATAATTATTCATAATTCATAATTTGTTAACATGTCTGAAGAAGGTACAGTGCACCGAAACAGCTGTCACTGAGTTATATCTTAATAAATATGAAAATCAAATAAAACAAAGTTTTATTTTTATTTAATTAATGGATATGGATTTTCATGAAGTAAACACCAACTCAATTGATTATTAATATTAAAAAAAATTGTCTCTTCAATATCTAGAATAGTATGAATGCAGTGGACAATTTTTAATCACTAAATTCTGTACCAGTTGCCTGCATTGAATTCCAAACCCCCTGGGCAGCATATGTTAGAGTACAATATTTCATTAATTCTTTACTATTATAGTAATATCCCATCTGTTTCCCTTAATATGTATGTCTGATAAGTCACATTTATAGTTAAAAAATTAAAGTGATTTGGTTTTCGTGTAAACTTGAAGAATTTGATATAGAGAGAAAGAAAGATAGAGAAGGATTGGAGGGAAGGAGAAAGCAGGATTTGAATCAATTTTGGCAGAACATATTTTAAATGTTAATGTAGAATTCTCCAGAAGTCAATACTGGGATTTGCTGGAGTTGTGGTCATAGTTACCAGATGCCTAATTGTTCTCCAGCGAGTTCCAGAACTCGTAAATAGTTGGGGTGTGTATCCACCAATTTTCCACCCCTCTAATCCGCTTATAATAGATTAGAATCCCCCCCAACACTGCTAGTTTCCCTTCTCAATTTCATTGCAAGATGAACTGCAATTCTACGCAGTTTCCAAACTGAATATCATCTTCAAATTTCATTGCTATCATTTTTTATTATTATTACACTCATTTACACTCGCATAACTTTGTTTCTATCTGTTACAATAGCAATAATCACGGGTTTGGTAACTACAAACAACTCACAAAGAATTGCTCTTTCTGTAACATAAAACAATGAGACATATAATTTTATTTTTGCACTATGTAACTAATATTGCATACTTACTGTTATTGTTGTCGCGACGTAGCCGAGCGGTTAAGGTAGGAAGCCTTGGCGCAGAGCTACGGGACTTGCGCTGGTTCGAGTCTCCATGGGGGAAGAAAGTTTCTCATGGTATTTCGGCCAGTATGGGACCGGTGCCCACCCAGCATCGTGAGGCAATTGGGTAGCTACAATAAGTAGCGGCTCTAGGTTGAGGAACCAGCTATAACGGCTGGGGGACTCGACATGCTAACTACATGTCACCCCTACACTGGCTGTTGATCATCTACCTCTGTGATTGACACATGTGGATGTGAAGGGCCAGCAGCCGGCTGGTAAAAGGGCAACTGCTGAAAAGTGGAAAGACCCTCAATCGGATCGGACTGTTATTGTTGATGTGCATCGTAATTTGACATTCCCGCATACAATCTTGGTTAATATGAAAACAAAAGAAATCTCAGTACTATAACAATGACCAAAAGCACTAGTGCGGTAAGTTAAAAACATTTATTGTGAAATATTGATAGTGATATTGCAATTTGTATTAATTCATCACAGCCAGCTTCCACGCCTCTTCTATTTCATCATCACTGCACACATCGTCTAAAACTTTCTCCATAATCAGAAATAAATCCCAAATCAAATTGGTTTTACAGTTTTAACAAATATAAGATGGCGACATGACCAATAATACTTATTATTTCTCCATAGCAACACATGTAGCCGATTCACCTTCTGAAATCTAAATTTATCTTCTATTATATTTATTAATATTTTAGTTAATATCTTAATTACTAAAATAAATACAAACAGTGCAAAAAATAGTATGTAGGCTAATACACATGTGGTAAACACATAACGGAATCTCAGATATTAAAAAGAAAAGGCACAAGCGCCTCGTTTTTTTTTTAAACTTTTCCTCGACCTGTATCAAATATTATCACACTCGTATCGCAATATATAATATGTATTTACAACAATTTTTTATCTAATAGATTATTGGAAATTATAGATACCAAACATTTATTTTGTACAAAGGCCTATGTAAGATATATCACCTCACATACAGTAAAATAATACCATTTGTTGGAATAAACTTGATAATACATGCATTTAATTTTCCTTCATATTAAAAGTAAAGTTAATTTTAGATTTATTTTTTTTAGTCTGGTGGAGTTAAGGCCATGTGGCCTTCTCTTTCACTCACCACGACAAACATATATTACATCAGAATATAACAATCAAAATGAACTCTAATATTAAACACTAAGTAAAAATTTGATAAAAAAATAATATCTAATATATTACGATCTATAATGCAACCAGTTAGTTAGTTAAAATTAGGACTAAAACTAATAATAAAATGTATACAAGCAACACATATTAAATTGTCCCTGTCTAATGTATATAAAAAACAAAGAAAAATAATGAGATATAGAAAACTAATTTTACGATTATAGAATATTTAAAACAAAAGAAAAGAAAAAATTTGTTAATCTTAATATTATTTTCATAAATAATTACATTTATTAATTGTTAAAAGAATACTATCAGTGAGGTGTATAAGTTAGTTTGTTATTAAATAATTCTTTAGTTTGTTTTTGAAGTAGTTTGACAGTCTCTGACATAGAGCGGAAGGGAATTCCATGTTTTGGTAAGTGAGACCGTAAAAGATAATGAATAATACACAGTGTGATAAGGAGGGATGTAAAGGACAATGTGCTGATGGGATAGTTAACAGAATGTATCTCTAAGATCTGTTAGAAATAACACATCATGATGATATAAAATACTATAAATGTCTTCTTATTCTTCTTCTTGTAAGCCCATGTTTCCCTTAAGAGATTTAGGCGCTCTCCCCCTGCAGGGAAGAATTTGAGCCATACTAATTTAGTTACACTTGTTTTCGTATAGATGTCATTTGAGTGGTCCGTGGTCAGCGTTCCGCCTCATACTGACATCTAGGAAACCAGGGTAGTACTAGGGCGGGAAAATTCGGTAAATTTTGATTAGAGGTCTTTTCATTCAGGCTTAAGGATATTTTACGAGCCTGAAAATCTTCAGACTCGGGACCCACGGCTTAAAGTCCCTCCCGGAGGACGTGCTCCTTGGATTTTCCATCCTAAAAAATCCATCGACGGCCCGGATTGAACCCGCGACCCTCGGGACCAGAGACAAGGAGAATAACCACTAGTCCACCGCGGCCGATCAATAAATGTTATTTGGTAAATACAAATTCATGAACAGTCAATTGTTTATGATTTGTACAATCTCAAATCTTTTAAAGATGCCTATAAATAAATCTTAAAAACGTATTACTGTATGGTGCCAAAATAATACCCGAAATTTTATTCTATGAAATTCAATCTTAAGTACTTTTCACAAAGAGTTTAAAACATTAATTAGTAATAATGCCATTTATCGAGTCTGCAAGGAAATGTTATCATAAGTAAAGCCACGAGTGATTTCCAAATTATCGATAAATTCACGACTGGCGATGTGAGGAGTGAGTTTATCTAGAGAATTTGGAAATCAAGAGTGGCATTTGTTAGGACTATTTATCGAATAAAATTAAGCTTTTTACTAACACATGATTATTTAAATGAAGTAATTTTTAAATGTTAATATATTTAATGTAAACGAGGAGGTTTAAAAACAAATGAGAAACGACTGGTACGCTTCATGCGTTTCTTTTGTTCGTCACTGCAACCAGATCATATTATTTATTGCCATAGGAACGCAATATTGTAAGTATGCACTCTAGTGGAGAAAAAATGAAACACATCAAACTATATATTAATTCATTTCTGATGTCCTATGATATAAATATGACAATTATATTTTTCTGGGAAGAAATACATTTAAGAAAGTGCAAACAGTGGTTTCTGTTTTTGGTGGTATAATCAATTGCTACAAATGCTTTTATATTAACTCCCGCATGCAGTATTTGTTGACATTCATGCACTATATATACAATCTGGTAGCCGTATTTCTTAGAGAGTCAGTCACTGTAAAATAATGCTATGACCTATTCAGAATGTTAAAAAGGAGGTGCTTTCTTTATTATGATAAACTTTAATTGGAAAATTCTAGGCGAAACACGACTGTGATTGGTTGTAAATCAAAAATCATTGTAACGTGATTGGTCATTGACTCCCATTTGGGGCATGAGTTAAATAATCTGCAGAAGTGGACTGTTTGGGCGTGCTGAGAACGGATATAAAGATGTTACATACAAGATACACGAAGAGAACAGAGAACATTGTCATTTGGACATTTAGATATTCCCTCCTGGCATTGGCGTTACTGTGACCCACTTCTGAAGTTGGGGTGCCTGGAAGGCGGAGTGTACTCTGCTTCGATGATTTATACAAAATAAGTGATGATGATGATGATATGATGCGCCTGGAGAGGTCTTATTCCTAGAAAAATTCTAATAAAGTGAATATCATAACGATGATATTGATGGCCAGATGATGTCCGGGAACAGTTTGGGCTTTAAAATTTCCTGACAATTGCCATAGAAGTGATATAAGGAAACTTTTTCAGATCTGGGATCTAACCTGGGCCCCCTGCGTGACAAGACAGCACGCTCTCGAGACCACAACGGTGAACATACATGTTTAAATTTAGTATGGTGGAATAAAATATGAAACATACAAAAAGTACAGAAGGAAAATGTTAGTGAAATCAATGTTCAGCTATGGGTGTGGTACCGAGGTAATGAGTAGCATTTGAAATGAATTATTGCAGACAAAGAGCTAAAACATTCAGACTGAACCGTATAAGGAATTCAGATATTTGGAATAAAATTGATACAGAATAAACATTTGCTAACAAGGACTGAAAGTAAGAGCTCATTTGGTTTGGGACTATGATGAGAATGGGAGAGGATAGATGGCCTAAATTAATTCACCTTTGACAACCTACAGCAGGATTTTAATATAATAAATATAAAAGTTAAAGTTAATAAATTTATATTTTAAAATTGATTTAATATTTAAATATAACTTAAATAAATAAAAACATCTAAATAATTCATTGTTGAATAAAAATGTCTCAGTAACAATTAAAGAAATTGTATTACATAAGTCTTTCTAAATAATGCTTTTAAAAATTGTTTTAAGTCCACTTTTAACTTCGCCGGAACAGACTGCATAGCCTAAACCTTGTAGTAGAAGAAGAAGTCATTGTTGTCAAAATTATAAATCCTTCTGTTATAACTGTAATAAGAACACCTGCTTAACTTCATATTCTTAAATGAAAGTAAACTAAACTCTGATTGGATGTTAAAACAATTAACTTTTTGATTTAACAAATCAAATTTAAACCTTATATTTAAAAGGCTATTAACCAATAGAATTTAAATATAACATCATGTGATGTAATAATGTTCTTTAAAATTATAAAAGAATTACACTATTCATTCTGCATACACCTTTTCACAAAGATAGAAGAAAGAAGAGTTCTCAAGATAAAATGTAATATTTAATACAAGAATAATTGTTTCCAGAAAAGAAAAGAATTTATTTTAATTGGCGGTGAAGAATAATACCACCTACATTTACTTAATCTGCTGGGAACCTACAAAGTGAATAAATTTGTAATTACTTCTGCAAGAAACATTTTTTTATGATTTTAAAGTGTTTTACTATCCAGTGTACCAACTTACGACCTCGAGAAGAGAATCCGGTACTACCGAAAATTAAACCTAACCTGAACCAGTAATTCTTTTTGGGACACAAATCCTTCTTCAAAATGTTACTACAACATCGGGCATGAAGAGAATTACTACTTCAAAACGTCACCACAACGGGGGACAGCAATTTACTTCTTCAAACCTAAGGTAAGTCAAGAAGAAGGAAGATCAAGAAATACTTTAAAAAATGATATAACGAAGATGCACAGGAGAGAAGACTCTTGATAATAAGCACACGAAGATGGCAATAAGTGCAGAACTCTTCCAATTAACGTTGTCATAAATTGTAATAAGACTAGTCTATGTTTATATAAAAAGACGATACACGTCAGTAGAATATTAAATCTGATTGGACCCACTCAGTAATTATTTAAAACATATTTCTAAGATGATTTCACAACTCGTTTCATTTGAGTCATCCGAGAGTCTGTTATGTGCAGACTCCACTCAGGACAATGGAACTGCGTCTCTATTCACAGCTATACAGTGTAATAATGCTAATTGGCTGTAACAGGAAGTGCTCGTGCCACTGTTTCCTCTAGAAAATATGCAGCTGTCAAGCTATTTCAGATCTTGTTCAATAAAGTTATTTTGTTTTTACTCAAAAACGTAATGATATCCTACTTTTACACTAACATTCAATTTATTTAGTATTCATGTAATAATACATTTTGGAGGAAATAAATACAAAATAGGCATACATTGCTTCATATTCTGGATAATATTTAGAATGAATTAAAATTTTGTTCATAAAAATTTATTCTTTAAATCATTCAATTATCGTAAGTAATGCCACGAGTGATTTCCAAATCATCAATAAATTCACGAAGTCACTCATGAATTTATCTAGAAGATTTGGAAATCAAGAGTGGCATTTGTTAGGACTATTTAACGAATAAAATTATTCTCTTTACTCAAAATGTGTATTTAAATACAGCTATTTTAAAATCTTTTTTATTTATTGTAAACGGCGATGTTTGAAAACAAAGATATCAAGGCAAATGGAATCCTAATATGCTGGCCGATTATTGTTGGACCATCAAGAGAGATGCTCCACCGGCGAAATATAGCAGAAAATCGTCATTGCTTACTTTCTAGATGAGTCGGAATGTTCGAATATTGTGTAGTTACGAATGTAGAAAATATTAAAATGTTTGAAATTATAAATATATCTCGGAAACCTTGCGTGATGGAGAAACCCCGATATCATATTTTAATTCAGGAGAAAAAATACTATAATAGGAAAAGCGCGCACAAAATTGCATTAGTTTATGTCTCTGCTGTATACCAGCAACGATTGTGTTCTCTTTAAACAGACACTGAAATGATATCTTTCACACAGTTTATCACAGAGCTTACACACGCAGTCACTTGACGGATCATGATAGTTTGAATTTTTGCACAGTTTGAGGTAATATCCATGCACTGCCAGTCTTTTTATTGCACTGCGTATCTTGTTGTTTGGTCCAGTCCAGTCTCCATTGATCATTGCATCTGTTGCGTAAAAATCGTCTGGTATTTCTTTTGTCTTGTTTTGTCTTATCTCCTGCAATGCAGTTTTCTGTTTAGTAGCTGGTAACAGGAATTTTGTGCGTAGATCTTCCACGAGGAAAGTTTCCCGTGCTAATTCATATGTAAGTCTAGATGGAGCAGATTTCGAGATACCCCATTGCTGCTTTTAGGAATCTTGCTTTTACTTTTTCTAAGGTTTTTATTATTGATTTCGTACATCTCAATGATGGATAAATCATATTTGAAGAGAAAAATTATACGCTCAGACCGGGACTTGAACCCGGGACCCTTGGTTCTCTAGACCAAGTGCTCTACCAACTGAGCTACCTGAGCAAGTACCGATCTAAACGCAAATCGTTCTCTATATACATTGTAATTCCCGTCCACCAAATTACAATGTATATAGAGAAGGATTTGCGTTTAGATCGGTACTTGCTCAGGTAGCTCAGTTGGTAGAGCACTTGGTCTAGAGAACCAAGGGTCCCGGGTTCAAGTCCTGGTCTGAGCGTATAATTTTTCTCTTCAAATATGATTTATCCATCATTGAGATGTACGAAATCAATAATAAAAACTTGAAAAAGCCGTACTGGCTGTAATGTATAATTCCCAAATATGTCTTCTTAATAAAGGAGCCGCCATTTGCAAGATAGAAGCATGGCTTCACAGCATTTGGTGGACGGGAATTACAATGTATATAGAGAAGGATTTGCGTTTAGATCGGTACTTGCTCACGTAGCTCAGTTGGTAGAGCACTTGGTCTAGAGAACCAAGGGTCCCGGGTTCAAGTCCTGGTCTGAGCGTATAATTTTTCTCTTCAAATATGATTTATCCATCATTGAGATGTACGAAATCAATAATAAAAACTTGGAAAAAGCCGTACTGGCTGTAATGTATAATTCCCAAATATGTCTTCTTAATAAAGGAGCCGCCATTTGCAAGATAGAAGCATGGCTTCACAGCATTTGGTGGACGGGAATTACAATGTATATAGAGAAGGATTTGCGTTTAGATCGGTACTTGCTCACGTAGCTCAGTTGGTAGAGCACTTGGTCTAGAGAACCAAGGGTCCCGGGTTCAAGTCCCGGTCTGAGCGTATAATTTTTCTCTTCAAATATGATTTATCCATCATTGAGATGTACGAAATCAAAAATAAAAACTTGGAAAAAGCCGGACTGGCTGTAATGTATAATTCCCAAATATGTCTTCTTAATAAAGGAGCAGCCATTTGCAAGATAGAAGCATGGCTTCACAGCATTTGGTGGACGGGAATTACAATGTATATAGAGAAGGATTTGCGTTTAGATCGGTACTTGCTCAGGTAGCTCAGTTGGTAGAGCACTTGGTCTAGAGAACCAAGGGTCCCGGGTTCAAGTCCTGGTCTGAGCGTATAATTTTTCTCTTCAAATATGATTTTTCTAAGGTGTTTAAGTCTCCGTAACTGAGGTCAGTCCAAATGATTAAAAAATACTATCAGAATCACATATTTTTCTTTCTGAGACAAAAAGGTTTCTTTTTTGTTGCTCATTGAAATAAAATTGGTACCCATAACTTACTTTGACGACTGAGGAAAATCAGGAAGAAAACATCTGTTTGGTTCGTCGAAACGATAGTTTGATCTCGGAAATTCCTCAATATGGATCTCAAACGCTACGGCTTGAACCTTTCCGCATGATAGCATTTTCATTACTTCAAATGAAGATTTGTAACGCGCATAGGAATATTAAAGTTGGCATTAATACCATTTCCTATAATACAGAACTTCACAACAGGTTATTTATTTTTTGCTATTTTCATTGTAAATTTTAATGAAGATATTTGACCAAGTTTTCATCATTTATTAAAATAATGAATGCTATTGTTGTATACAAGGCCACCTGACACCGGCAGAACCTGTTTTTCTCTTGCACTCGTGCTGACATAAGATTGACATGTGAATGGCACGAGAAAACAAATGGCATATCACATCTAACCCAATATTGGGTTCAGCTAAAGCACTTGCATTTCATTTGTGTATTACACACTGGAATTTAATTTTAATGTGTTATCAGTATACTGAATTATACGTCTCAGGGGTTTCTTGATATTCAATCAAGTGCAGTAATTTTATTGCACGTACCAT
Source organism: Diploptera punctata (assembly GCA_030220185.1). NCBI lineage: Eukaryota > Metazoa > Arthropoda > Insecta > Blattodea > Blaberidae > Diploptera > Diploptera punctata. Next base: position 209,339 of record JASPKZ010008382.1, on the reverse strand, counting down.
CATGTCTGTGGTTACTTGTTTTCTAATTTTCCAAATCAATTTTGTATTGCATATATTCTACTTCCATTCTGCATTATTTTGTGTAAATTCTGTTCTTTCTGTTATTTATTTTTGTTTTATTATTATATACAACTTTCCTCATTAGAGCATTGCCTCAAGGACAAAGTGATACAATTATTTTTTTGAATTTACGAAATACATATCTCACTTCAAATATTTAGGATGTGACATCAGCTATGGGTATGATAAAGATATTGAACACAAAACACATCAGTTTCAAGCTATTTGTGGTACAATAAATAGAACATTGAATAATAAAGCCCATAAACAAACAAAATTAAAATTTTTAAAACAATGGCTGTCCCTGTCCTTTTGTATGGGAGTGAATCTTGGATTACCACTACCAAACAAGAAAGTAAAATCCAAGCAGCCGAGATGAAATTTTTAAGAAGAGTAAAAGGCTGCACTAGAATGGACTAGATAAGAAACGAGGATATCCGTGAAGAACTGCAGATCTACTCCATAAAAGATAAGATATTTAACAACAAGATACAGTGATAAGAACATTTAGAAAGAATGGAAGAAAGTAGATTACCAAATAAAATCTTCCATTATTTTCCAAGAGGAAGAAGAGATGTCGGACGTCCTCGGAAGAGATGGTCTTAGATCTATTAGTGAAGACGGAACAGGCAACTCTTGCCTAAACCAGGAAGTGAAGAAGAAGAAGAAGAAATACATTTTGTAAATACATTAAAAAAATTCAAATTGTAGGCCTAATTGAAGTATACATACTACAAAGTAGACATTTTGTAAAAATGGTTTCTTAAAATTGTAATATTTCTTCTTCTTCTTCTTAAACTTAATTTGTAGGATTTTCATCCTGTTTATTTCCAAAATCACTCCTCGGAGGAAGACGTATTGGATGTGCATCCTGTATACTTATTTAGCATATGTAAATTTTGTGCTACATTTAATCAATTCTAAATAATTTTATATCAAAATGTACAAAATTGAAACATTATTATTTACTTATGCATCAACAGAAAAACGTATATTTTAATAATCAGGGAGTAAATAAAGTTAATATATTTCATTTTATTTTTACAGAATTTTAAATTTGTGTTTGGTTCTCTCCAGCATTAAAACGTTCAATATGAGGGGGAGAATTAAGGTCTATAATTATTTTTTTACCCTTGTCTACTCCACTCCTTATGTGTACATACCTTCCAAGGTATTCTTCTCCGGGACCCTTCTTTTTGTCTCTGTTAGTGCTAATTTATCCAGTTTATACGTTTCCGCTGTTATTGTTATTGCCTTTATCTTGTTCGCATTACGTCGTACGTTCCAACATCCGATATTCATTAACCTTTTACTGCTAGTTCTTTGTTGGTAATTTTGTCCGGGATTCTTCTCTTTAGGTTTTTTTAGCATTGTATATTTTTCAGTAGAATGAGTAGCTGGGCAATTGCTACAACCCAAACCTGGAGGACCAGGTAATTTGTAATCAAGGTTGTCTTCCTCTAACCTTTAGTGAATCAACACTGAATGCAAGGGTTATATAGCAGTTTAATATTTTGAGGGAAAATTAATCAATGGTGACAATATAACAACTTAAAAACATTTTTTTTGTTATGTGCATTATTGTAATTATAATTATATTATTAATTACAAGGCAATAGCTGTTAGTTTTTTTTTTCGTCTAGGGGTCATTTCATCTCAAGTGCTCCATTCTCAACATGTTTAATTTCGCTGACATTTGGTGTAGGTATGGAACATCTTTAGAAATGAACCTCTCAAAAATTTCAATTAGGTATCTATGACCTTTCATATGGAGGACTTTCTGATGAATCAGTCAAGGAACCGAACAATATTAAATTTTCAATGTTCCCAAGGCTACGCTTCGTTATTGTCCAACAGGAACAGATCTCTGGGCCGTCCAAGGAAACGCTGGAAACAAAATTCATCAGTGAGATCTTAACAGCCCTGTAGGCCTAAGACATGGTTGGATGAAGAAGGATTTATATGTATGCATTTAAAAGCGTAAAAGTTTAAACAAAGTATTAGTAATTATATGAGAGGTGCATAAAATTGGAGACACAATCCGTTTTTTTTTATTTTAATAAACAGAGTACGGTATATAAAATGGCTGAAAATCCTTTCTTACGTGTCATTTAATGTATTGTGTTTATTCAAATATAGAAGGCACTTCGGGTATAATAGTTATTTTTCCATCAGCGTAGCGTCTTGTCATTGTTTTTAATGTGCCTGTTCTTTAAAAGTTTGTTAAAAGTTTTAAGTGAGTAAGTTTTGTCTTGTACATTTCACCAAACCAAAGTTCAAAAACTTACTAACAGATTCTAATAGCAATCGACGTTACGTTGAATCGCCATTATAGTTCCATGTTGTATTAACACTCAGCCTATTTTAATATTTTATGAAGAATTTTTCTGTTGAAGTGCCTCAGTTTGTACAATGTTACAATATTGAAGTGCAGGCTTTTGTTTTATAAAATCTATTAAGTACAATCAAGTGTCATATTACTTGTCGTTGTAAACATGAAAACACAGTATCTATATGGTACATTCTGCTTCATGTACGAAAAAACTTCGGTTTGAGCAGTTACGTTGCAAGTTTAGTATCTCTGGATGTATTATGAATATGGAAGCATTTACAAGCAAGCTCGAAGTGATTATTATATTATATTACATTACATTACGTTACATTACATTACATTACATTACATTACATTACATTACATTACATTACATTACATTACATTGCATTACATTACATTACATTACATTGCATTGCATTGCATTGCATTGCATTACATTACATTGCATTGCATTGCATTGCATTGCATTACATTACATTACATTATCATCATCATCATCATCATAGTACATTCACTTATTTAGGCCATTTGTTGACCTGTTTCGGCCTCAAGAGAAACACCATCCAAAAGTCTTTTGAGTGGACGTCCTTGTCTTCTTCTTCCTGCAGGTTGATATCTTAACATTTGTTTGGGTATCCTGTGATCTTCCATTCGATGAACATGTTGCATCCATCTTGACTTATAATCATAAATTTTGTTTTCTAAAGGTTCCATGTGTAATTCTTCTAAGATGTCTTCATTTTTTTTGTGATCTAGTAGTGTGTATCCTGCAGTCCTCCGAAGATATCTCATTTCAGCAGATCTAAGTCTCTGTATATCCTTCTGTTTCAACGTCCATTATATTATATTATATTATATTATATTATATTATATTATATTATATTATATTATATTATATTATATTATATTATATTATATTATATTATATTATATTATATTATATCATATCATATTATATCATATTATATCATATTATATCATATCATATCATATCATATCATGTCATATCATGTCATATCATGTCATGTCATATCATGTCATATCATGTCATATCATGTCATATCATGTTATATCATGTTATTTTATGTTATGTTATGTTATGTTATGTTATGTTATGTTATGTTGTTATATTATATAACTAAAGATGTGTCATACGTTTGAAGTTGACAAATGTGCTAGAAATACTATAAGCTTTGAATGGCTGAATAGAGGTAAGATGAGAGATGCAGTAGTGAGGTGTTACTGAGTGATTGAGAGCTGTCATGCCCAGTGTCCAGTGAGCTGTGATCAATATACATCCAGCTGTCTGAGTTAACTGCACGTCTCTATTCCATCTTCCCTGTTCCACCGACAATACCAAGTACTGCCTTTACTTTTCATTTAGAGTACATAGCCTATACCTGTCTAAACAACACACTCCACATTATCAAGGTAGCACAATTTACATATTTTCGAGATATGTACTAGAGAAGAGATTATTATTGTGGCCTAAAATATGATAATTATCCTTACTTACTTACTCACTGGCACTATCGAACCCGTAGGTCCATGGCCGCGCGGACATAAGCTCTCCATACATCCCTATCCTGAGCTAATGATTTCCAATCATTCCCTGTATAATCTACTTCCCTCAAATTATAGTTAATATTATTCTCCTACCTCATTCTCCGTCTACCAACTGAGTGTTTTTCCTCTGGCTTTCCTACAAGAAGCTTCCATACAAGTCTTTCATTCCCATACGTGCAACATGTCCTGCCCATCGCAGTCTACGAGACTTAACTGTTCTTATTATATCTGGCTTCCTATAAAAACAAATACAAGCTTCATCATTTGTGTATTTATGACGTATGTAAGATTATGGTTGTCGGACCATTCAGCTAAAATGAATGGCAGTAAAAACATTTTTTTAAAATTTTGTATTGAGGAACTTTTATAAAAAGACCATTAGAAAGATCTAGATAAAAAATAAAATATGTACCTATTGGCAGGTGCCGTCGTCCTAAACTGTGTTAAAATATATTTTAATAAAAAATGTTATCTGGAGGCTTTCGGAAGTTAACTTCCATCATCAGCGGGATGTACCGGTATCGCCATTGTTTTGTAGCTAATTGTAAAAGATGGCACGGGCTAGAAAAACAAATGATTGTAGTTTTGGAATCAGCATATCAAATGTAAAATATATATGCAGTCAATATGCCCATTTCACCAATTAATGTTTTAAAATGGTCAACAAGTTTCTACAGCAAAGCTGTCATTCTCAAGACCAGATATTGACTCAATATCTGGTCTTGAGAATGACAGCTTGGCTGTAGAAACTTGTTGACCATTTTAAAACATTAATTGGTGAAATGGGCATATTGACTGCATATATATTTTAATATTTTATCACCAAGAAGATCACTTGTGTATTAAATATCAAATGTAGTAAATTAGACATATTTTGCAGGACATCCCAGAATCATGCATATCAGTATATTTAAAAATGGAGGAATAAATTATGTTCGAAGTAAGTTTGATTAATTTTTCTTTCTGTCGCTGCTAATTCCGCTGTCTAACTGGGATAAAACGAAAAGTTCTATTAAATTGTTCGTTTTAAAATGTTATGCAAAATATCTTAAAACAGAGATAGATAAATGGGTGGATGAAATGATGAAAGGGAAGTACAGAAGAATGAACAAGTAGTAACTCGGAGAGCCTTAATGTTCAAACCGGGTCATATCTTTGAAAGTTACAAAGTTCTTCAATCAAGTCTCAGCGTTCCGATGGATAGTTGTGCTTCAAATTAATGAAGTATCCACTTGTTCTGGGAAAGAACTCTAACAAACCAGAGCATACGACTTTTACAGCACTTAGTCCGGATTTAATGTCTCTGTTCTAGTGTTCCGCCAACTGTTTTTAAAAAGTGACAATCATTTTTCTAATTCGACAATAGGGCTATCAACATTATTTCAAAACTCACTCTGTGCTTAAATAAAACAATTGAGCGATTTATCTTAGACGTTATAACAATTGAAACATCGATATAGGGCGTTTCAATATTCTAGTTAATCATTTCATCAGCTTTGGTGCAGAACTACGGGACTTGGGCTGCTTTGGGTGTCCATAACTAAGTAACCAACTCACTGGCACTTTCGATCCCGTGGGTTCATGGCCGCGCGGACATAAGTTCTCCATACATCCTTATCCTGAGCTAATATTTTCCAACCATTCCCTGTATAATCAGCTTCCCTCAAATCATAGTTAATGTTATTCTCCCACCTCATTCTTGGTCTACCAACTGGGCGTTTTCCCTCTGGTTTTTGTACAAGAAGCTTTCATTTACGTCTTTTATTCTCCATTCGTGACAAATGTCCCGCCCATTACAGTCTACGAGACTTAACTGTTCTTATTATATCTGACTTCTTATAAAGACCATGTAGTTCATTGTTATGTAGCCTTCTCTATTCACCTGTCTCTTCATCTCTCTTTGGTCCAAGAACTTAATTCTCAATTGCTCGTAATCCCCTTTCCACCCTTAAAGCAAGAACACCGGTTTCGGATCCATATAGAAATTATTATTATATACAACTTTCCTCATTAGAGGATTGTCTCAAGGACAAAGTGATACAGACAATTAATTTTCGAAATTGATGAAATACATTTTGTAAATATATTAAATTTTTTTTCAAATTTTAATTCAAGTATTCATACCATAAAGTATAAATGTTGTAAATATGGTTTCTTAAAATTGAAATTGATCGTCTAATGGCAGCGATGGCAATTCTAGAAAGATACACCCTGTCTAAATCTAAGAAATTCCAAATTTAGCTACGAATCCTGGTATAGTACCTCTTGCCAGGATCATGAATCCTGTGACAGTTGTACTATCTAATTGGTGTTCATAGGGAATGAAGAAACTCAAGGAAATTTCTTGTAGAAAAGGCAGAGGGAAAGCGCCCAGTAGATAGGCTAAGAGAGAGGTGGGATAATAATATTAACCACGGTTTAAGACATGCAAATAATACATGCAATGACTGGCGAACATTAATTCAGTATAGGGTAGGGATGTGTGGCGAGTTTAAAATCAGCGTGAAAGACCTAAATCACCTTTTATATTATTCTCTCACCTCACTTATGGTGTCCACCCTCTGGATTTCCTACAGGAATATGTTTTCGTATACCTGTTTTATTCCTGATTCATGCCGCATTTTGTGTCAATCGCAATCTAAGATATTTAACTGTTTTTACATGACATCGTCTCTCGTAAGATCATTAATCTGTCATATATTTTCCTCCATCAACACAGTGTGATATAAAATATCATTGAAATATAAAATAAAAGTGGCTTTATATATAAATAGAGCATAATAAGTTCCCATTTAAGGGGGTGATGGGTGACATTTCTATTTTCTACATTTAAGCTGCATACTTGATTGTTTCTATACACATTCATGCCTTGATAGGTAATACTATATTAAGGTTTCATCCTTCTAGGCTTAAAGATTATTGAAGAAAATCCATTTAAAAATTTGCACATTAAAATTTTTAATTAGTCCCATAATTTTTTAGTAATTTTTTTTAATTTTTTTCTACACGACCACTGACGTATTATGTAGAATAATATTGTGTATTAATGTTTCTATATCATTATAATAAAGGAAGAAAATATATATATATCCTCTGCATATGAATTTCTTTTAATTACTACACATATTTTATTTTTTATTTAAAACACTATCAACGTTGTTTCAAACTCCATACACAGAATTATCAGCCATAGTGTGTGGGACATGCAGTGAAAATTTCGTGCTTCTATCATTAAATGTGTCAATGCTATTTTGATTTGAATGTGTTGAAATACAATGAAAATAAAAGTGTGGAAAAGCCAATTTGAAAGTTTGCATGCAGTTAAATTAGAATGTAGCGCCCTCCTACAGTCATTAGGGAGACTTACAAGCGCCACAGGACACTCAAACATCGCCAACGTATACTTTAAGGTACATAGTATTTTTTAATACAAAAAACAAAAAAATGTTAATTTGACCGAAAATGTCGAAAATTCACCCATCACCCCCTTAAATTAGTCATGAACCAGGTGATGCAATTAAAAAGTAATAATAGAAGTAGCCGAAATAAAATTCTTATGTTAAGTAACAGGCTATACATTGTTAGGTAAGAAATACCCCAAATATCGACAGAGTTATGGATAAAGTTCAAAATTCAAGATCGAACTGGTTCCAACATAGGAAGAATGACTCACTGTAGACTCCCACAATTTTTGCTTCACTATCAACCTAAAGAAGAAAATTGGACGCCCATAGCTGGATGGAGGGATACGGTCTCTTGATGTGAAAACAGGTGTATGGCCTAATTCCATGACGTAGAAGAAAAATAAGAAAATTTAAATTAACAGTATTTCTTCAGACTTCAACGAATTTTCGTTGATGATGTAGCATCAGTGTCACCGTCAGAGGACGAATTACAATATTCAGTACTTAATTTCAACAAAATAGCCATGAAATATAACATGAAAATCAATACTGAGAAAACAAAAGTAATGGCTTTGCTTTTCAAAGAGAATAACATGTATATAGCAAAATTTGTATAGGTTCAAAAATACTGGAAAGAGTAAATTCATTTACCTACCTTGGATATATATTAATATATTTGGATGAAGCAGACATAGCAAATACAAATTATTAATGTTATAGGAGAAGAAATCGAAAATATAAATTTCAACAATGGAGAACAACTAAAACCTAGTATTGAATGCACATATTTAGGAACAAAATTTGACCATTCAGAAGATAACACAGTGGAAATTAAAAATAGAATCCCTCAAACAAAACAAGCAATAAATGCTTTAAACTCTGTTTGGTGGAGCAAAAATATTTAAAAAAAAATAGAAAATTACAAATATATGAAACCATAATTCAGAGCATTTTAACGTATGGTGCTGAAGCTTGGCAAATTCCTACCAGGGGAAATGAAATGAATTTTAAGTACAGAAATGGATGTTTTAAGAAGATCAGCTGGAAAATCTAGAATGGATAGAATACGAAATAAAGAAATAAGGGAAATTATGGGTGTAGACAAGGAGTCGGACATCATAGACATTATAGAAAAAAAAATTACAGTGGTATGGCCATGTCAAAAGAATGCCTGAGCAAAGATTGCTAAAAATTGTTATGGAATGGATCCCAATGGAAAGGAGGAAGAGAAGAAGACCGAAGAAAACTTGGATAGAAGGGGTACAAGCAGCTATGAATATCAGATGTTTGGAGGAAGATCAATGGATCGACAGAGTGGAATGGCGTTTGGTTTCCGGAAGACGACGGCAGGTGGCATGATACCGGATGATGATGATGAAAACCATGAAAATAATAAATTCAGTAATGAAACCTTCGCTAGTCCAGAGAGATACCAGAATACGAAGCCTTTGCTACGGCAGTGAGGCATGGACTTTGAGAAAAGGAGAAGAGAGCAGGATAACTTCTAGTGAAATAAGGTATACAGCAGGATATACCAAACGAGATCACAAATGCAATGATGATATCTTGAAGGAACTACGTTTAGAACCGGTCATTGAATACATACATAGATACCAGAACAACTGGATGAATCATTTACGACGAATGAGTTCAGATAGAGTTCCCAAGGCCAAGCTTCGTTATTGTCCAACAGGGAAGAGATCTCTGGGCATTCCAAGGAAACGCTGGATACAAAATTCTATGTGAGATCGTAACAGGCCCATAGACCTAAGACTTGATTGGATGAATAAGAAGTAAAATCTTCTTCTTCCTTCCTTCCAACTATTAGGCAAAGCCCTGTTGCGATCCTATAGAAAAGTTTCCCTCCAGCGTTTCATAGGACGGCCCAGAGATCTTCGTCCTCTTGGTATATAATTATAAACAGCTTTGAGGATCCGATTTGAACTCATTCTTTCAAGATGGTGTTTCCAATTTAGTTGGTACTGTTTAATATATTCCAAAATTGGCGTAGTCTTCAATTCTTTTAAGATACCGGTGTTCTTTTTCCGATCCTTTCTAGTGTAACCCGCTGTTCTGCGTATGAATCTCATTTCACAAACCGTTATTCTGCTTTCCTGTTGTCTTTTTAGTGTCCATGCTTCACTACCATAGGTCAACACTGGTCTAGCCAAAGGGTTATATAAACGTAATCTGGTTTTTTTTTTGTACAAGGGATGGTTTCATAACTTGATTAATAATTCCCAAACTTTTATTATAACTAGTATTTTTTTCAGGGATATCCTTTTCATCCCAGGTAGAAAGATAATATAGATCATCGGTTGATTAATGTCTTTGACATCGTCCGATTCCTAATAGCCAATTTTGTCGGTCCATCCAATCTCCTGGTTGTAGATGTTTCTCCTTCATATATAAACATATTCCCTGACTCCAGGAGGTTTTAGGTCTTCCTCTGCTTCGTCTTCCCTCAGGTTTCCATTCCAAAACAGATTTTGGTAGTCGATCCTCTTCCATTCGCTGGACATGTATTACCATCTTAATTGCTGAGTTTTAATATAATCTAAAATAGTGTTCGTCAATCTTCATTTTCTCCCTTATAACTGAGTTCCTAATTTTTTCTATTCTTGAAATTCTTGCGGCCCTACGTATAAAATCCATTTCCGTTGCCAAGAGGTACTTATTTGTTTTTGTTGTTAATGGCCAAAGTTCTGCTCCATAAGTAATGATGCTTTTAACAATTGTATGATATATATTCATTTTATTTTTATTACTTATATTTTATCCCACAATATTCCATTGAGGCAAGCAATTGCAAATTTTCCTTTATTATTTCTATTTCTAATTTCCTCTTGATAACTCCCATTTTTATTTATTTTAATTCCTAAATATGTGATCTCACTACAAGATTTTATTGATTCTCCAGTCTCCAAAATTAAATTTTGTTCTGGTTCACCAATTGATAAATATTTTATTTATGTTCAAGTTTAATCCCCATTTTTCATATTCTTCTATTAATTTTCTAGTTACGTATTCTAAATCTTCATAATCTTGTGCAATTAACAATAATTGAATTGTAAGACAGATCCATTCATCATTCTGTTATCCAGTATTTTTTGTTTGGTGTACTTCTGAGGGCACAATGTATAAATAAATGTTGCCATTATTTGTTCATTCATTAAATAGCATTGATCTTTCCGAATTTTCCTTTCATTATTTCGATATTTACAATTTTGGAAACAAAGTAACTCATGTCCATTACTTTTGTTTTCAAAATGTCCCTTGTCCGCTCTTTAGTTTCAAAATGTCTCTTGTCCATATTATTTCTACAAATTACACGAAAACTATTAATTTGGGAAAAGAAATAATGATAATACAGTATAACCTATGGACCTCTGAATGCCCAGAAACGATTTCTAAAGGAAATTGTGCATATTTCAGATCTAAAAACAATTTTCGTAGTTCCCCATAAATTTATGAAAATGGACAAGAGACGTTTTGAAAATAAGCTCCTCAATTGATCATCTGCAAAATGTAAGTTGTATATCCAAGATACTCGTATTTAAATTGATTAGATCTCTCTAAAATTTTATTCTGGAGACAGAAGTAAAGTTAAATCTGCAATTCAGTTGGTTGGCATGACAAGTGGTGCAATGTAAAATAGTACTAAAAACAATAGAATTTGTGTAACCAGTCTCTGCGTGAAGAAGTGGTTTTTGTCAAAACATTAACTCGCGCACAGAAAGTATTTCCTGTTAAATTCTAATGTTGTAATAAAAAGGTCTGCAGGTTTAAAGCGATTCGTTTCGAAGAGGGTGAACTTGTGCACTTGGCAGGCACAAAAGGAGGAAAAAGTTCATTAGAAACTGCAAGGGTTGCGTGCTGAGGATGCGCCCACAAGAAAATTCCAAGTCAAGATGGCGGTGGTTTCAGTTTGACAAATGGCCACACGGCTCCACGCCATCACGTCCGCCCCCCCCCCGCACCCCCAAGCATAGGGAAGTCCGACTCAAGATATCCACTTGTTCATAATTGAACACCATCGCGCCTTTATTTGAGATGTCTTGGGAATTAATGAGGTTCTGAGTTTCTGATCGTAATTTCTTTCAAGATATCTTTTAATCAGCCATGTTACAACTTCAGGAGTGTGAAACCTTCTCATTATTCACATAGACAGTCTTTAATAATGGTAATAATAATAATAATAATAATAATAATATTAATAAAATAATAATAGTAATAATAATAATAATAATAATAATAATAATATTAACTAAATTTCATGACACAGTACGTGATGAAAGGCCTTTGACCTACAAACAGCTACTTGATTCGCATCCACATAGCCTATGTCAATCACAGAACTGAACTATTATCTAGCCGTTATAAAGGTGAGGATGACGGGTCTCCCAACCATCCGTTACAGCTTTTTTTAAACAAGAAGTAAATACCATATACTACTCAAATTCGTCAAGATATTGATGGGCACCGGTCCAATATATTGGCCAAAATTGGCTATAGGAATGTCCTCCTTGGTGACTTGAACTAGTGCGTGTTTTCATGGTTTGTGCCGAGGTAAAATTATTATTAGTAGTAGTGGTAGTAATATTAGTATTATTATTATTTATTATTATTATTATTATTATTATTATTATTATTATTATTATTATTATTATTATTATCGTAAGTATTATTATTGTTATTATCATACAAAATGTTGTTTGTACATGACATTTACATTGCTACATTTATTGTATCTTTAACTGTTTATAATTAGTATAGTGTATATCTATATTTGTCAAATATTTATTTGTATTTGTACTGGTTGAGTGGAAGAGAGGGCCTTATGGCCTTAACTCTGCCAGAATAAGTAAAACATTATTATATTATTACAACAGATCAGATTTTTAGTATAAGACAGATTTTAGAAAAGAAATGGGAATATAATGGTACTGTACATCAACTATACGTAGACTTCAAAAAAGCATATGATTCAATTAAGAGGGAGAAATTATATAGTATCCTGCTGGAGTTCGGAATTCCTAAAAAGTTAGTTAGACTTATACGCATGTGTCTAAATGGCTCAACGAGTAGGGTGCGTGTAGGCAAACAGTTTTCAGACACTTTTGAAATCCAGAATGGGTTGAAGCAAGGAGATGCACTATCTCCTCTACTATTTAATTTTGTACTAGAGCATGCCATTAAATCTTTAGAGAATGAGGAAGGCTTACAACTGAATGGTATTAATAAGCTGTTAGTTTATGCTGATGATGTAGTACTACTGGCCGATAGCGAGGAGATACTAAAGGCCAACACGCACACACTATTGAGTAACACTAAGAAATTAGGACTGGAAGTAAATATCAGTAAAACTAAATATATGGTCACACGTAGAAATACATTATATAATGGAAATGGACAGCTAATGACAAATGAGGGAAATTTTGAGGAATTGGCTGAATTCAAATACCTAGGAACAATAATCACAAATAGGAATGAGATGCACAAAGAAATTAAACATAGGCTCAATTCTGGAAATGCATGCTATTATGCATTGCAGAGACTTTTGATGTCCCAACTCCTTTCAAAAAACGTTAAACTGAAAATATATAAAACTATTATTCTACCAGTTATATTATATGGGTGCGAAACATGGACTCTTACTTTAAGGGAGGAAAGGAGATTACGAGTATTTGAGAATAAAGTTCTTAGGAAAATTTTTGGACCAAAGAGAGATGAACAGACAGGTGAATGGAGAAGACTACATAACAATGAACTACATGGTCTTTATAGGAAGCCAGATATAATAAGAACAGTTAAGTCCCGTAGACTGCGGTGGGCAGGACATGTTGCACGTATGAGGAATGAAAGACGTGCATGGAAACTTCTTGTAGGAAAGCCAGAAGGAAAACGCCCAGTTGGTAGACCAAGAATGAGGTGGGAGAACAACATTAACTATGATTTGAGGGAAGTAGATTATACAGGGAATGATTGGAAAGCATTAGCTCAGGATAGGGATGTATGGAGAGCTTATGTCTGTGCGGCCATGAACCTACGGGTTCGATAGTGCCAGTGAGTAAGTAAGTATTATTATATTATTATTATTATTATTATTAATTATTTGTTTTATATTTTCCCATTCTACATCATCGCCTAATTATTTATCACGCCGCTTCATCAGACTATCCGACACTCGATCCCATCAGCACATTGTCCTTTATATCCCTCCTCATCACACTGCATATTATTCATTATCTTTTACGGTGTCACTTACCAAAACATGGAATTCCCTTCCGCCCTATGTCAGAGACTGTCAAACTATAACATCCTTCAAAAACAAACTAAAGAATTATTTAATAACAAACTAACTTATACACCTCATTGATAGTATTCTTTTAACAATTAATACATTTAATTATTTTTTAAAATAATATTAAGAATAACAAATATTTTTATTTGTTTTGTTTTAAATATTGTATAATCGTAAAATTAGTTTTCTATATCTCATTATTTCCCTTTGTGTTTTATATACATTAGACAGGGACAATTTAATATGTCTTACTTGTATACATTTTATTATTAGTTTTAGTCTTAATTTTAACTAACATTAACTGGTTGTATTATAGATCGTAATATAATAGATATTATCTTTTTGATCAAATTTTTACTTAGTATTTAATATTAGAGTTAATTGAGATTGTTATATTCTGATGTAACATATGTTTGTCCTGGTGAGTGGAAGAAAAGGCCACATGGTCTTAACTCCACCAGGCTAAATAAATCTAAAATTAATATTATACCTATTTTATTTATTCAATATACTGTTCGGCTCCCCTTGCATATAAGTATTAATGCCATCTTATTTTAATAAATATGTCTTGTCCTATGTTTCCTCAACTATTTATTCTTTCTTTATATATTTCTTCCATCTTGTTGCTAATATAAATTTTGCTTGGATATATTAATTCACTACTTCATTACTTTTTGTAGATTACAGTTATGGGCAATGACAATACGTGACGTTCATTTTCAAAGTATTTGCCTTATATTGGAAAAAAGTCAATCGCAAGCGAAACTTTAGGGTGTCTATTGCATCATTCGAATCAAGAAAACCACGTGAGACCTCGATCAGAATAATATAATAGTTCTGAAAGCGCAACGATTATGCACTTGACCTTCATAAAAACGCGAATGAAAATCATTACTCATTCTGTTTATTGAGAGAGATCGTTGCCTTGGAATAAACCAACTGGCTGGGTATGTATAGTCATTTGTTGGTTCTGACTGTAAAATTGCTGTGTATATTTAGGTGAAATATGAATATAGCAATTAAATGATTCTACAATATTGGTTGTTTACATTTTTACCAGGCATTCGTGTAATTTTTACTTTAATATAATTTTAGTAATTACGTTTCGTTTGATTCTCGTGTTAATTGAAATCAGTGATCCAATATCAATAGACCAGTTCATTAAATACAACCTGTAGCGTGAATATTACAACAAATAAATAACAATTAATTTAATACAAAATTAGGCTATTCTTTAGAATGACTTACCCTTGATTTTTTTCAGTTTATTATTCTGAATTGTTGAATCCCCGATTTCTATTTATAGTTTCAGTTCTCCACAATTTTAGTTGAAATAATTTACTTTTTAATCTGCATTCTCTTAAAATTAGGTGACATTTTGTCCTCTAATCGTATAAATAAGATTAATTCGAACTTCTTAAAAAAATCATCATCCAGGGATTAAGTCTGTTGGCTCGTTCCGGTTTCATGAAAGCTAGAATTGTTAAAATTGTTCAGACCATCTTTTGTGTGGGCGTCCAACATTTCTCCTTCCGTACGGTTTATAATTTAGCAATAATTTTGGAAATCTTTCTTCTGGCATTCTATCAACATGTTCTTTCCAGTCGTTCCTGTATTTAATTATTCGGTCTGTAAGTTTGAAAATATTTAGTTTATTTTTTATATCTTGATTTCTTTTCTTATCCTTACTTACTCACTGGCACTATCGAACCCGTAGGTTCATGGCCGCGCGGACATAAGCTCTCCATACATCCCTATCCTGAGCTAATGCTTTCCAATCATTCCCTGTATAATCTACTTCCCTCAAATCTGGTTAATGTTGTTCTCCCACCTCATTCTTGGTCTACCAACTGGGCGTTTTCCCTCTGGCTTTCCTACAAGAAGCTTCCATGCACGTCTTTCATTCCCCATACGTGCAACATGTCCTGCCCATCACAGCCTACAAGACTTAACTGTTCTTATTATATCTGGCTTCCTATAAAGACTATGTAGTTCATTGTTATGTAGTCTTCTCCATTTACCTGTCTTTGGCATGGGTTCCCTGAAGTAGTCCCCGCCCGGAGAACCGAATGGGGGACTATTTGACCTCCGGAAAATTTTACCCCAGTTGAACCCATGTCCGCATTTCTTGACGGTTGTATTTTTACGGTGAAAGGTCGTCACTCCTTCGACCAAGGTACTTTTTTCGTCTGGCTCATGACCTTCGACCAGTCCGGCATGGGTAACCCTATCAGCAGCAATGCTACCGCCGGCATAGCTATCGGGATCATTTAAGCACACAAGCCACTCCACCACGACAAGGTAAATATACCATGGAGGGTTTCTTTTCTTATCCAGCTGAGTATATCCATGCTATATTTCTTAAAAATCTCATCTCAGCTCTTTCCAATCTTTGTTCTTGTCTTTTAGTGATCGTTAAACATTCTTAAAGAAATGTGAAGTGATAAGTGTGTATCCATATTGATTAATTATGGAGAGCCTAAGATTTATAATTTTCTCGGTCCTGGTGTATAATTTCTGGTTCCGGGGTTCGAGGATTCAAACGGGAAGGGCGTTACAAATCCTGAACATAATTTTTTTATAAACGGAAGTAAACCCGTGTGTCCCGTGTCGTATGTTTCATGCACGTAAAAAACTTGAATCCTGAACTAGTACTCTGGACAAAATGTAATGAAGCTTCAAACCCAGATTTGAACTAAAACTATAATGAATTATCGTTAAATAAAATGCTTTCACATATTATTTCATAAATTCCGATTACACTGGTCAACATGATTTTTGTCTCATGACTACCAATAGTTGTACTTAATGCAGTTTTTTTTATCGTGTTTTCAAATATGTATTCGGAATTTCTCCATCACCCACAGTTTTTTTAATTTCAATTAATGGATTTAAATAATTATTTTATAATAAACCTTTTTTCGGCCATTTGTCCATTGTAAAATAGATCCAAATGAGCTAACTAAGGAGATTTAAGCTACAGAAAAGAGATATCAAGGCAAATGGAGTCCTAATATGCTGGCCGATTATTGTTGGAATATCAAGAGGGATGCTCCACAGCCGAAATATAGCAGAAAATTTTCATTTCTTACTTCCTAGGCGGGTCCGAATGTTCGAATATTGTGTAGTTACGAATGTAGAAAATATTAAAGTGTTTGAAATTATAAATGCCTGTCTCTCAGAAACGTTGCGTGATGGAGAAAAATCGATATCATATTTGAATTCTGGAGAAAACGTATTATCAGAATCACATATTTTTCTTTCTGAGACAAAAAAAAAATGTTTCTTTTTTGATGCTCAGTGTCTTATAGACCTTGAAGATCAATAAATCTATCTACATATTTTCATAAAACTGAAAGCATAGAAAAATGAAGTAGTTAAATATATACATAAGTTATTAAATTTTGAAATTTAATAAATGATTCATATTTAATGTGTAAAAACACAAATATTAATAATAACTAACTGATTGGTGTGCATTAGTCTAATATATTACTGTTGTATGTATACAATATATTTGTAAATTTCCAAGTAGTTAACACTTGTTTGTAAATTTTGTCATAAATTATAATTTGAGAAAAAATATTTGGTGTACGATATAACAAATAGTTTTGTTCTAATAGTTTCTAGCGATTGAGTTACATTGTTGTATTTATTAATTCTATCTTGAAAAATATTGATCCATCGCTTTACAAATTTCACTTCATTATGTTAATGATGTCCACCGCTGTCGTCTCGAGGTAGCGTGCTGCCTTGTCACGCAGCGGGCCCGAGTTCGATCCCCGGTCGGGGCAGTTTTTTCTGGGTGAGGTTTTTATCGGGGTTTTTCCTCACCTGTAAGACAAATGTCAGGAAACCTTTAAGGCCCAAGCGGTCCCCGAAAAAATATGGCCATCATCTTTATCATCATCATCATCATCCTTATCATTATCATCATCATCATCCTTCACCGGTGTGGAAAGCAACAGGAAGCTACCACACCTACAATTCCCTAGTAAAGCTGCAAGCATAGCATGAAAATGCTATGATTGCAGTGAAGGACCTGCCTTCGGGCAGAATTACTATGGATGGATGGATGTATGTTAATAATATAATATCGTAATAAAGTCTTCTGGTGACCGAACACTGAATTATTTTCAAATTAAATTATATATTAAAATCAAAGTGTGTTGGTGAGTTATATAATATTGTAGTTGTAATAATATAATAGTTTTGATTTAGGGCGCAGAAACTAATCATTGATCAAGTAAAAAATTACACATTTATAACTTCAATAATGTAATAAGTTCTTCTTCACTTCACGGGCAAAATGTCTGTTCCGCCTCACAGTTGTTCTGTCCATCTTTTCCCTGGCATTCCTTGAACCTCTTGGCTTGTAGTTAAATGCTGCTTTTGGTAATCTTGTTTCGTTCATTCTTTCTATATGTCTAAACCATTTTTCTCTATATCCTTTGATTTTATCATTTAATGGATATATATTTAACTCTGTTCTTATATCTTCATTCTTTAACCGATCCATTCTTGTACAGCCTTTTGTTCTTCTAAGGCAGTTCATTTCTACGCTTTGTATTCTACTTTGTAATTTTTTGGTCATTACCCAAGTTTCACTCCCATAAAGTAATGCAGGAACTGCCAATGTTTAATATAACAAGTAAAATAACGAATTAAAAGCACAAAGATAAGATATCAGGTGCATCTAGAACTATTAGGAGTGTAACTAGAATTAAAACAACTTTTTCAGAAAGTCAGTAAGGAATACTTTGTTCTCCTGATATTACCGTTGAAGCTATACAAATTTGAAAACATTTAACCATTATCTTTGACGTATCTTGATGATGGTTTTTAATATTAAATCTATAGGCTAAGCTTAAAAAATTGTCACGTGATTTACAACGATATATTTGATGTTTTTAGTTATTCATCAGCTTCAAGGACTAGACCTTAAGGTCTGTTCCGATGTCATGCTAGAATTGGTCTGTCCATCTTTTACTGGGTCTTCCTACATTTCTTCGCCCTAGTGATTTGTAATGAAGAATCTGTTTCGGAATTCTATTGATGTGGTCCATCCATTCATCTCTGTATTGTGCAATTATATCTAATAGTTTGAATATATTAATTTCTCTTCCTATATTTTCATTTCGAACTCGATCTGTTATTGTACATTGCTTAGAAACCTCATAATTTTTAATTATTGTTTTCAAAATTTTATTTGAAGTACTGCATAATATACTGTTTTGAACAAACATTTGGTAGGTTTGTAACAGGATTTAGAAACTGGAAATATTTCCTGATTTTTTTAATATATAAATTTCACTTTAGATGTAATGTCAATTCTTCTTGTATCGGCACTTCTTGTATCGGCACTTCTTGTATCGGCACTTCTTGTATCGGCACTTCTTGTATCGGCACTTCTTGTATCTCATAAACACGATTGCACGTCTGACAAAAAAGAATGGAAAAACTGTGCTTAAACTAGCGTGAAATATTTTCAAAGTCCTATAGAACAACCGTGCGCATGCGCCAGAATTTATAGAGCCAACGTTAACCCACAATCGAACCACATATCGATTATCATCCTCGATTACTATCCGTCGGTATGAAATTTAAATCACTAATATTTGCAATAAATCCGCAAATCTATGTTAATAATATTAGAATTACCAAACGTTTATTAAAAATGGGTGTAAACTTATCACTTCCTAACGCTGGTCCAACCAGCGACAGAAATATCGTAGGCTAAGTAATATACTCTGTGGAGAAAATAGCAGTTAGCATCACAATATTGTCTAATCCATCCATAGTAATTCTGCCCGAAAGCAGGTCCTTCACTGCAATCATAGCACTTTCATGCTATGCTTGCAGCTTTACTAGGGAATTGTAGGTGTGGTAGGTTCCCGTTGCTTTCCACACCGGTGAAGGATGATGATGATGATAAAGATGATGATGATGGCCATATGATTTCGGGGATCGTTTGGGCCTTAACGTTTTCCTGACATTTGTCTTACAGGTGACGAAAACCCCGTTAAAAACCTTACCCAGAAAAACTGCCCCGACCGGGGATTGAACCAGGGCCCGCTGCGTGACAAGGCAGCACGCTACCTTGACCACAGTGTGGACATATTGTCTAATAGTGTTATAATATTGTAATTTGCACATTTAAATAAATATTTAAAAATTGTCTAATAATGATATGAAAATTGTTTGAAAAAGTTTAAAATATTAAATAATGTTAGTAAATACACAAGAAGAGCTATAGTTTATAACAATATAACTGAAAAATCAAGCGCTAGTAGAAGTGCAGTTGAGCCAAGAAAACTTAGATTCTATATTTTCTAAATTTCATAAAAGTTTGAAATGTGATTGCTATTGGTCAACACATTCAATGTATCAATGCTCTTATATGAAATGGCTCTTGGAGAGTTGGAAATAACTGAAACCATTTAAAGAAAGAAACATTGACAGAACGGTGTACTTTTTAGCACACTCGATAGTCTAGTTGTCCCGCGCCGTAGCCGAGTTGTTAAGACAAGAAGCCTTGGCGCAGAGCTACAGCACTTGCGCTAGTTCGAGTCCCCATGGGGGAGGAAATTCTCTCATGGAATTTCGGCAGAATGGGACCGGTGCACACCCAGCATCGTGAGACATTTGTGTAGCTACAATAAGTAGCGACTCCAGGTTGAGAAGACCAGCTATAACGGCTGGAGGACCCGACATGCTAACCACACGTCACCCCTACACTGGCTTCATGATCGACTACCTCTGATTAGCACATGTGGTTGTGAGGCCAGCAACCGGCTGGTAAGCCAAGGGCCTTCTAGGCTTGTCGCGCTTTGAGAAGATATTCTAGTTAAAATATTAACACTAATGAAATATTAGCAAGTAATTTTAAATTATTGTTTGTATTTCTAGTTCATAAATGAGATGGAAAATCAGCAACGAGAATTTCAAGAAGGTTTAGATGACCAGCAGTCCGAAAATAATACAGTGAACTTTCGCCAATCTACCGAAGAGTCTTCTAATATTAAAATCGATGTTAACCGACAGCGCGAAGAACAAGAGGTTGGACAAGGAGCTCTACTGGACATTAAATCAAGTCCGGTTGTTCAATTAGATACAAAGATTTCATCGTTGAACAAAATCGTCTTCAAAGAGAGCAAAGTGAGGCCTTATTCCCCTTATCAATGTGTATTCTTCAATAAATCAGGGGATTCTATACGCCGGTCCAGAGAATCAGTTCAGATATCAGAACAAGTGTCCGAGAAACCTGTTACGGTTGATAAATATCAACTTTCAAATTTACGAATTGTAGAAGTTCCTAAAACAGATAAAAATGAAGAAAAAACTGAAGACTTAACTGAGAGTTCATGGGCGCAATCAGTGTGTCCAGACGAAGATGGGGGTTCTATTGATATTCCCGGTGAAACGGTTAGAAAAGAAGTTGAACAAGCTCTACTGGACATTAAATCAAGTCCGGTTGTTCAATTAGATACAAAGATTTCCTCGTTGAACAAAATGGTCTTCAAAGAGAGCAAAGTGAGGCCTTATTCCCCTTATCAATGTGTATTCTTCAATAAATCAGGGGAATCTATAAGCCGGTCCACAGAATCAGTTCAGATATCAGAACAAGTGTCCGAGAAACCTGTTACAGTTGATAAATATCAACTTTCAAATTTACCAATTGTAGAAGTTCCTAAAACAGATAAAAATGAAGAAAAAACTGAAGACTTAACTGAGAGTTCATGGGCGCAATCAGTGTGTCCAGACGAAGATGGGGATTCTATTGATATTCCCGGTGAAACGGTTAGAAAAGAAGTTGAACAAGCTCTACTGGACATTAAATCAAGTCCGGTTGTTCAATTAGATACAAAGATTTCCTCGTTGAACAAAATGGTCTTCAAAGAGAGCAAAGTGAGGCCTTATTCCCCTTATCAATGTGTATTCTTCAATAAATCAGGGGAATCTATAAGCCGGTCCACAGAATCAGTTCAGATATCAGAACAAGTGTCCGAGAAACCTGTTACGGTTGATAAATATCAACTTTCAAATTTACGAATTGTAGAAGTTCCTAAAACAGATAAAAATGAAGAAAAAACTGAAGACTTAACTGAGAGTTCATGGGCGCAATCAGTGTGTCCAGACGAAGATGGGGGTTCTATTGATATTCCCGGTGAAACGGTTAGAAAAGAAGTTGAACAAGCTCTACTGGACATTAAATCAAGTCCGGTTGTTCAATTAGATACAAAGATTTCCTCGTTGAACAAAATGGTCTTCAAAGAGAGCAAAGTGAGGCCTTATTCCCCTTATCAATGTGTATTCTTCAATAAATCAGGGGAATCTATAAGCCGGTCCACAGAATCAGTTCAGATATCAGAACAAGTGTCCGAGAAACCTGTTACAGTTGATAAATATCAACTTTCAAATTTACCAATTGTAGAAGTTCCTAAAACAGATAAAAATGAAGAAAAAACTGAAGACTTAACTGAGAGTTCATGGGCGCAATCAGTGTGTCCAGACGAAGATGGGGATTCTATTGATATTCCCGGTGAAACGGTTAGAAAAGAAAGTTGAACAAGCTCTACTGGACATTAAATCAAGTCCGGTTGTTCAATTAGATACAAAGATTTCCTCGTTGAACAAAATGGTCTTCAAAGAGAGCAAAGTGAGGCCTTATTCCCCTTATCAATGTGTATTCTTCAATAAATCAGGGGAATCTATAAGCCGGTCCAGAGAATCAGTTCAGATATCAGAACAAGTGTCCGAGAAACCTGTTACGGTTGATAAATATCAACTTTCAAATTTACGAATTGTAGAAGTTCCTAAAACAGATAAAAATGAAGAAAAAACTGAAGACTTAACTGAGAGTTCATGGGCGCAATCAGTGTGTCCAGACGAAGATGGGGGTTCTATTGATATTCCCGGTGAAACGGTTAGAAAAGAAGTTGAACAAGCTCTACTGGACATTAAATCAAGTCCGGTTGTTCAATTAGATACAAAGATTTCCTCGTTGAACAAAATGGTCGTCAAAGAAAGCAAAGTGAGGCCTTATTCCCCTTATCAATGTGTATTCTTCAATAAATCAGGGGAATCTATAAGCCGGTCCAGAGAATCAGTTCAGATATCAGAACAAGTGTCCGAGAAACCTGTTACGGTTGTTAAATATCAACTTTCAAATTTACAATTTGTAGAAGTTCCTAAAACAGATAAAAATGAAGAAAAAACTGAAGACTTAACTGAGAGTTCATGGGAGCAATCAGTGTGTCCAGACGAAGATGGGGGTTCTATTGATATACCCGGTGAAACGGTTAGAAAAGAAGTTGAACAAGCTCTACTGGACATTAAATCAAGTCCGGTTGTTCAATTAGATACAAAGATTTCCTCGATGAACAAAATGGTCGTCAAAGAAAGCAAAGTGGGGTGTTATTTCCCTCTTCAATATGTATTCTCCAAAAAATCAGAGGAATCTATAAGTCGGTTCAGGGAATCGGTTCAGAAATCAGAACAAGTGTCCGAGAACCCTGCTATGGTTGATAAATATCTTTTTCGAAATTTACAATTTGCAGAAGTTCCTAAAACAGATAACTGTGAAGACTTAACTGAAAGTTCATGGGAGCAATCAGTGTGTCCAGGCGAAGATAGGGGTTCTATTGATATTCCCGGTGAAACGGTTAGAAAAGAAGTTGAACAAGGAGCTCTACTGGACATTAAATTAAGTCCAGTTGATCAATTAGATACAGAGTGTTCATCGATGAACAAAATAGTTGTCAAAGAAAGTAAAGTAAAGCATTGCTTCCCACTTCAGTATTTATTATCCAATAATTCAGAAGAATGTATAAGTCAGTCGAGTGAATCTGTTCAGATACCAGAACAAGCGTCCGAGAACCTTGTTACGGTTGATAAATATGAACTTGCAGATTCAGAACTTGTAGAAAATCCTAAAATAGACAACTTTGAAGAAAAAACTGAAAATTTAACTGAAAGTCCATGGGTGCAATCAATGTGTTCAGAAGAAGAGGGGAGTTGTATTGATATTCCCGGTGAAACGGTTGGAAAAGAAGTTCCTGAAATCATGGAAGAAGACGCTGAATCACTTTCTGAAACAGGAGAATGTCCTTGCAACTTTTTAGACTTCACAAAATTATCTGGCTTTGAAAACTCAAAGATATTGGATATAGTTCAACATGCGTTCACATCATATGAAGCCCTTAAATCTGTTCTTGAATCTGCAGCTATTGGAGTCAAACATACACCTTCGTCTGATAAAAAAGTTCTTCCAAATTGTCCTCCAGCAATGTACTATCGTCTTGTAGCGACATCTCTAAATCTCGCTTCAGCATCTGTGAAGTGTCTGGTTTCAATGAATTATATGGAGATTATATCCATCGCCAAGGATAGAAATCTAGACGTTGTGAATGTTTTGTTACCAATATATCACGATGTTATGACCGTCTGTCAAAACTTAGCTGCAGAATGTCAAACGATACATATAAATTATCTGTCATTTGCTGTTTCGCAGGAAGGACTTGAGCAACCAACCATCGTTCACGATGAAATAATGGGACAGCTTCAAAATACGTACCAAACGTTTTACGATACCATTCGTACGTTGCAAGATGAGTATGAACAAATATTGGAAGCTGAAGATATTGATTGAAACTTTATTTCATTTTAGATTGTGTTTTTTTAAAAAATAGGCCGATGCCAAATCGAAGGCATTTTGTTTTTAATTAATTTTGATATTTTATGAATAACATAAGGGAAATACGAAATCTATAAAAAATTCTGTATTCAGGTTATTAGACATAAATACCCCATATATTTTAATCACATGAATTATATCGCTAAAATGCGAAAATATTCAATATTTTGTATGACATATTAAGCATTTAAATCATGAAGAATTTTCTGAACATATTAGTTAGTATATTAGTTTAATTTCAAGTTATACAAGTTAATATAGGCGTATGTATTTGTAATTTGTATTTATGGGTAGATTAATTTTATCTGTAGTAGGGGGTACGTTGGTAAATCTTAAACTGTATTTTGTATTTTAAAATTTAATTAGATTCTGTTGTATTAACAATATAGAAACATTAATTCAATTTTATAGCGTCGGGTGTTCTTATGGTTACATCAAGATTTTAAAATCATACTACAAATCTATATTGTACAATATTCTCTTCAACTTGATAATGTTGCTTCTTTACATTACATTAAAATCTGCCCTTTATTTTCTACCGCATTTCATTACTTCACAAAATATGACGTACTAGTTTGGTCATCATCCAGGGATTAAGCCTGTTGGCTCTTTCCGGTTCCACGAAATTGTTTAAATTGTTCAGACCATCTTCTGTGTGGGCGTACAACATTTATATCTCCTTCCGCACGGTTTATAATTTAGCAATAATTTTGGAAATCTTCCTTCTGGCATTCTATCAACATCTTTCCAGTCGTTCCTATATTTAATTATTAGGTCTGTAAGTTTGAAAATATTTAGTTCCTTTCTTATATCTTCATTTCTTTTCTTATCCAGCAGAGTATATCCTGCTATATTTCTTAAAAATCTCATCACAGCTGCTTCCAAACTTTGTTCTTGTCTTTTAGTGATCGTCCAACATTCTAATCCATACAGGAGCATCCATTACTTTATAAAATTAAATTTTTGTTTCTTTTTCTTGTGTTTTGAAGGGTTCTTTTAATAGTGCCACACATTAGATTTTATTTATTTATTTTGTCATTAATATCTTCAATTTTAACATATGGTAAATTGAAACCTAGATATTTAAAACTGTTCTAACTAACCCACTGGCACTATCGAACCCGTAGGTTCATGGCCGCGTGGACGTATGCATTCCATATATCCCTATCCTGAGCCAATATTTTCCAATCATCCCCTGTATAATCTACTTCCCTTTAAAACTGTTCACTTGCTATAAAATTTTATTATCAATTACTATTTTTGCTCTTAAGGTATCATGTCCTTTAAATGCTCAAATTTTAGTTTTATTCTTCGAAATTTTTAAATTGTAATTGGCACTTACTTTTTTCCAAATTAAAAATACCTCTTTGTAGATCATGTAGTTTTCATTATTAATTACATTTAATCTAAATAATGCGTCTTTTGGTCAAAATAATGTGCCATGATTTGTGTCTCAATCGCTCACACATATTCAGTTCCAATGCAAAATTATCCGATGAAAACGCAGCGTGATTTGCATTTTTTCTCTGGTAATTTATTAAAACATACTACATATCGTGTTGGGATTGATAATTACACTGAGCAACAAAAAAATAAATATTTTTTGTCTCGGAAAGAATATGTGATTCTGATAGTATTTGTTTCTTCTGAATTCGTATATGATATCGGTTTTTCTCCATCACGCAAGGTTTCTGAGAGGCAGTAATTTATAATTTCAAACACTTTAATATTTTCTACATTCGTAACTACACAATATTCGAACATTCGGACTCACCTAGAAAGTAATAAATGATGATTTACTGCTCTATTTCGCCTGTGGAGCATCCCTCTTGATGGTCCAACAATAATCGGCCAGCATATTAGGATTCCATTTGCCTTGATATCTCGTTTCCATTGCTGAAGTAATTCGAGTTAGCTCATTTGGTTTTATTTTACAA
Source organism: Diploptera punctata (assembly GCA_030220185.1). Lineage (NCBI taxonomy): Eukaryota > Metazoa > Arthropoda > Insecta > Blattodea > Blaberidae > Diploptera > Diploptera punctata. Next base: position 183,037 of record JASPKZ010008382.1, on the reverse strand, counting down.
TGGACAAATGGATGAAAAACGTTTACTAAACAATAATTATTTAAATCCATTAATTGAAATTTAAATTAAAAAAACTGTGGGTGATGGAGAAATTCCAAATACATATTTGAAAATACGATAAAAAAACTGCGTTAAGTACAACTATTGGTATTCATGAGACAAAAATCATGTTGACCAGTGTTATTGTACAAGCGGCCATGAAAGCCTTCTTTGTTCTATTAAACTCATTTAACAAAACTTTAATAATTAATACGTTTTATGGTTGTTTATACCTTTATCTGTTAGCACTTGTTAAAATATAAATTTGAGTATTTTATTACTAAAATAACATTTATTCATCGGAGCCAACCAATTAATTTACATTAGTGTTTACGTGTATCCATTAACTGCAATAAATGTATATTTCAATAGGTTCTAATTAAATTCTAGTTTTTAAGATTGATTGAAATGTAATTACTCTGTTTTATATCAAATAACTTAATTCCAATGTTTAAATGTATATTTTCAAATTACTTGTACAAAAAGTTGTTTCCAATTTGTTTTATGACAATAAACAGAACTGATTGGATAATAATTAAAGTAATAAAATGTATGGTTTGTTTTATATTGAATGATTTAAGAAGCTTATTACCAGCTGTGTAACTTGCAAACAACCCTGTTCTACTATAAAAAAGTTCCATTTATAGATTAAATAGATAATCGATACTAGTAAAATTCGTGGTAAGGTTCCGTTGAGATCTTAATTCACAGTAATATAATGTACGGTTAAAAACTATAAAATAGTTAGCTACCCTGTAGGTACGTCTCCTCAACTTATTTTAAAACTCAAGGTCTTTCGGCTCTAGTCTCATCATCAGCAGAATGCATTAGGTACGTACTTGTTGAACCTTGTTGAAGCACTGACTTGATTGTGAGAATTTTGTACAGAGGATTGTGTGGACTTATTCTTAATGAGAAAACAGCCAATCCACACAATCCACTATACAAAATACCATTAAGTCAGTGCTTCAACAAGGGTATTTTCCTTTATGAGGAAGTTGGCAGTCAGTTAGTCACTGCAAAATATTGCTATGACCTATTCAGAATGGTAAAAAGAGCTGCTTTCTTTATTATGACTATTTAACTCGTGCCCCAAATGGGAGTCAATGACCTATCACATTTCAATGATTTCTGTTTTACAACCAATCAGAGTCGTGTTTCACGAAATATTTATCAGTGTTATAATTACCATATTAAAGAAAGCTCCTCCTTTTTAATATTCTGAACAGGTCTGACCATTATTTTGCAGTGACTGAGTCTCTAAGAAATACGGCTACCAGATTGTACATATAGTGCACATAGCGCTTGCAGGAGTTAATATAAAAACATTTGTAGCAATTGATTATACCACCAGAAAAAGAAACCACTGTTTGCACTTTCTTAAATGTATTTTTTCCCAGGTAATAATCCAGAAAAATATAATTGTCATATTTACATCATACATCAGAAATGAATTAATATACACATTGATGCGTTTCATTTTTTCTCCGCTAGAGAGCATTGTTACAATATTGCGTTCGTTTGGCAATAAATAGTATGATCTGGTTGCAGTGATATACAAAAGAAGCAGATGAAGCGTACCTATCGTTTCTCATTTGTTTTCAAACATCGCCGTTTACATTAAATATATAAATATTTTTAAAATAACTATAGTTAAATAATGATTTGTGAGTAAACAGCTTAATTGTATTCGTTAAATAGTCCTAACAAATGAAACTATTGATTTCCAAATTCTCTAGATAAATTGGAAATCACTCGTGGCATTACTTATGATAAACTTTTTGGTAAATCCTAGGCGAAAAACGACTGTGATTGGTTGTAAATAAAAAATCATGTGATAGGTGATTGACTCCCATTTGGGGCATGAGTTAAGGTCATTGTAAAGTTCTAAGTAATTTAAAGTTGTCACTTTAAACCTTTCTGCTCTAACATTTTGAGTTACTAGAGAAATATTCAGATTTAGAATAACTGGATTTGAACTCGTAGTCTGCAGTAAGGGCATTCAATGTTTGATTAATGTGTATTATTACTACAAAGTGGGAGCATTTGTGTTGGGAGAGAACAAGAAGCTTGGGCAGTGCTGACTACAACAAAACCTTGGCATTAATCTTGGTATAAGAGTTTTTGTGACATCCAGGACGAGGAAATGCGTCTTGAGCGCCCACAGTCTGCGGAAATCTTCTCTACTAATAACATTCCTACTATCGTCAATTGTTTTTCCGTTCCAACACATTTTCTTATGCAACAGCAAAGTTTCGTTAAAAAAAACTGTACGATTCTTGACTATATATTATTTAATTCTTTTTATCATTTTAGGCTGTATAATCGAGCCATTTAGTTAAATGTAGCGTTGGAGATTCACATTCAGTAGGTCCCAGTTTCAAACCCTGGTTCCGACCAACCTGAAGTTTATCATGTCCGTGGCCGTGGCGTAGTCGGTAGAGACCCTACCTTCCACTCCGGCGACCCGGGTTCGATTCCCGGCGGGGTAGAGGATTTTAAATCTCCACCTTGGGTCTGGGTGTGTTTGTCCTGTCCTTGTGTCTATGTGAGAATTAAAGAAAGCTATCACGATGCCGGATGATGATGATGATGATGATATATATCATTATCCGGTATCATGGCAGCTGCCGCCGTCTTCCGGAAACCAATCGTCATTCCTCTCTATCCATCCATTGATCTTCCTCCATTCCTCTGATATTCATAGCAGCTTGTACCCCTTCTATCCAAGTTTTCTTCGGTCTTCCTCTCTTCCTCCTTTCCATTGGGATCCATTCCATAACAATTTTTGGCAATCTTTGCTCTGGCATTCGTTTGACATGACCATACCACTGCAATATGTTCTTTTCTATGATGTCTATGACGTCCGGCTCCTCTTGTACACCCATAATTTCCCTTATTTCTTTATTTCGTATTCTATCCATTCTAGATTTTCCAGCTGATCTTCTTAAACATCCATTTCTGTACTTAAAATTCTTTTCATTTCCCTGGTAGGAATTTGCCAGACTTCAGCACCATATGTTAAAATGCTCTGAATTATGGTTTGATATATTTGTAATTTTATATTTTTTGTAATATTATATATATACTTACTTACTCACTGGCACTATCGAACCCGAAGGTTCATGGCCGCGCGGACATAAGCTCTCCATACATCCCTATCCTGAGCTAATGTTTTCCAATCATTCCCTGTATAATCCACTTCCCTCAAATCATAGTTAATGTTGTTCTCCCACCTCATTCTTGGCCTACCAACTGGGCGTTTTCCCTCTGGCTTTCCTACAAGAAGCTTCCATGCCCGTCTTTCATTCCCCATACGTGTAACATGCCCTGCCCATCGCAGTCTACGAGACTTAACTGTTCTTATTATATCTGACTTCCTATAAAGACCATGTAGTTATTATATATTATTATTAGATTAGAACATGTCACAAATAAAGAAATTAGAAACATAATGGAAGCAGAAGAAAGCATAATTGAAAGAATTGAGGAGAAAGAATTAAAGTGGTTAGGACATGACTTAAGAATGGAAGATGAGCGATGGCCAAAGCAACTATATGAATGGCATCCGAACAGAAAGAAGAAAAGAGGGAGACCAAGGTTAACATGGAAGGAAAACATGAAGACAGTAATGCAAGCTAGAGGGCTAAGCATCGAAGATGCCCAAGACCGTAGGCTTTGGAGGTTTGGCACGGAAAGACGGCAGCAGCTGTAAAACCCGAAGATAGATAGAGATTATTATTATTTTTATTATTTATTATTATTATTATTTATTAAAGATAGTGAAAACTATGTATATGTTGGCCTACTTATATGGAGATAATAGTATATTAGTATTTTTATTGTGTTGCGTTGTTTTAAGTGCTAGAGCGACGTGATATATTAAGGGATCGACTGAATTTATCAGAAGAAAAGAAACATATCTTAATCTAGAAGATGTTCAAAGTCAGCCAGAGTTGAGAAAAGAGAGTGCAATCAAAAAGAAAATAGTTAGGCAGATTGCCAATCCCTTGACATGGTTCAGCTTCTGATTTATTACAACTTGCAACACTCAAGGTGGATAAATTCTTCCTTTTTATTTCTTGTATTAAGGGAAAATGTAACCTTACATATATCTACAACGCTTGGTCAAAATACTTTAATGCCACTGGAAGGTTATCAATGATTTCTTCCTTTGGTTCTACGGTCCTCGAAGAAGCTTGGCCTCCTTCATAATAACTGTCCATTCTTCTCTATTACTAGCTTTCTGTCTCCATCTTTTCATCTTTAGTCTTCCTCAACATTATCTAACGATCTGTCTTCCAACCTTTCTTCTTCCTTTTGGTTTCCCTTCTAAATGATTTTTGTCTCATGAGTACCAATAGTTGTACTTAATGCAGTTTTTTTATCGTGTTTTCAAATATGTATTCGAGATTTCTCCATAATCCACAGTTTTTTTTAAATTTCAAATTCAATTAATGGATTTAAATAATTATTTTCTTAATAAACGTTTTTTCGTCCATTTGTTCATTGTAAAATAAACCCAAATGAGCTCACTCAGGAGATTTCAGCTATGGAAAAGAGATATCAAGGCAAGTGGGATCCTAATATGCTGGCCGATTATTGTTGGACCATAAAGAGGGATGCTCCACAGGCGAAATATACTTACTTACTTACTTACTCACTGGCACTATCGAACCCGTAGGTTCATGGCCGCACGGACATAAGCTCTCCATACATCCCTATCCTGAGCTAATGCTTTCCAATCATTCCCTGTATAATCTACTTCCCTCAAATCATAGTTAATGTTGTTCTCCCACCTCATTCTTGGTCTACCAACTGGGCGTTTTCCTTCTGGCTTTCCTACAAGAAGTTTCCATGCACGTCTTTCATTCCCCATACGCGCAACATGTCCTGCCCATCGCAGTCTACGGGACTTAACTGTTCTTATTATATCTGCTTCCTATAAAGACCATGTAGTTCATTGTTATGTAGTCTTCTCCATTCACCTGTCTGTTCATCTCTCTTTGGTCCAAAAATTTTCCTAAGAACTTTATTCTCAAATGCTCGTAATCTCCTTTCCTCCCTTAAAGTAAGAGTCCATGTTTCGCACCATATAATATAACTGGTAGAAGAATAGTTTTATATATTTTCAGCTTAACGTTTTTTGAAAGGAGTTGGGACATCAAAAGTCTCTGCAATGCATAATAGCATGCATTTCCAGAATTGAGCCTATGTTTAATTTCTTTGTGCATCTCATTCCTATTTGTGATTATTGTTCCTAGGTATTTGAATTCAGCCAATTCCTCAAAATTTCCCTCATTTGTCATTAGCTGTCCATTTCCATTATATAATGTATTTCTACGTGTGACCATATATTTAGTTTTACTGATATTTACTTCCAGTCCTAATTTCTTAGTGTTACTCAATAGTGTGTGCGTGTTGGCCTTTAGTATCTCCTCGCTATCGGCCAGTAGTACTACATCATCAGCATAAACTAACAGCTTATTAATACCATTCAGTCGAAATATAGCAGAAAATAACCATTTCTTACTTTCCAGATGAGCCCGAACGTTCGAATATTGTGTAGTTACGAATGTAGAAAATATTAAAGTGTTTGAAAACCTTGCGTGATGGAGTAAAACCAATATATTTGAATTCAAGAGACAAAATACTATCTGAATCACATATTTTCCTTTCTGAGACAAACAAAAAAAGATTTTTTGTTGCTCAGTGTTATTATTTCAATTCCTGGTTTGTTCTAATTCTCCATATATCTTTTCGCTGCACTGCTACATATATCTTAGTATTTTCCTTTCCCATGCATTTAATATGTATTTACCTTTTTTCTGATAATGTCCATGTTACACTTCCAAACATAACTATTGATTTCAACATTGTTTTATGTTTTAATTTTTGCTATCCTCCTTATTGTTTTTTAATTAAAAATTAAAAGCCGTAATTTGGACAATAGAAATTCATTAATTTAAAAATTAAAAGTCTGTCTTCACACACATATTAATTAATGTTCGCTGTTGAATGAAATCAGAGATGAACAGACAGGCGAATGGAAAAAACTACATAACAATGAACTACATGGTCTCTATAGGAAGCCAGATATAATAAGGACAGTTAAGTCTCGTAGACTGCGATGGGCAGGACATGTTGCACGTATGGGGAATGAAAGAGGTGCATGGAAGTTTATTTAAGGTAAACCAGAGGGAAAATGCCGAGTTTGTAGATCAAAATGAGGTGGGAGAATACCATTATCCATGATTCGAGGGAAGTAGATTATACAGGGGATGATTGGGAAACATTAGCTCAGGGTAGGGATATATGGAGAGCTTATGTCCGTGCGGCCATGAACCTACGGGTTCGATAGAGCCAGAGAGTTAATTAGTTAGTTCAATAAAATCACTAAAAGATTCATAATTTATATAATATTTCTTTAGTCTTCTTCTTCTTCTTCTTCAATTCACGGGCTAGGCAAATTGCCTGTTTCCGCCTCACAGTTGTTCTGTCCATCTTTTCACTGGCCTTCCTACTTTCCTTGAACATCTTGCCATGTAGTTTAATGCTTCTCTTGGTAATCTTGTTACACTCATTCTTTCCACATGTGTAAACCATTTCTCTCTATATTCTCCGATTTTCTCATCCAATGAATATATATTTATCTCTGTTCTTGTATCTTCATTCCTTATCCGATCCAATCTTGTGCAGCCTTTTGTTCTTCTAAGGAAGTTCATTTCTGCGCTTTGTATTCTACTTTGCAATTTTTTGGTCATTACCCAAGTTTCGCTCCCATAAAGTAATGCAGGAACTGGCAATGTTTTATAAAACTTCAATCTAGTATCTCTTCTTGTTTTATTCTTTAATGTTTTATGTATAGTTCCGCATATCATTTGAAATTTCGACAGTTTCATATGTATGTCTCTTTCAGTTTTTATGTTTATAGTAAAATTATTTATGTAACTGTTCGGTTTTTAAATGTTAGAAAAGTGTATTTAGCTCTTCTTCTTCTTCCGAATGCAGTATTGGGTGACGATGCCCGTTCTGCGACTACAAAAACTGATATTTCCATCGGTTGAAGGATCTTTCGAGGTCTCTTTTGCCTTTAGGGTTGAGGTGGTACATCATCTTTAGTACACGGGAATTTGACATTCTCTGGACGTGTTGGAACCATTTAATCTGACTATTTAACTCATGCCCCAAATGGGAGTCAATGACCAATCACGTTTCAATGATTTCTGTTTTACAACCAATCAGAGTCGTGTTTCACCAAATATTTATCAGTGTTATAATTACCATATTAAAGAAAGCTCCTCCTTATAATATTGCGATCCTTTGGCAATAAATAGTATGATCTGGTTGCAGTGATAAACAAAAGAAGCAGTAGAAGCGTACCTATCGTTTCTTATTTGTTTTCAAACATCGCCGTTTACAATAAATATATAAATATTTTAAAATAACTATAGTTAAATAATGATTTGTGAGTAAACAGCTTAATTTTATTCGTTAAATAGTCCTAACAAATGCCACTCTTTCGATAATTTGGAAATCACTCGTGGCATTACTTATGATAATTTTGTATATGTTCAACCATTTCCCTACTATTCCACTGCATCCTTATCTCATCACTTTTCATTCTATCCCTTAATGTTACTCCAGTTAGTGATCGGAGGAATCTCATTTGTGAACTATTAATGCGGGATTTATCTTTTGCTCGAAGTGTCCAGCATTCACTTCCGTATAGTAGAGCAGGTTTGGCTATGGCATTATGAAATCTCAATTGGATTTCTTTCGTATTTAGCTCTTTCGAAACGTAATTACTGTATTTTTAAATAATTTCTGATATTTGTAATATTTTTTCATAAGACGATACTTGCTTTTAATAATATGAACTGAAACTTATTAACAAACTTGAAAATTAATTTCGTTCCGTTCACATGATGGGAAAGTAAAGTTTACCTCGCTAATATCAGCTACTTTACAAATGTCAGTTTCCTGAAGTCTTCATTAAGTTCATGCATATTGCGTTCGCTGTTTGAAAACATGAATTTTCGAATTAACGTTTAACGTGCGGTTCATAGATTTTGTTTTTATTTCACATTAGTCTTTATCGGTCCTTGTGGATTAGTAGTTAGGCTTACCATGCTTGTCTATGGATCCAAAGTTCTCGGGTTCAAACAGGCCCGGAGTAGATGTATTTTTAGTAAAGTAAGTAGAAGCTCCAGGTTGAGGAAACCAGCTATAACGGTTGGGGGACTCGACATGCTGACGACATGTCACCCCTAAACTGGCTGATCATCATCTACCTCTGTGATTGACACATGTGGATGTGAGGCCAGCAGCCGGCTGGTAGGCTAAGGGCCTTCTGAGCCTGTCGCGCCAGGAGAAGAAGAAGTAAAGTAAAGTGATCCCACAGCAGACCCGAAGGCCCTTGGGGTAGTAGGAGGTAAAGGCTCCCACTTTTTCTAGACAATCGGCACTTTATGTCGGCCGGGTTGTCAGCCCTGCGTGACGGCCGCCTTTATCCCCAGAACAAGTGTCTGGTACTCATTTCCGTTAGAGGCTGAGTCGACCCCAGGGCCATAGTGCCGCCAGAGGGTTTTGGGTCAATTTAAAAATCCTGACCCCAACGGGACTTGAACCCTCGACCCTCCGGCTTGTAGCTCAGTGCCTTAACCACTACGCTACGGCGTGCCCCCAGATGTATTTTTAGGGCGTAAATTGATAAGGAATTTTTTAAGGAATTTAAAACCGTGGTTCTGGTGTCTCACCTTTACGGAATGAAAAGAACCTCTTACTTACTCACTGGCACTATCGAACCCGAAGGTTCATGGCCGCACGGACGTAAGCTCTCCATACATCCTGTCTTGAGATAATGTTTTCCAATCATTCCCTGTATAATCTACTTCCCTCAAATCATAGTTAATGTTATTCTCCCACCTCATTCTTGGTCTACCAACTGGGCGTTTTCCCTCTGGCTTTCCTACAAGAAGCTTCCATGCAAGTCTTTCATTCCCCATACGTGCAACATGTCCTGCCCAACGCAGTCTACGAGACTTAACTGTTCTTATTATATCTGGCTTCCTATAAAGACCATGTAGTTCATTGTTATGTAGTCTTCTCCATTCACCTGTCTGTTCATCTCTCTTTGGTCCAAAAATTTTCCTAAGAACTTTATTCTCAAATACTTGTAATCTCCTTTCCTCCCTTAAAGTAAGAGTCCATGTTTCGCATCCATACAATATTACTGGTAGAATAATAGTTTTATATATTTTCAGTTTAACGTTTTTTGAAACGAGTTGAGATATCAAGAGTCTCTGCAATGCATAATAGCACGCATTTCCAGAATTGAGCCTATGTTTAATTTCTTTGTGCATCTCATTCCTATTTGTGATTATTGTTCCTAGGTATTTGAATTCAGCCACTTCCTCAAAATTTCCCTCATTTGTCATTAGCTGTCAAATGCCTGTATAATTTACTTCCCTCAAATCATAGTTAATGTTATTCTGCCACCTCATTCTTGGTCTACCAACTGGGCGTTTTCCCTCTGGCTTTCCTACAACAAGCTTCCATGCAAGTCTTTCATTCCCCATACGTGCAACATGTCCTGCCCATCGCAGTCTACGAGACTTAACTGTTCTTATTATATCTGGCTTCCTATAAAGACCATGTAGTTCATTGTTATGTAGTCTTCTCCATTCACCTGTCTGTTCATCTCTCTTTGGTCCAAAAATTTTCCTAAGAACTTTATTCTCAAATACTTGTAATCTCCTTTCCTCCCTTAAAGTAAGAGTCCATGTTTCGCATCCATACAATATTACTGGTAGAATAATAGTTTTATATATTTTCAGTTTAACGTTTTTTGAAACGAGTTGAGATATCAAGAGTCTCTGCAATGCATAATAGCACGCATTTCCAGAATTGAGCCTATGTTTAATTTCTTTGTGCATCTCATTCCTATTTGTGATTATTGTTCCTAGGTATTTGAATTCAGCCACTTCCTCAAAATTTCCCTCATTTGTCATTAGCTGTCAAATGCCTGTATAATTTACTTCCCTCAAATCATAGTTAATGTTATTCTGCCACCTCATTCTTGGTCTACCAACTGGGCGTTTTCCCTCTGGCTTTCCTACAACAAGCTTCCATGCAAGTCTTTCATTCCCCATACGTGCAACATGTCCTGCCCATCGCAGTCTACGAGACTTAACTGTTCTTATTATATCTGGCTTCCTATAAAGACCATGTAGTTCATTGTTATGTAGTCTTCTCCATTCACCTGTCTGTTCATCTCTCTTTGGTCCAAAAATTTTCCTAAGAACTTTATTCTCAAATACTTGTAATCTCCTTTCCTCCCTTAAAGTAAGAGTCCATGTTTCGCATCCATACAATATTACTGGTAGAATAATAGTTTTATATATTTTCAGTTTAACGTTTTTGAAACGAGTTGAGATATCAAGAGTCTCTGCAATGCATAATAGCACGCATTTCCAGAATTGAGCCTATGTTTAATTTCTTTGTGCATCTCATTCCTATTTGTGATTATTGTTCCTAGGTATTTGAATTCAGCCACTTCCTCAAAATTTCCCTCATTTGTCATTAGCTGTCAAATGCCTGTATAATTTACTTCCCTCAAATCATAGTTAATGTTATTCTCCCACCTCATTCTTGGTCTACCAACTGGGCGTTTTCCCTCTGGCTTTCCTACAACAAGCTTCCATGCAAGTCTTTCATTCCCCATACGTGCAACATGTCCTGCCCATCGCAGTCTACGAGACTTAACTGTTCTTATTAATGAAAAGAACCTCTAGCCTGGAAAAAGAGGCCTCTGTGCAAACTTTGTCGGCTTCTCAATCCCAAATCTGAATTGCGATGCTAATCACTTTAGCTGATAAAAAGCTTTGTAAAAAGTCAATACATTTTATTTGAAGATTTTTCAACATTTTTGGCCATATCTAGCGTCTTCTCTTATACGTTGTGCATATCTATTGCTACATGTATGCATATGTTTAGTGTAAATGGAACTAATCAAATTTTAACGATTGAAGAAAATGAAGAAATTGAAAATTGTAATGAAATTCAAACATAAATTTCTCTAGACGATTTACGAAAACTACCTGAAATTACAGTCTGTGGTTCAAGACTCGATATATTTAAATTATGGGTCTAAATCGCCAATATTTTATCCAATTAAATCGACGCTTTAAGTTAATCAATGGTGAAAATGATGTAACTTAATTTTTCTTGCATTAATTGTTATTTAATTGATAAATAAACAGAGTGAGTATAATTCTACCGACTAAGTTTCACAGGATCTTCAGCGATATTGGATTAGAGTTTTGTCATAAGAAAAGCTTAGTCTCCCGAATGATTTATTACACACTATTTAACTCATGTCCCAAATGGAACAAATGAACAATCACATTTCAATGAATTTTGTTTTACAACCAATGACTGTCGTGTTTCACTCACTATTTATCGATTTCTCTTTATCAGCTCCTGCTTTTTGTCACAAAGAAAACTCCTCCATTTTAATATTCTGGACAGGTCAGAGCATTATTCTGCAGTGAATGACTCTCCAATAAATACATTGAATATAACAAGTAATGAACAGATTCCATGATTTACTGAGTTGTTTACTGAAAAGTTAGTTAAAAACCTATAAAGTTGGTTATAATATATAGTTTGATGTGTTCCAATATTTCTCCACTAGGGTGCTTTCTTACAATATTGCCATCCTATTTGGTAACAAATAATATGATCAAGTTGCAGTGAAAAAATCATAACCTCACATTTCTTATTTTTGTTTTCAAATATCGCAGTGTAAGTCTTTTTTTTTAAGTCATCCCACAACAGGCCCGGAGGCCCTTGGGGTAGTAGGAGGTTAAGCCTCCCACTTTTTCTAGACAATCGGCACATTATGTCAGCCGGGTTGTCAGCCCTGCGTGACGGACGCCTTTACCCCCAGAACAAGAGTCTGGAACTCATTTCCGTTAGAGGCTGAGTCGACCCCAGGGCCATAGTGCCGCCAGAGGGTTTGGGTCAGTTTAAAAATCCTGACCCCAACGGGACTTGAACCCACGACCCTCCGGCTTGTAGCTCAGTGCCTTAACCACTACGCTACGGCGTGCCCCCATCGCATATTATATATATATATATATATATATATATAATCTTTCCTCATTAGAGGATTGTCTCAAGGACAAAGTGATACAGACAATTAATTTTTGGAATTGATGAAATACATTTTGTAAATACATGAAAAAATAAACAAATTGTAGGCATAATTCAAATATACATAGTATAGAGTATAAATGTTGTAAAAATTCTTTCTTAAAATTGAAATTGATCCTCTAATGGCAGCGATGGCAATTTTAGAAAGATACACCCTGTCCAAATGTAAGGAATTCCAAAATTTGGATAAGAATCCTGGTATAGTACCTCTTGCCCCGATCATCAATCCTGTGACAGTTATACTATCTAGTTGGTATTTATCTTTGTAATAGTCAATTGTTGGCTCATGTATGGGTTTCTTTTCAGAGTCAACTTCCTCAGGTTGGCCACTATGAGTCTCAAAACGAATTGTGGGATCTAATATCATACCAATTTTAGAAGATGGTCTAAATACTTTTTCTTCTTCCTTCCAAGTATTAGGCCAAGGCCTGTTACAATCCTATAGAAAATTTTCCCTCCAGCGTTTCATAGGACGGCTCAGTGATCTTCGTCCTCTTGGTATATAATTATAAACAGCTTTGGGGATCCGATTTGAACTCATTCTTTCAAGATGGTGTTTCCAATTTAGTTGGTACTATTTAATATATTCCAAAATTGGCGTAGTCTTCAATTCTTTTAAGATATCGGTGTTCCTTTTCCGATCCCATCTGGTGTAACCCGCTGTTCTGCGCATGAATCTCATTTCACAAACCGTTATTCTGCTTTCATGTTGTCTTTTTAGTGTCCATGCTTCACTACCATAGGTCAACACTGGTCTAACCAAAGTGTTATATAAACGTAATCTGGTATTTTTTTTTTTGTACAAGGGATGGTTTCATAACTTGATTAATAATTCCTAAACTTTTATTATAACTAGTAATTTTTTCAGGGATATCGTTTTCTTCCCAGATACTGAGATAATATCCAAGATATTTAAATTGATTAGATCTCTCTAAAATTTTATTCTGGAGACAGATTTTACTTTGTATGGGGTCCTTCCCATGAAATGCCATAATTTTAGTTTTGTTAATTGACATTTCCATATTAAATTTGGTACCTATTTTTTTGTTAATTATAAATTGATCGTTGCAAATCATTTTCGGAAAGTGCCAGAAGAGCTAAATCGTCTGTAAAAAGAATAGCATCGAGTCTAAATGCAATAATATCTATTCGTCTGTTACTTCCATTAGTGGCCACACCATGAACTTCCTCATAAACTGTGTATTCAAAATCTCGCAAGGCTTCTGCCATCATATTCCGAATAGTGTGGTGCCGAATGTTTCTCAGTGATTCTCCAAACGGACAAGCCCCAAGGACGTGTGCAAGGGTAACTATACTTAAATAATGATTTTTGAGTAAACAGCTCAATTTTATTTGTTACATAGTTCTAACAAATCCCACTCTTGATTTCCAAATTCCTTAGATAAATGCACCCGTCAACTTCGTAACTCGTGAATGTATCGATGACTACGCCTAAATAAATGAAAAATATATATTTATATTTTAGATACCCCGTTCCGATTACCCGGCGTTGCCCGGGAATCTACTTATCCCGATCTTCTTGACATAAATGAATTCAAATACGAAAATTAATGTTTTATGTTTTGTTAAATAAGTAAAAGTAAAAATGTATATCGTAATTATTTTTAGATACCCCGTGCTGATTACCCGGCGTTGTCCGGGAATCTACCCATCCCGATCTTCTTGGCATAAATGAGCTGAAAAACAAAATTTAATGTACTTCTTATGATTAATTGAATAAGTCTTCAGTTTCCATTTATCTCTATCATTCCAATCTCCCTCTTCCAAATTCCTATCATCCATTATAGTTCTGACGTAGGTTTTCCATTTCCATCTTGGTCTGCCACGTTTATTTCTTCCAGGGGGTGACCATTGGTATATATTTTTTGGCCATCTTTCATTTTCCATTCTTTGTACATGGCCATAACAACTAGCGTTTGATTTTCAATCCTCTTAACAACGGATGTGGTGACATTCATTCATCTCAAAAGGAATTCATTTCTTATTTTATCCTGTCTTGTTTTTTGGAGGCTTCTTCTAAAATAATAAAATTCAACTGTTCTAATTTTGTTCTTTTGTAATTCCGTCAAAGACCAAGTTTCACTTCCATATGACAAAATATTCTGTATTATGCTCTTATAAATTTTCATTTTAGTTTCCTTTGTAATATTTTTATTCCAAATTATTCCATGTAATTTCTTAGTTGCATTTTTTGCCATTGCAATTTTAGTTTGCACATCTCTCTCACAGGTACCTAAACTTGTAATTATTGACCCAAGATATTAAAAAAATTCACACTTCTTTATTTTCCTTGTTTCAAGTATGAGGTCATCCACATCCTTTCCCAAACACATATATTCTGTTTTCTGTGAATTTATATTCAGTCCCCATTTTTTATATTCTTCCATTAGTTTATTTATCATATATTTCATATCATCTTCATCCCCTGCAAAAATTATTGAATAAGTAAAATGAAAAATAATTATAAATGTATATCGTAATTATTTTAAGATATCCCGTACAGATCATCCGGTGTTGCCCCGAAATCAATCCTATATCAAGGGCAACAAAACTACTGTTGACCAGTGTTATAATATACTTTCGTACCAAATATTGGCCTCTTATTATTGATTTAGGTCTCCTTGCGGAGGCACTAGAGTTTAAAAGTAAAGATATATTTAGCTACTTGAAGAGAATTTCTGTATATTTCTTCATTCTTAGAACAGATATTTTATTCTCTCAACTTGATGGTCTATGTTACTGCAACCGATAAAGAACTTGAGGTTGATAAGATGTTTTATAACTCAAAGGAGACCAAGTAATGAAAAGAGGAGGCCAGTTTTTATTCCAGGAAAATATTCGCATAAGAAATACCAAAGTGGTTAGACTTCCCTTTTGTACAAGATTACAACTTGATCAATGACTCAATCTGAAGGTTTCTACAGTCATTTTATTTTTATAGTCTTTAAAAGCAGACAAAAGTTCTTGGATTTTCATTGGCTTAACTTAAAATATCTTTTATATTTATTCATTTCTTCGAAAACATTATTCAATACCATAGAATTTACTGAAGTATGATTTCTATTGAAACTTTGTTTCGCGCTTTTCATATTATAAGGCTTATGCGCCACTTCAGATAAAACTTATCTAATAATGAATTACACCATGTGTTAAAATCACTGTTATACCGCAAATATCTCTTCATTTAATTGGATTTATATATATGAGCTTATGTTTTCCAATCATTCCCTGTATAATCTACTTCCCTCAAATCATAGTTAATGTTGTTCTCCCATCTCATTCTTGGTCTACCAACTGGGCGTTTTCCTTCTGGCTTTCCTACAAGAAGTTTCCAGGCACGTCTTTCATTCCCCATACGTGCAACATGTCCTGCCCATCGCAGTCTACGAGACTTAACTGTTCTTATTATATCTGGCTTCCTATAAAGACCGTGTAGTTCATTGTTATGTAATCTTCTCCATTCACTTCTCTGTTCATCTCTCTTTGGTCCAAAAATTTTCCTAAGTACTTTATTCTCAAATACTTGTAATCTCCTTTCCTCCCTTAAAGTAAGAGTCCATGTTTCGCACCCATATAATATAACTGGTACAATAATAGTTTTATATATTTTCAGCTTAACGTTTTTTGAAAGGAGTTGAGACATCAAAAGTCTCTGCAATGCATAATAGCACGCATTTCCAGAATTGAGCCTATGTTTAATTTCTTTAACTGTTATTATATCTGGCTTCCTATAAAGACCATGTAGTTCATTGATTAATAGGCTTCTCCATTCACTTGTCTGTTCATCTATTTTGGTCCAAAAATGTTCCTAAGAACTTTATTCCCAAATACTTGTAATCTCCTTTTCTGCCTTAAAGTAAGAGTCCATGGTGGGATAATAATTTTATATATTTTCAGTTTAACATTTTTTTTGAAAGGAGTTGGGACGTCAAGAGTATCTGTAATGCATAATAACACTTATTTCTAGAATTGAGCATATGTTTTTTTTTAATTTCTTTGTGCATCTCATTCCTGTTTGTGATTATTGTTCGTAGGTATTTGAATTCAGCCACTCCCTCAAAATTTCCCACATTTGTCATTAGCTGTCCATTTCCATCATATAATGAATTTCTACGTGTGACCATATATTTAGTTTTATTGATATTTACTTCCAGTCCTAATTTCTTAGTGTTACTCAATAGTGTGTGGGTGTTGTCCTTTAGTATCTCCTCGCTATCGCCCAATAGTACTACATCATCAGCATAAACTAACAGCTTATTAATACCATTGAGTTGTAGGTCTTCTTCCTCCTCTAAAGATTTGATGGCATGCTCTAGAACAAAATTAAATAGTAGAGGAGATAGTGCATCTCCTATAAGTAGGGGCCTATTTATAGTGTTTCATTAATACACATTATAAATATTTGAGGATTAATACATTATTTATTTATTTTGTAATAATGTTAAACGGAGTTTTATGGGATAAGAACAAAAAAAGAGATGCCAAATTACAAATTTATAAATCTGTAATGAAAAGCATGCAGTGCAGAAACGTGACAGATGAATAACTCTGGAATTCCCTCCCCTCGTATATCAAGGACTACCAAACTCAAAAACAGTTTAAAAAGAAACTCACTTCATATTTCCTTAGACAATATAATATATAACCGTGTTCCATATATTCTATTATTATTTCTTTATATTTTAAACTTTGTTTTCCAAGCCAATTACTTAATCTAATTATAGGTTATTATTTTTGTTATCATTATTATTAGAAACAAACTAAATATTTGGGAATGATTATGGATAACATCGAAGGTATAGGAAAAGAGAACATAAAACATAGAATTGAATTGAGAAGCAAAATAATATCATCATTAAATTCCATATGGTGGGATATGCATATTTGGAAAGACACAAAAAAATATATTGGTAAAACATTGGTGGAATCTGTTGCAATGTATGGAAGTGAGGTATGGACAATCAATAAGTACTACAAGAATAGACTAATAGCTCTAGAAATGGATTATTTACGAAGAAGTGCCAGAAAGTCTAAATTAGAACATGTCACAAATAAGGAAATTAGAAACATAATGGAAGCAGAAGAAAGCATAATTGAAAGAATTGAGGAGAAGGAATTAAAGTGGTTAGGACATGTTTTAAGAATGGAAGATGAGCGATGGCCGAAGCAACTGTATGAATGGCATCCGAACAGAAAGAAGAAAAGAGGAAGACCAAGGTTAACATGGAAGGAAAACATGAAGACAGTAATGCAAACTAGAGGGCTAAGCATTGAAGATGCCCAAGACCGTAGGCTTTGGAGGTTTGGCACGGGAAGACGGCAGCAGCTGTAAAAACCCGAAGATAGATAGATAGATCATTATTGTTATTACTATTATTATTATTACTATTTTTCTTTCTTACCCTTGTCAAATTTTTTTGTGTAGTCTATATATATTATCTATTAATCATAATTGTTATTGTATGTATAATTGAACTCTGGTGAAGTGGAAGAGAGCACCTTACTGTCTTAACTCCATCAGCTAAAATAAATAAGTATAAAAAATAAAAATGGAGTTTAAAACTTACGTCTACTGTAGTGGGTTGTTTTAGACGCTCAACTAGATTGGAAAAAATCAGAAATATGATCATCAGACAACAAATGAAAGTCCAAAATTCAATATTTGATTTTGTGAGATACAGACATGGTAAGATCATACATTCAGGATCTTCTTCTTCCTTCCAAGTATTAGGCCAAGGCCTGTTACGATCCTATAGAAAATTTTCCCTCCAGCGTTCTCGTATAAGACTTGAAAGCATAATAATAGTCCCTTCGATTGGTTGCTGGCCAAAGGAAGGCAAGACCAGTGATGGGGCTGCTTCTTATAGCCTCTGGTCAGGCATTTCTGGAGAAGAAAAGAAAGTAAAGGAAATAAGAAATGGAAGAGAGGAAAGACTCCCTAGCCCTCAGATGCCCTAATAGCGTCGGGGTCGAAAAAAACAAGAGTTAACCAAGAGAGGTTAGAAAGTAAAGTTAAAAGAGTGCAAAACACAAGTAAGTGGAAGAAATGTTTTGCTCAGCTTGGGCACCTTGTGGTCGCCATCCACATGTCCCCTAGATGAGGACCCCTGAGGGATAACCAGAGATAACATTAACCAGACAAGCTTTGGAATGAATTCAACCTGGGAAAGGAAAGAGAGGTCGATCGTACATATAAACGGATTGATGATGTAAGAATGGGAAGATAGAGAAGAATGGAGAAAGAAGATAAACATTTAAAAAGCTTCGAGCAGACGAAGATGTTTTATTATATTGTAAACCTGTCTATAATATTTTTTTATATTTATATTTAAAATTTACTCTTTTATATATATATATATATATATATATATATATATATATTACGAATCTCTAGCAATACCGTTTGTGCTGATGAATATTTTATTAGATAAAAATAAAAAAAGTTATCTAATTTAGAGTCAAATGAAACGGTACATGTATCCTTCTTGTTCTCAATATTTTATATATGGAATAGACACAAATGGTTGGTTTCGTAAAAAGTACAATATCGTGGATCATTGTTCATTATAAAGCATTCAAAGCACGATTCAATTTTTTATGTGCAGGGGAGAAACCAAGTACGTGGATAAAAAAAAAAGGCAGAACGTATTGCACGAGGCTACTGGTTATTTGCAAGCTACAGAAATGTTTATATCTTTTTGTCAGGTAAAATATCAGGGTTTGGTTCGTTACATATGCTGGATGAGGCTGGGCAGCACACCGGGTGCATGTGAAGCAGGGACTACCGGTGATGTATTAACAGCATAAAAAGGGCTGCTAGAGAGCTGAACGTATTACTTTCGTCATGATATACTAGTCTTCCAGTGACATCCTCATGAGTTATACCCTGTGCTGCACTTTAACACCAAACTTACGAATTACTGATCTATACTACTTGCGCAGTTCTGAACAAGTATCGATTATTTGGAAGGGAAGTACTCAAAGCTGAACAATCTATTCATAATAATAAAGGAATATTATTTCTAACTACTATTACCCGGCGTGCGCCGCTACTCCTAAATAAATGAATATGTGCCTTTACCACCAGCAGCCCTGCGCTGTTATGCTTGCCCGGGAATCTGCTTATCCCGATCTTCTTGTCATAAATGAAAGACAAAAATGGTTAACGTGAGTTATCCATAGAAGATATATATATATATATATATATATATATATCCATCCACAGTAATTATGCCCGAAGGCAGGTCCTTCACTGCAATCATAGCATTTTCATGCTATGCTTGCAGCTTTACTAGGGAATTGTGTAGGTGTGGTAGCTTCCCGTTGCTTTCCACACCTGTGAAGGATGATGATGATGATGGCCATATGATTTCGGGGACCGTTTGGGCCTTAAAGTTTTTC
The DNA here is from genome assembly GCA_030220185.1 of Diploptera punctata. NCBI lineage: Eukaryota > Metazoa > Arthropoda > Insecta > Blattodea > Blaberidae > Diploptera > Diploptera punctata. Next base: position 163,357 of record JASPKZ010008382.1, on the reverse strand, counting down.
TGACATTTGCTTACAGGTGAGGAAAAACCCCGATAAAAACCTCACCCAGAAAAACTGCCCCAACCGGGGATCGAACCCGGGCCCGCTGCGTGACAAGGCAGCACGCTACCTCGAGACTACAGCGGTGGACTATATATATATATATATATATATATATTATATATATCGCATGGATCGTCACAGAATACCAAAACAAATTCTTCACTACATTCCTCGAGGCAGAAGATCTGTGGGTCGACCTTTTCGGAGATGGCGGGAGACCGTAACGTGCCACTGGGCCTAATACTTGAAAGGACGATGATGATATATATATATATATATACACAATATATACATAAGGACTTTATTAGACTAAAAATAAGATATATGCAATGCTATTTACAAATACGGGTTGCACGGGCAGTAAGCCGTACGTGCTGTTGACAGTCCGTTACAATAAGTTGATGTTTGGTAATAATATAGCCTACATAAAACAAAAAAGAAAACACAATAATATTACAATTAGATATCAATACAATTACATTATACATTAACTAGGTTATGTAGAATTATTAAGAATTAATGGTATTGTAATTTGTTAACATATTTATTTATTCATGAATGAGTGTTGTTCTTATTTTCCGCGTTTTGTCCAGAAATCTACCCGTAGAAGATAAACATATGCTGTCCCGGACTTTTTTGGAGAGTTTTTTGAGATATTCAATTCTGTGTAAATTAATTTGGTGTATTTGTTATGATTTAGGCAGCGTAAACCATTTAAGCTTACAACAAAACAGGGACTTTATTTCACGTTGTTTCACTATAAAGGGTGATTTTTAGGGGTGAAGGGGTTGAGCATCACAACTCTCTCATAGCCTATGTTCATCCCGCGAATCTCCTGAACATTTTGCAAAAAAACCATCGCAATCGGATCAACGGTAAGGCCGCGCATAAAGACGAATGAACAAACAAACATACAAACAAACAAACATTCATTTTTATATATTAGCTAACGGTCACATAATCGATGCAACTGACCTTAGACTGGTAAGATCGATTAATAATTTTAAATTTCTAGATGCTTTGGAAATTATAGAAATATATCGCTCATTTGCTGCAATATCATAGCTCGAAAATCACGATTTTTCTGGAGAAGCATTTGAAGATATAAATACTATCATTCCAAGTCTCCCTGTGATATTTAACTAAAAATCGTGATTTTTTAGTCATGGCATTCTTGCAGCAAATGAGCGATATAAAAACAAAGACAATGTTATCAACAATGACAAGGGCTCTGTTCCTATCAGCCCTCTTTTTTCATTAATTAATATAAGTAAAAATTGTGTAGATGATGTTTTATCTTGTTATTACGTTATGTGACGTAATTCATCTTCTTCTTCCTTCCAAGTATTAGGCCAAGGCTTGTTACGATCCTATAGAAAATTTTCCCTCCAGCGTTTCATAGGACGGTCCAGAGATCTTCATCCTGTTGGTATATAATTATAAACAGCTTTGGGGATCCGATTTGAACTCATTCTTTCAAGATGGTGTTTCCAATTTAGTTGGGACTGTTTAATATATTCCAAATATTCTTCAATTCTTTTAAGATATCGGTGTTCCTTTTCCGATCCCATCTGGTGTAACCCGCTGTTCTGCGAGTGAATCTCATTTCACAAGCCGTTATTCTGCTTTCATGTTGTCTTTTTAGTGTACATGCTTCACTACCATAGGTCAACACTGGTCTAGCCAAAGTGTTATATAAACGTAATGTGGTGTTTTTTTTGTGCAAGGGATGGTTTCATAACTTGATTAACAATTCCCAAACTTTTATTATAACTAGTAATTTTTTCAGGGAAATCCTTTTCATCCCAGATTGAGAGATAATATCCAAGATATTTAAATTTATTATACGTAATTCATAAGGTATATATACTTTTGTACGGGCATTTAATACTTAATCTTCCTCTGGGCTCAGCCTTAATAATGGCTACGTGGTAGCCGAAACCCGTTGACTTGTTGTTTTTAACTGTTTTAGTGAATGAAGTGTTTTTAACTGAACAATATAGAGTACTTCCGGAAAAACACTCGAAGATAAGTTGAACTGTGACGCGATTGGACATTTTAGAGCCGAAATAAATTAGTAACTCGTTGTATAAGTTTAACCGGTTTAGGTCTGCGTTGTGTTCTTATTGAGTAGGTTTATAACGAATTCAGAAGATGACCTACAACGTTCACTCCACTCTTTTCACCAAACTGCAATAAACTACAACATGGAAATCTCAACAGAAAAATCTAAAGTCATGGCTTTCCTAGGAAAAGACCCAGTTCGCAGTAAAATTGTTATTAATAATAAAATATTAGAACAAACCAACACATTTAACTATCTCAGATACCAAGTTACATAAGAAGAAGAAAAAGATTTTAGTCAAAAAATTATAAAATTTAACAGTGTAACACGAATTATAAATAATATTTTCAAGCCAAACACAGTACAGCAACACACACGAACTATAATTTATAAAACACTGGCCAGACCCATATTATGTTACGGCAGTGAGGCCTGGACAATTCGCAGTGTAGATGAACAAAGACTAACTCCGGCAGAAATGAAATTTATGAGACGTACTGCGGGCTATTCAAGAAGAGACCATAAAAGTAATTCTGACATTCTCGAAGAATTACAAACAGAATCAATCATGGAATATGTACAAAAATACAGAAACAACTGGAAATCTCACGTACGAAGAATGAGCAGAACAAGAATACCACGTCAGATCTTAAATTACCAGCCACCAGGCAAGAGATCTTTGGGCAGACCCTTCAAACGTTGGATTGAGACCGTAACAGACCACTAGGTCTATCACATGAAAGGAAGAAGAAGAAGAATAAATTAGTAATCTTCAGCATTAACATTATTATCTAGCTGTTATGCATTTAGGCCACTCGCTGGAAATTTACGTGAACTTGTGTCTTCATGGGACGTCCTCGTTGCCTTTTTTCCTATTAAGATATTAAATATAAAATTAGTACCTGGTAAGTCAGTCGTCCTCAACTAAGTTATTAAACTTCATCAAGTAGTTCCAATATGGAGGCCTTTCAAAAACAATGTTTCATCTTCTGCATTTTAATTGGTACTGATGCCGCTGTATAAGATGGACAGAACAACTGTGAGGCGGAACAGGGAAGTTCTGCCCCTGAAGTGAAGAAGAAGTCGTATACGTTTTACAATCGGTTTAGGTCTGCGGGTGTGTTCTTATTGAGTAGGCCTGTATTCTTCGCTTCTTTTAGAATTTCTATGTCCTCAAGGATGCTAATCCTGTTGATGATTTATTCTCTGTGTAGTACTGGCATAGTACTATCGATTTTGTCGAACTGATGACCCGTTTCTAGTATGTTTGGCAAAACTTAATTTTTGTTCTTTATTAATAAATTTTTTTTAATGTTCAGAATATCTTGTGTTGAAATTTGTTGTTTTACCTATGTAGAAGTTGTTGCAATTATTGCATATTTGTTTATAAAGGCATTAATTTCGTATTTATTTGTTACTTCTATTTTGTTGGATATGATGTTGTTGAGTTTGTTATTAGTTTTAAAGGCGATTTTAGTGTTTTTATCTTGTTTCCTGACGGAATTAGCTAATTTGGTTGCTTCATTTCCTGCATAAGTTAGTGTAAACCAATTACTTGTATTTATATTACATTCTTTTTCAAATTTTGTTTTATTTGTTAAATTGTTTCTTTTTTTTTTCAGTTCCAGTTCATATGAAGAAGATGAAACATGGTTTTTGAAAGGCCTCCATATTGGAAATACTTAATGAAATTCAGTAATTTAGATGAGGACGACTGACTTACCAGGTACCAATTTTGTATTTAATATATTATTACATAACCTCAACGATGCTTTAATATGAATTTTAAAAGTGTTATTTATCCTTTTAGGAAGGCAAATTGTACAATCTTTAGTATTCTGTATTTTGGCAATCATCCACATGTTCTAGCGATTTACGTTTACAATTTCATATCCATCCATCCATAGTAATTCTACCCGGAGGACAGGTCATTCACTGCAATCATAGCATTTTCATGCTATGCTCTGCAGCTGTACTTAGGGAATTATAGGTGTGGTAGCTTCCCATTGCTTTCCACACCGGTGAAGGATCATGATGGTGGCCGGATGATTTTCAGGGGCCGTTGGGCCCTAAGCTTCCTGATATTTATCTTACAGGTAAGGAAAAACCTTACTCAGGAGCATATCCCGACCGGAAATTGAACCCGGGCCCGCTGCGTGACAAGGCAGCACTCTCCTTCGAGATCACAGCGGTGGACACAATTTCATATATCGTCGCTTAAGAAACAATACCGCGTAACTAACAAAATTAACATTTTACACGAGAAACAAAAAACTGTTTACTTTTCCCCTTAGTACCTATGCATTGAAACCATTTTATCTATAAGTTTAGCAAGGTCACGGTACAAAATTGCATCCCAATCTATGTTAGAACTGAGCACACTTCTTCCCTGATGCTAAAAGTATAATAATAATAATAATAATAATAATAATAATAATAATAATAATAATAATAATGATTTATTTTAGCTGGCAGAGTTAAGGCCATAAGGCCTTCTCTTTCACTCAACCAGCGAATAGTAGAATTATACAAAAATTACGTACATATTACAATTTTAAGATATTATTAAAATACAGACTAAACAAAATACAATGATGATGTGATCTAATACTGGCTAATGCTAACAAAAACATAGAATATAATAAAATTAAAATGGTATAAAATAAAGTAAGTAGCCACCAAAAGTGTCAGTTACGCGGTATTGTTTCTTAAGCGACGATATACTCCATAAATAAAACTATCAAATTTGTATATGAATTTAATAAATGTTTATTTTATTTGATATAACAGCTGCTTCAATAAACTACCTTCATCAGACGAATGACATATATGCAAATAAATGTTCACAATAGATTATGTATTTGTATTCATGACATTCCTCTGACTATATAACTCATGCCACAAATGCTAGTCAATGACCAATCACGTTTCAATGAATGCTGTTTTACAACCAATGACAGTCGTGTTTCATCTCGCTCTTTATCAGCTCCTGCTTTTGTGATAAAGAAAGCTCCTCCTTTTTAATGTTCTTGAACAGCTCAGATCATTATTTTTCCCCATCAAAAAGAGCTAAAGAAGATAGACCAATGGACGGGAGAAGAACAAGAGGAAGACCAGCCAAGAGATGGATAGACAGTGAATGCACATCCAATACGTCTTCCTCCGAGGAGTGATTTTGGAAATAAACAGGATGAAAATCCTACAAATTATGAATAAGAAGAAGAAGATATAAAAGTTTGAAAGTGTTATGTATTAAAAACATCATGATTTTTCTCAAGTAAACACAACATTTCCTGATTACTTACTTTCCTATTTGTTTCAAGACGGCAGTTATTTTCAGTCTCCTGCTATTTCCATGTTATTTTTGTAGTTTGATCATTTTTAAGCTGCTGTGTTTCTCGTGTGTATTATTTCTGCTGATTTTATTTCTATTAAGATATCAATTAATTTTGGAACGTGAAGTAAATAATGTCTTCTGGTCTTTCGATCACAAATTTACGGCGTTCCCAGGAAAAAAATGTTGTGCAGAAATATATTAGTATTTTACTTTATGACAGCGAACACACTATTTGTCTGGTTTTCACACAGTATATACGCGACGTGAAATGATACTTTTTTCTTTTGGTATTTTTCAATAAAATACATGTTACACCCCATATAATATTATCAATTCTACTTCTCAAATATTATAAAAAAACAATTCATTCATTCATTCATTCTGCTTATTATATATATATATATATATATATATATATATATATATATATATACTAGCGTGACACCCGGCAGACGTTGTCCTGCCCGAACGTTGAATTCTCATGTCATGGGCGGACGATAAAAATATGTTACTTTTTTACCATAAAATTCAGAAATTAGGACATAATTAGATATTATTAAATAAGTTCGCAAGAAAACCTCTTACAGCCTTCTGTTGTGGCTCAAGAAGTGTGAATGATGACGTCACATAGTCATGAACATTAGAATTGTACCCTCCTTTCCAGATAAGTTAAGAACCGTCATATGACAATTATATTAGAGTGAAAAAAAAAGATAAATTGATGAGAGTGAGTCAAAACGGTTTTTTTCCCCCAGCTAGATTTCATTTCTGATCCACTGTGCATCGGTCCCATACTGGCCGACATTCCATGAGAAAAATTGCTTCCCCGTAGAGACTCGAACCAGCGTAAATCCCGTAGTTCTGCGCCCAGACTTAACCTCTCGGCTACGGCGCGAGACTTTTGGTATCAATGAAAGACAAAAATGGTTATTGTGAGTTATCCATAAGAGATAAACATATGCAGTCGCGGACTTTTTTTGTAGAGCGTTTTGAGATATTCAATTCTGTGTACATTAATTCTGTGTATTTGTTATGGTTTAGACAGCGTAAGCCATTTAAGCGTCCAAAGAGCTACTTTTTTCACGTTTTCCACTACAAATGGCGATGTTTAAGGGTGTAGGAGTTGAGTATCACAACTCTCTTATACCCTATGTTCATCCCGGGAATCTTCTGAACATTTTGCAAAAAAACCCATCACAATCGGATCAACGGTATGGCCGCGCATAAGGTACAAACAAACAAACAAATATACAAACAAGCAAACATTAATTTTTATATATAAGATATATATATATGAATAAGAAAGTTTTCTTGGGTTTTCCGCGTTTTGGATTCAAGACCTAAACCTGTGACTCGAACTTATCATTCCTTGATAATGACATGTGGGATCATGCCGAAACGTCGGAATCAGTGGCCAGAGGCCGAACTTGAATCCAAGACGCGGAAAACCCAAGAAAACTTTCATATTCATACTTATATCCGCCAAAAACTGCAACATAACATATATATAATTGAATTGTGGAGAAAGGGATATTTGGAGGCGTTGAGCTCGACTTTTTAGAAGAGATAAAAAAAGAACAGTGTAATAAAACAAAAGATGAATATTCTAACATTAATTGTGGATTTCATAAAAACAAACAATTAAAATGGTATGGTCAGTATTACGTAACAAGAATGACAGATGACAGTTGCCTGAGAGGAATGTTAGAATGGGCGTCACAGAGAGAAATGGAGGAGAATGACAGTAAATTAACAAGAAACAGGAAGATGTTGTGAAACGTATTAAATAAATGGATATATCTAAATAATTCGTGAATTTATTCTTCTTATTTCAGTTCTCTATTTATTTATTCCAAAGCGATGTCACTAGGTAATATACAATTTAGCGCTGAAAATGTGGGTTTAGTAAAATTTGAATTCGCTAAGATGATGTAAGGTTTAATTTAATTTTATAATTGAATATGATGATGAAGCACTAACCCCCCTGTGAACACAGTGTATTACCGGCAGGTGTTGTTACCTCCACGCACAGTGCTCACCATAATATATAAAGTAGCTACTTCATAATATGATCAATCATCCCCCACATGTGCCTTACTTCTCTCGTAGTTTTCAAGATAATTCTCTCTTTGTCTTACAGGGAAATACAATCTTACCAATGTAATGAACTTGGCTTTCTCATTCTTGCTCTGTTCCTCATCATCATCATCATCATCATCATCATAGTACATTCACGAATTTAGGCCATTTGTTGACCTGTTTCGGCCTCAAGAGAAACACCATCCAAAAATCTTTTGAGTGGATGTCCTGGTCTTCTTCCTGCAGGTTGATATCTTAACATTTGTTTGGGTATTCTGTGATCTTCCATTCGATGAACATGTTGCATCCATCTTGACTTATGATCAGAAATTTTGTTTTCTAAAGGTTCCATGTGTAATTCTTCTAAGATGTCTTCATTTTTTTGTGATCTAGTAGTGTGTATCCTGCAGTCCTCCGAAGGTATCTCATTTCAGCAGATCTAAGTCTCTGTATATCCTTCTGTTTCAACGTCCATACTTCGCTACCATACAAAAGAGTTGGAAGAGCCAGTGTTTTATACACTTTTAATCTTGAATGCTTTTGGACTGTTTCTTACAGTAAAAGAGGGGCTAACTATGGGCTTTGTGTAGTAGGAAGTTAAGATTCTCACCTTTGCTGGCAATAGACTCGAGATGTTAGCTAGGTAGTCAGCCCTGCTTATAAGCTCCTTTAGCCTAGAACAATGGTCAGCAAGTAACGGACCGCGATCCAAATCCGGACCGCGGAAGGTAAAGGTCCGGACCGCTGAAGATAAAATAACTGAGCGTAAAAAATGACCTCATACACACTCACAAAAGTACATAAAATTAAATTTTCCAGTTGGGTTAATACAAACAGTATTTATTTAAATAGTTTTATTCTTTCAACATTTCAAAACATAAAAACAATTTTGTTACTCATTGTAGTAGTAGTAGTAGTAGTAGGACTTTATTAGACAAAAAGTAAGATATTTACAATATTATTTACAAATATGGGTCGCACGGGCAGTAAGCCGTACGTGCTGTTGACAGTCCGTTACAATAAAGTAATAATTGGTACTAGTATAAAGAAATATAAACAACAAAAAAAGCAATAACATTACAATTACATAAAGAAAACCCAATAACAATATTACAATGAAATAATAACACAATAGCATTATACACTAAAAAACATTAACATTACAATTACATAAAGAAAACACAGTAATATTACAATTAAATAATAACACTATAGCATTATACACTAATTAATTTATATATAATTATTAAGAATTAATGGTATTGCATTTTGATAACATATATTTATTCATAAATGAGTGTTGTTCTTATTTTCCGCGTTTTGTCCAGAAATGTACCCAAGTTTATCCAATTTTCTGGATTTACCAATAACTCGTAGCATGCCAATCTTTCCCGATTTGAATTTAGAAATCTTTCCGGTAATAACTGACGTCTCCAATATTCTAAATCATTACATTGTCCTAATATATGTATCTCATCTTCAAAGTTCCCGCACATTGGACATATTCGCATATCGTGATCGTCGCTAATTTTTAGAAATTTCCATGCCCCTAGCCTAAACCAAGCAAGCCCTGATCTCTCCTTAAATCCTAGGTTGAGTATATACGATTCTTTTCCCCAAACGTGTTTTAGGTCTCTTTGTAAACACAGTGAGCATTTTCCTATACATTCGGCGAAAGTATCTTGTTGGTTTATATCTAAGTACCTCCTCCTTATTTTTCTCCACACGTTCTTGCGATTTTCAGTCCCTTTTTCCCATATCCAGCCCATCCCAGTCTTTTGGAGTTCTCTCCTAACCTCGTCTGCCCAAACCTTAACATCTATGTTTTTAATTTGGTGGTCGTAACAAATTGCTCTAAGTATTGTTTGTTCACCTTGGATTACTCGCAACCAGTATTTGAGTACACGAATTTTACAGTTTATGTCGTCCTGGAATGACCCAAATTCATATAGAATTCCACAGTTAGAAACAGCCTTACTAAGTCCTGAAGGGGCAATCTGTTACACAATAACGGACTTAGTTGCTTCTTCCATAAAACGTATTGTGGAATGTTAAAAGCCCTCGTATGAGACGTCAATACAGACCTGATATATGCACGACTGTCACATTGTTAGATGCAATATAATGAAGGCAAGTATGACATGCTCTTTGAAATGCCTGTTTATTGAAGCAAATTGTAATTATCCGACATAGGGGGCAGTGAAACGTTAAACAGCAGATAAGATGGCGGTAACCATAGCAACAAGATGTGGCTTTAGGTCTCGTTGTAAGATTACTCATCTTATGTCTCGATCTGATCATTTTCCCAGTACATTAATGGTGTTACTCCTTGCCATGCATTATTTGTACGTTCTTGTTGGCAAGAACTTAGACCCGTGGATTAATTTATTTAGTCTGTAGTCGAAACCCCTTTAAAAAAACGTTAAACTGAAAATATATAAAACTATTATTCTACCAGTTATATTATATGGATGCGAAACATGGACTCTTACTTTAAGGGAGGAAAGGAGATTACTATTATTTGAGAATAAAGTACTTAGGAACATTTTTGGACCAAAGAGAGATGAACAGACAGGTGAATGGAGAAGACTACATAACAATGAACTACATGGTCTTTATAGCAAGCCAGATATAATAAGAACAGTTAAGTCTCGTAGACTGCGATGGGCAGGACATGTTGCACGTATGGGGAATGGAAGACGTGTATGGAAGCTTCTTGTTGGAAAGCCAGAGGGAAAACGCCCAGTTAGTAGACCAAGAATGAGGTGGGAGAACAACATTAACTATGATTTGAGGGAAGTGGATTATACAGGGAATGATTGGAAAGCATTGGCTCAGGATAGGGATGTATGGAGAGCTTATGTCCGCGCGGCCATGAACCTGTGGGTTCGATAGTGCCAGTGAGTAAGTAAGTAAGTCTGTAGTTGAACCCTAATGCGATGAAAATTCTCCGCCCTTACTGCAAAACGTACCCATGTATTTATATCCCTTCCATACCTTCAGAAAACATCCATCGACCCGGAGCGAGTTCGAACCCATATAGCTGTTGGAACCTGTTCGGTCGTCTGTGAGCTGTTCAGTTCTCAGGGTGTAATTTTTTATATCCATCCATTACTCCTGGCGCGACAGGCCTAGAAGGCCCTTAGCCTACCAGCCGGCTGCTGGCCTCACATCCACATGTGTCAATCATAGAGATAGGCGATCATCAGCCAGTGTAGGGGTGACATGTGGTAAGTATGTCGAGTCCCCCAGCCGTTATAGCTGGTTTTCTCAACCTGGAGCCGCTACTTATTTTAGCTACGCAAATGTCTCACGATGCTGGGTGGGCACCGGCCCCAAATTGGCCGAAATACCATGAGAAAATCTCTTCCCCCAAGGAGACTCGAACCAGCGCAGGTACCGTAGCTCTGCGCCAAGGCTTCCTGCCTTAACCACTTCGCTACGGCGCGGGACATATCCATCCATAGTCCATAGTAATTCTGCCCGAAGGCAGGTCCTTCACTGCAATCATAGCATTTCCATGCTATGCTTGCAGTTTTACTAGGGAATTGTAGGTGTGGTAGCTTCCCGTTGCTTTTCACACCGGTGAAGGATGATGGTGATGATGATGGCCATATCATTTCGGGGACCGTTTGGGCCTATAAGTTCTCCTGGCATTTGTCTTACAGGTGAGTAAAAACTCCGATAAAAACCTCACCCAGAAAAACTGTCCCGACCGGGGATCGAACCCGGGCCCGCTGCGTGACAAGGCACCACGCTACCTCGAGACTACAGCGGTGGGACATGGTATCTTATATGGGTGCAAAATATGTTTCATTTTAAGTGAGCTAAAAATATTACAAGTATTTGAGAACAATATGCTGAAGAAAGTTTTCACCAAAGAGAGACGAACAGACAACTACATAACTGAAAGCTACATAATCCTGTAATAACAGTCAAGTCTCGCAGACAGCAATTGTAAGAACATGTGGCACGAATGGGGAATGAATATGGTACTTGGAAATCCTTCTAGGAAAATCAGAGAGAAAGCTAGCCATAAGTAGGCCAAGAACGAGGTGGGAGAATAATAGTAACCATGATTTTAAATTAAGTGAATTGGATAATTTTTATTTTATTTGTTTTTGTATAGATTTATGTGAAAGTTTTATATGACTTGCATTTATTTGCGTAATAGTTGTACTATAAGTCCACTTAAGCTGAAAATATATAAAACTATTATTCTACCAGTTATATTATATGGATGCGAAACATGGACTCTTACTTTAAGAGAGGAAAGGAGATTACAAGTATTTGAGAATAAAGTTCTTAGGAACATTTTTGGACCTAAGAGAGATGAACAGACAGGTGAATGGAGAAGACTACATAACAATGAACTTCATGGCCTTTATAGGAAGCCAGATATAATAAGAACAGTTAAGTCTCGTAGACTGCGATGGGCAGGACATGTTGCGCGTATGGGGAATGAAAGACTTGCATGGAAACTTCTTTTCGGAAAGCCAGAAGGAAAACGCCCAGTTGGTAGACCAAGAATAAGGTGGGAGAACAACATTAACTATGATTTGAGGGAAGTAGATTATACAGGGAATGATTGGAAAGCATTAGCTCAGGATAGGGATGTATGGAGAGATTATGTCCGCGCGGCCATGAACCTACGGGTTCGATAGTGCTAGTGAGTAAGTAAGTAAGTATAAGTCCATCTTGCGTTAAAGTTCCTTTGGAATAATTTAGAACACTTGCATCATCAAAAATATCGCAATTCTTTCTTACAGTCTTTTGTCTTACCATAGTTGGGCGACAAATAATTAAATACATATCAGTTTTCTCATTGGCCCTTGTAGCTTTTCGTGCTCAGTTTTTGTCCGCGTAATTAAGTTCCTTTGCATATAGAAGCTTCTAGAAGCTTGGGTCTGAATGCTTATAATGTCTTGCTTCAGCCTCAAGCCCTCAGATGCACGTAATACGCACTTTCATCTCCGCAGTAATGCGTTACGAATCAAGTTAATAAATTTGCAGTGAATTTATTGAACACGAATGTATAGTGAAGTTATTAATACGTGTTCTTCTTCTTCTTCTTCTTCCGAATGCAGTATCGGGTGATGATGCCTGTTCTGCGACTACAAAAACTGATCTTTCCATCGGTTGAAGGGTCTTCCGAGGTCCCTTTTGCCTTTAGGGTTGAGATGGTAAATCATCTTTGGTAAACGGGAATTTGACATTCTCTGGACGTGTTGGAACCATTTAATCTGATAATTTTGTACATGTTCAACCATTTCCCTACTATTCCACTGCATCCTTATCTCATCACTTTTCATTCTATCCCTTAAAGTTACTCCAGTTAGTGATCGGAGGAATCTCATTTGTGAACTATTAATGCGGGTTCTTTTAAGTGAAATATAAATAAACCAGAGTGAATTTTGAATAACGTATTCTTTAAACCAAAACTTAGTGTTACAGTCCATTTCCTTTGTGGCCGTTCAAAGGAGTTTATGAACTTTAACTCTGCCACACAAACGAATAATATGGGATCGACCTCTGTGGTCTCGGGGTAGCTTCGCTGCCTCGTACGCAGCGGACTGGAGTTCGATTCCCGGTCAAAAAATGTTTCTGGATGATGGCTTTTTTTCGGGGTTCTTCCTCAATATAAGAGAAATGTCAGGAATGTTTAATGTCCAAAATGTTCCCGAACATAATCTATCCATCATATTCAACAGTATCATATTTGGCATGTTTATTATGAATGGTGTGTTTCGTCTCGATGTTGTGTTGTCTGAGAGGAGACCCTTCATCTCCTCGTGTGTGAGATCCATAAATTAACATCCGTCTCCGGACATGTGACACTGTAAGGCTCAAAAGGCGTGGACATGTAAGAAGTGCCTTTAAGGTGAGAGGTTAAACCGAGAAAGAAGAAGAAGAAGTATGTGGGAAGTAATTGGAATACGTTGTATCAGGTTAGGGTTGTATGGAATTTTTTTTATTGTTTATTTATTTAAGCTGATGGAGTTAAGACTGTAAGGTCTTCTCTTCCACTTCACCAGGGTTACATTATACACACAATAACAATTATGAATTATCTACATGTTGATTAATGATACATAATAGATATAGGCTAGATAAGCTGGACATTCGCAACTTTTAAAAGAAATCTAAATTTATATTTGCTCTAACCTCGACTTCATTATTACCCAGTGTGAGGTATATATATTAATTGGTGTTTCCCGTATAATTTATCATATTTATATTATTATTATTATTATTATTATTATTATTATTATCATTATTATTATTATTATCATCATCATCATTATTATACTATTATCATGACTATTATACTATTATTATCATTATATTATTATTATTATTATCGTAAGTATTATTATTGTTATTATCGTATAAAATGTTGTTTGTACATGACATTTACATTGCTACATTTAATGTATCTTTAACTGTTTATAATTAGTATAGTGTATATCTATATTTGTCAAATATTTATTTGTATTTGTGCTGGTTGAGTGGAAGAGAAGGCCTTATGGCCTTAACTCTGCCAGAATAAATAAAACATTATTATTATTATTATTATTATTATTATTATTATTATTAGTGCCAGTGAGTAAGTATTATTATTATTATTATTATATTATTATTATTATTATTATTATTATTAGTGCCAGTGAGTAAGTATTATTATTATTATTATTATTATTATTATTATTATTATTATTATTATTATTAGTGCCAGTGAGTAAGTATTATTATTATTATTATTATTATTATTATTATTATTATTAGTGCCAGTGAGTAAGTATTATTATTATTATTATTATTATTATTATTATTATTATTATTATTATTATTATTATTATTATTATTATTATTATTATTATTATTATTATTATTATAAAGTTAGTCCACCGCTGTGGTCTCGAGGTAGCGTGCTGCCTTGACACGCAGCGGGCCCGGATTCGATCCCCGGTCGGGGCAGTTTTTCTGGGCGAGGTTTTTATCGGGGTTTTTCCTCACCTGTAAGACAAATGTCAGGAAAACGTTAAGGCCCAAACGGTCCCCGAAATCATATGGCAAACATCCTTATCATCATCATCCTTACCATTATCATCATCATCATCATCATCCTTCACCGGTGTGGAAAGCAACGGAAGCTACCACACCTACACAATTCCATAGTAAAGCTGCAAGCATAGCATGAAAATGCTATGATTGCAGAGAAGGACCTGCCTTCGGGTGAATTACTATGGATGGATTATAAAGTTGACAAGGGAAAGGAAGAAAAATAATAATAAAAATAATAATAGTAACAAAAATAATAACCTGTAATTAGATTAAATAATTGGTTTGGTACAGAAAGTTTAAAATATAAAGAAACAATAAAAGTATACATGGAACAAGGTTTTATATTATATTGTCTAAGGAGATATGTAATGAGATTCTTTTTTAACTGTTTTTGAGTCGGGCAGTCCTTGATATACGAGGGGAGGGAATTCCAGAGTCGAGTGACTGAAACAAGGAAGGATGAGGAATAGTGAGATGTTCGATGTATAGAACTGTTTAGAGTTAAATTTTCTCTCGATCGTGTGTTTAAGTTATGGTGGGAGGATAGCGAATGGAAGCGAGTAGAAATATAAAGGGGTGATGAGGTGGACAAAGTGTTCTATAAGAAGCAGAGGCAATGTATCTTTCGCCTGTCTTCCAATCGGAACCTAGACCACATTTCAAATACAGGAGTTATGTGGTCTCATTTTACGGAGGTTGAATATATATTGTACACAAGCATTATGAACTCGTTGTAGTCTTTCTCCGCGCAGCCATAAAAAAAATTCCAGTGTCCCTAATAAATATCCTCAACTGGTGTCCAACTCACGGTCGGCTAGAGGGATGAGATGAGATGAAGCCCCTTATATAGAGGTCTGTGAATGACAAGGGTGTCGGCCGACCACGTCTAATGCACTATCATAGTGGCAGATGAGCAAAATGAAACTAAATTGATGAAATTAGTGTGGAGAAATGTTGGAATGAAATCGTGACAGGGGAAAAGGAGATAAACTCCGAGAGAAACCTGCCCAAGCTTCGTTTCGTCCACCCCGATACCCACATGGTGTACCGAGACTCGATCTCGGGACTCCGCCGGTTAGAGCAACGGAGCCGTCTTTCTCCCGATATTTCAGTTATAAAAATGCTACTATTTAACACAGATGAACGTATTTTATATATTTTGTTGGACTAAATTCATTCGCAGTGTCTTTATATTGCAAGATTAGTGTAAGAAATGAGAAACATACGTTCAGATTATGTGTAACAACTCGTACAGATGTGGCCTACCCTCCAGGCGCTCACAAAATAATGAGAAAAAAAAAGAATAAGAAAGCGTACTTCTTAAAAAATATATAAGAAGAGACTCGGATAGCAAGACAAAGTTTCTTACAACTTTAAATGCGATGTCATTTTCCTGTTCTTTATTTTTACTGCTATAGTTTACTCTTAAGACCGGACCCCAGTACAACGTAATCCTCTCCGCTGATGGACGCTGCTTCGCTTCCTGGATATACAACTTAATTACACTTCTTAACAATTATGTTGATTTATGTACATCAGCAAAACTTGGTGCGTTCTCACCCGAGGATGAAGGGAGAAGGGAAATGAAAACTGAAACAAAAGTTAAAATATCGAAAGTTTTTTTCAGTCTTTCAACTTACACAAACTTCCATGTCATGTAAGTCATATTTTAAACTTAATTCACTGGAACTATCGAACCCGTAGGTTCATGGCGCGCGAACACAAGCTCTCCATACATCCCTATCCTGAGCCAATGTTTTCCAATCATTACCTATATAATCTACTTCCTCAAATCATAGTTAATGTTATTCTCCCACCTCATTCCTTGTCTCCCAACTGGGCGTTTTCCCTCTGGTTTTCCTACAAGAAGCTTCCATGCACGTCTTTAATTCCCCATTCGTGCCACATGTCCTACCCATCGCAGTCTACGAGACTTAACTGTTCTCATTATATCTGACGTCTTGTAAAGACCATGTAATTCACTGTTATGCAGTGTTCTCCATTCACCTGTCTGTTCATCTCTCTTTGGTCCAAAAATTTTCCTAAGGACTTTATTCTCAAGTACTCGTAATATTCTTCTTCTTCTTCTTCCTTCCAAGTATTAGACCAAGGCCTGTTACGATCCTATAGAAAATTTTCCCTCCAGCGTTTCATAGGACGGCCCAGTGATCTTCGTCCTCTTGGTATATAATTATAAACAGCTTTGGGGATCCGATTTGAACTCATTCTTTCAAGATGGTGTTTCCAATTTAGTTGGTACTGTTTAATATATTCTTCAATTCTTTTAAGATATCGGTGTTCCTTTTCCGATCCCACCTGGTGTAACCCGCTGTTCTGCGCATGAATCTCATTTCACAAGCCGTTATTCTGCTTTCGTGTTGTTTTTTTAGTGTCCATGCTTCACTACCATAGTAAAGTTAAAAGAGTGCAAAACACAAGTAAGTGGAACAAATGTTTTGCTCAGCTTGGGCACCTTGTGGTCGCCATCCACATATCCCCTATATGAGGACCCCTGAGGAATCGTAATATTCTTTCCTCCCTTAAATTAAAGTGCATTAATTTATCTTAATTTTATGCTTACATTTTAGCCTTCGAGAATAAATAATGGATCAATGAATTTAAAATACATTTCTAGAAAAAAATATTTAGTGTAATATACATAGATCTTATTTTCCAATCAGAAAAGTAAATAGAGAAATAGGGAAAATGTTATGTATTACTTGCTAATACCCGGCTTGTGCTGATACGCCTAAATACATGAAAATTAATGTGTTTTTTATGTTTAGTTGAATAAGTGAAAAGAAAGATAATTTTCAATTTATATCGTAAATATTTTTAGATACCCCGTGCTGATTACCTGCGTTGTCCGGGAATCTAGTTATCCCGATCTTCTTGGCATAAATGAGCTGAAAGACGGAAGTCGATGTGTTTTATATTTAACCCTTAAATTCGTAATGTATCCTTTTGGATACATCGGTTGGTTCAATTAATTTAATATTTTAAATAAATCAGAAGAAAACGAACAAAAATAAACAACTTAAATATGTGTCTAATTATACAATATACCTAATAATAACAGTTATACAAGATTCCGTTTTCACTGCGGTCGGCCACATTCAAATAACTAACAGAAGAAATTTGTGTTTTGCCAATTTAAGGGTTAAGCAAAAGGGGAAAAAAATGTTTCAAAATTATTTTTAGATACCACAGAACGTTATGAGTATTTGAGAATAAAGATCTTAGGAAAATTTTTGGACCAAAGAGAGATGAACAGACAGATGAATGGAGAAAACTGCATAACAGTGAATTACATGGTCTTAGATAGATAATGGAATTTATTGACCCTTTTTTCAGAAGAAAGAAAATACATATGCATTTACATTGCGCACGGGTCTGCTTGGCCGTACGTGCATTATTTTTCCATGAATAAAAAATAAAACTAATCATAATATAAACAAATACCTACAAATACACGTGTATCAAAAACAATAACAGGCTACATATAAGTAAAATCTATGTCTACACTACATCACAATAATACATATCTACACTCATCCATGGGAAGACCAGGTGTATAAATAAATAAAAAGTGTCATTCTGTACATTAATATTTTCCAGGAAATGACGTTGCAGAAAAATATAATGGTCATATTTACATCATAGGACATAAAATTAATGAATACCTATAATATTGGTTATAAATTTCTCTACTAGGGTGCATTCTTACAACGATCATTTGGCAATAAATAATATTATGATCTGGTTGCAATGATGAACAAAAGAAGCAAATAGGGCGTACCAATTGTTTCTCATTTGTTTTCAAACATCGCTGTTTACATTAAATATATAAATAATTTAAAATTATTATATTTAAATAGTTCACCGCTGGTGTCGAGGTAACGTGTTGCCTTGTCACGCAGCGGGCCCGGGTTCGATTCCCGGTCGGGGCAGTTTTTCTGGGTGAGGTTTTTATCGGGGTTTTTCCTCATCTGTAAGACAAATGTCAGGAAAACTTTAAGGCCCAAACGGTCCCCGAAATCATATGGCCATCATCTTTATCATCATCATCCTTATCATTATCATCATCATCCTTCACAAGTGTGGAAAGCAACGGGAAGCTACCACACCTACACAATTCCCTAGTAAAGCTGCAAGCATAGCATGAAAATGTTATGATTGCAGTGAAGGGCCTGCCTTCGGGCAGAATTACTATGGATGGATGGATATTTAAATAATGATTTGTGAGTAAACAGCTTAATTTTATTCGTTAAATAGTCCTAACAAATGCCACTCTTGATTTCCAAATTCTCTAGATAAATTCACTCCTCACTTCGTGAGTCGTGATTTGGAATACACTCGTGGCTTTACTTATGATAAAGTGTAAGTAGAGATTCAACGCAAAAAGGATATTAAGAGCATGCTCACTGTGTTTTATATCTTATTTAAAAACTAACTCTGAGTTAAAACCTTATTTTAAAGAAGTCCTGTGCTTACAAGAGTATACAGTATAAGGTAAGGTATGGATTTTATTTTACATTTCCCAGAATTAAATGCACTACTGATACGGAGAATAAAAAATTGCATAAGTCTAAGATCCGGACTTAAATCGACCTTCCCTCATCGAGTTTCCTAATAAAATGAATATTTTATACAAAATAATATATAATTAAACAAAACGTGCTATTGCCATTGCATATACCAGCACAACGTTTTTTAAAAATTAATAATTATTTAATTATCTTTTTATAATTGTTGATACGTAGTTTCTAAAACAATCACCAATCAAGAGTAAAATATATAAATCTTCTTCTTCTTCTTCCTTCCAAGTATTAGGCCAAGGCCTGTTACGATCCTATAGAAAATTTTCCCTCCAGCTTCTTCCGGAAAATTCTTGTATAAGACTTGAAAGCATAATAATAGTCCCTTCGATTGGTTGCTGGCCAAAGGAAGGCAAGACCAGTGATGGGGCTGCTATCTTATAGCCTCTGGTCAGGCTTTTCTGGAGAAGAAAAGAAAATAAAGGAAAGAAGAAATGGAAGAAAGGAAAGACTCCCTAGCCCTCGGATGCCCTAATAGCGTCGGGGTCGAAAAAACAAGAGTTAACCAAGGGAGGTTAGATAGTAAAGTTAAAAGAGTGCAAAACACAAGTAAGTGGAAGAAATGTTTTGCTCAGCTTGGGAACCTTGTGGTCGCCATCCACATATAAATTTCCAAAATGAACTTGCCTATCTTTTTCCAAGCAATAATGAAAGGTTACCAGGTACATATAGCTAAGCGTGTATTAGTAATTTACCCCCATCGAGTTTCCTCATATAATTACTTATAAAAATGTAGATAATAAACAGTTCCTGCATTACTTTATGGGAATGAAACGTGGGTAATGAACAAAAAATTACAAAGTAGAATACAAAGCGTAGAAATGACTTCCTTAGAAGAACAAAAGGCTGCACAAGAATGGATCGGATAAAGAATGAAGATATAAGAGCAGAGTTAAATACAGGATGATTCAAAAGTCACTATACATTTTCTGTTTAGACAGGTATTAATACACATTATGTAATAATATTGAAACATATGCCGCAGTAGAACATAATTTCAATGCATTTCAGTGTGACCACCTTGCTTGCACGTCTAGACACAACGACCATCGCTCCACTACCCTGCGAAACACTTTCTCAAGCATAGCTAGTGTAATCTTAGCAGCCGCGGCTCTAATCCGCTGTTTTAGCTGTTGAAAGTTGTTTATCTTCACTTGGTACACCTCAGACTTTTTAAACCCCCCAGGAAAAAAAGTCTAAAGGTGCCAGGTCTGGGGAGCGGAGAGGCCGCATCATTGACGCTGCACGGGCAATCCATCTACCGGGAGAAACTTGATTTAGGTAGTCCCGAACCGTAATGGCAAAATGAGGTGGTGCCCCATCCTGTTGGAAAACAACAGATATCAATTGGGGTTCCAAAAACTGTTGCAACATATGGAGGTATACGTTTCCAGGAAGAGTTTTATCTGCAAATATGAAGGGCCCGTAAACTGTTGACCTTGTTAATCCTAACCACACTTTACTTTGGGTGTGTCCCGTTCCCACTCCTGCATCTCATTTGGTTATCCAAAAGGTAGTGTTAATATATATTGAACGAAACAAATCACTGCATTTTAAATGAACTGAACTTTATTTGAAACAATGTAAAACAATAAATACGTACTTGCAGCCATGTTATCAATAATTGTTCTCAAGGCCTCCTATTATACAACTAATAAACATTGGCCACACAGTTTACGTTAGTCAATTGTTTATAATGAACGCAAATATTTCCAACAAAGATATTATTGTACTATTATTTATTATTTTGAAAAAAAACATCGCGCAAAAAATAATGAAGAACGCACGTTTGTGAAGTGTTTTACAGAATCTTGGAATTTAAAAACCTTGCTGTCGCTCGGTATTTAAACATTTTCCCTCGATTCTGTAAAAACCACTTCCCAACCTCGGATCGTAATATACTATTTAAGTTGCAATTATTACTTAGACATATTTTATAATATTATTTATGTATTGAAAATGATTATTTTCATTCACCAAGAATAACAAGTATATTCAGAGGACATATTTTTAATTTAATGAAGGAAACTGCCTATTTCGAGGCTTTGGCATGGGTTCCCTGAAGTAGTGCCCGCCCGGAGAACCGAATGGGCGACTGTTTGACGTCCGGAAAATTTTACCCCAGTTGAACCCATGTCCGCATTTCTTGACGGTTGTATTTTTACGGTGAAAGATCGTCACTCTTTCGACCAAGGTACTTTTTTCGTCTGGCTTATCACCTTCGACCAGTCCGGCATGGGTAACCCTATCGGCAGCCTTACCTAGGAACAATAATCGCAAACAGGAATGAGATGCACAAAGAAATTAAACATAGGCTCAATTCTGGAAATGCGTGCTATTATGCATTGCAGAGACTCTTGACGTCTCAACTCCTTTCAAAAAACATTAAACTGAAAATATATAAAACAATTATTCTATCAGTTATATTATATGGATGCGAACATGGACTCTTAGTTTTTGGGAGGAAAGAAGATTACGAGTATTTGAGAATAAAGTTCTTAGGAAAAATTTTGGACCAAAGAGAGATGAACAGACAGGTGAATGGAGAAGACTGCATAACAGTGAATTACATGGTCTTTATAGGAAGCCAGATATAATAAAAGCAGTTAAGTCTCGTAGACTGCGATGGGCAGGACATGTGGCACGAATGGGGAATGAAAGACGTGCATCGAAGCTTCTTGTAGGAAACCCAGAGATAAAATGCCCAGTTGGTAGACCAAGAATGAGGTGGGAGAATAACATTAACTATGATTAGAAGGAAGTAGATTATACAGGGGATGATTGGAAAACATTAGCCCAGGATAGGGATTTATGGAGATCTTATGTCCGCGCGGCCATGAACCTACGGGTTCGATAGTGCCAGCGAGTTAGTTAGTTAGTTAACTGCTTCTACAATGTACGTCGGTGTCCATAACCAAAGAAAAGCGAGCAGGTCACATGATTTTGTTTTCATGAGGATCAGTTTAAGAGTGGAAATCCTAAAGACATTCTGGATGCTAAGAAATACATCCACAGTGCATGTTGAGTGTCTAACTGGGCAACAATGTAAACAGAAGCTAAGCTATTGATGCTTCTTTAATAAACTTTTATCTGACATGAAACAATCCAATAACTACAGTATTTCAGTATTTTGTTTGATAGCATGAACCTGTAAAGTCAATCCAAGTCTATCAGTCATATTGTTGTTTTTTTAAAGCATGTTCAATACGAAAATTAAGCTAACCGCGTAATCTTTTACATTCTGGGAAGCTCTTTACACATTTTTTGTTTATTTTCTCGTTGTCACTTGCCAGGTTCCCCTCCATTTCTCCATCAGAGTGTACTGCAGCTAAATTAGTCCCAGAAGTCTTGCAGCCTCTAACAAGCTCGTCAAGTCTGTCCGCTGAAGCAGAATCAGCAATTTAACCGCCTCAAACTCTCCCCTCCTCCCCCTCCCGACGTTCATTTGAGAGCTTCAACACGAGTCCACTTTAATTCAAGATCAATATTTAATTGCAAATGCACGTTCAAAAAACATATTTAATACCTAAAACATCTCACAAAAACACAGAAAAACACCCAAAGAGCGTATTTCACACGGAAAGCATACCTCAAAAATACACAGACGCTTTCAATATACTTACAACCAAAGAATTTGTCTATCATTAAAAGGTATCGTATCTTGATGGATGCTATGAACGTACCTTATTTAATGTAGTAGTAGCGAGACTTTATCAGACAATAACGGAAAGATTTCTAAATTCAAATCGGGAAAGATTGGCATGCTACGAGTTATTGGTAAATCCAGAAAATTTGATAAACCTCGGTAAATTTCTGGACAAAACGCGAAAAATAAGGACAACACTCATTCATGAATAAATATATGTTATCAAAATGCAATACCATTAATTATTAACAATTATATATAAATTAATTAGTGTATAATGCTGTTGTGTTATTATTTAATTGTAATATTAATGTGTTTTCTTTATGTAATTGTAATGTTAATGTTTTTTTAGTGTATAATGCTATTGTGTTATTACTTAATTGTAATATTATTGTTTTCTTTATGTAATTGTAATGTTAATGTTTTTAGTGTATAATGCTATTGTGTTATTATTTAATTGTAATATTATTATTGTGTTTTCTTTATGTAATTGTAATGTTATTGCTGTTTTTGTTGTTTATTTTTCTTTACACTAGTACCAATTATTACTTTATTGTAACGGACTGTCAACAGCACGTACGGCTTACTGCCCGTGCGACCCATATTTGTAAATAATATTGTAAATATCTTACTTTTTTGTCTAATAAAGTATTATTTAATGTATAAAGCGTGTCACAAAAATTCATAAAACAATTCAATAAATTGATTCAGTATTTAAAGCGGTGAACTAGTGGTTATGCTCCTTGCCTCTGGTACCTAGGGTCGCGGGTTCAAACTCGGCCGGGGTCCATGGATTTTTTTAAGGATGGAAAAATCTAAGGAGCTAGTCCTTAAAAGTACATAAAAAGTAATGCTTTAAATAGAGCATGAGTCAATAAATGAAAAAAAGCCAGGCCAGCAAACCCTAAAGATAAAATTCTTATTATTAAAGGGAGGGACTATAAGCCGTGGGTCCCTAGTCTGAAGATTTTCAGGCTCGTAAAAATTCCTTAAGCCTTAATGAAAAGGCCTATAAGCAGACTTTACCGAATTTACCCCTCCTAGTACTACCTTGGTTTCCTAGATGTCAGTATGAGGTGGAACGCTGACCACGCACAACTCAAAATGACATCTATACGAAAACAAGTGTAACTAAATTAGTATGGTTCAAATTTTGCCCTGTAGGGGGAGAGCGCCTAAATCTCTGTAAAGGGAAAACATGGGCTTACAAAAGAATGTATAGAGTGCCTCAAAATACAAAAAATGGACCTGGATGTATACGGTATTTAATACTAAAATGTTTCTGAAGAATATAGAAAAATCTACTCAGAAGCGAATTAACAACTTCATTTTACAGCATAGGATATATATATATATATATATATATATATACTAGAAGTCCCGGCCACGCGTTGCTGTGGCTAAGGTATACGTTAAAAATTTAAATTAAGTTGCTGTCTTTCAGCCAGATTACTTAAAACTAATACTTACACACGAAATTAATAATATTCAAAATAAAATAAACACTGAACACAGTTAAATTATGAAATAATCGTCTTCTTCACTTCCTGGTTTAGGCAAGAGTTGCCTGTTCCGTTCACTAATAGATCTAAGACCATCTCTACGCTGAGGTCGTCTTTGGTTACGTCCGTCCGAGTTTTCATTGTGCGGTACCAACGCTATGGAGAGTAGACCATTGACGGGGCTGCCACCTCGAAGCTTTAGGTCCAGCTCCTGGGTGTACTAACCCCGTCTAGAGGGTTGCCACTTCCGCCAGATCCGCCGTGATGAAGGACTCCTTCTGCGCCGAATCTGCCGTTGAGGTGTTCTCCGTAACCCTGGCTTACAGAGTACTATCGGTCGGAGCCAACTGAACCCTGTTTTTTAACGAGGTTGTTACTCCTCCCCCTCCTCCTTTCTCATCCGGACTTGGGACCGGCCATGACGGAGTTAAAAATGAAATAATCAATATTTATAATTCAATTGAAATTCGCGCTTGCAAAAAAAAAGCACAGCCATCTGGATCTCTCTTTGTTAAATAATAAACCAATAACCTTACCAAATTACCTTACACTGTCATCTGTTAGAATCGTATGGAACTCACAGATAATTAGACCGCCATCTGTTGGAGCGTATGGAACTCACAGATAATTATAACTCTTTGTTAAATAATAAACAAATAATTTGCATTAAAAAAATAATGCGACTATAAATTTAGTTGTAGACTACCCTAAGTCTCAAGTTGGATCAAACTGCACACAGTGTGCAAAATTTTATTAAAATCGGTTAAGTAGTTAAGGATTCCATCGCGGACAAACAACGTGACACGAAATTTTAATATTAATATATATATATATATATATATATATATATATATATATATACACACACACAAAACAGGACGTCACCAACAAAATGATAGAGGGATAGAGGAATATTTTTTGTGAAGGAACATATAGTTCTAAGCACGTCATTTATGAGTATCGCGCAGGTGAAGGTATTCGCCCATAAGGGTCGCAATTGAATACTAACAATTGTACACATAATTTTATTGAAAAAGGCATATTCTTTTTACAATAAGTGTTCAAGCAGTCAACCCTGTGCCTCATTGCATGTTTGATATCGTCGCAGCAACGGCCGGTCAGCACGACCGAACATGGCAGGGTTCTGTTTCACGTCGTTAAATGCAGCATTTAGTCTGTTAATGAGTAGAGGTCTGGTGGCCACTGGAGTTGCGTAGATGTTTGCCCGTACGCAATCGCCTGCAGACTTTTTTTCATAGTGGTCCCTCAAGTAGACTCGGTTGACAAACTGCATGCTTGGGTCATAGCTTACTGTCCCATTGTAAAGCAAACGCCAGGAATATTTTTAAAAATGCGAAAAATTGTTATGCGCCGTTGTCTTGTATGTATTGGAATTCGTGGTCGCCACTTTGAAAACTTGCTGTATGCTGTAAGCTCTTGATATTGTTGCTGTAAGAAGTAAGTTATTTATAGTCATTGTAAACGAACTACAGTACGCATTTCGAACCATAGAATTGGTTTCCTGTGTCAAAATATTAATTTTACAGTCCTCTCCTATATAACTAATTAAACTCGCTGACGCTATCGAACTCGTAGGTTCATGGCCGCGCGGACATAAGCTCTCCATTCATCCCTATTCTTAGCTAATGTTTTCTAATCATCACCTGTTTAATTTCTCCCTTGAGTCATGTTCAATGGAATTCGTCCACCTCATTCTTGGCCTAACTATAGGGCACTTCCGTAAGTTTCCATGCACCTTGTTGATTCCCCATTCGTTCTACATCTCCTGTCCATCTACGAGACTTAACTGTTCTTATGACATTTAGTTTCCTATTTATATAATGTAGCTCACTCTTTTGTAGTCTTCTCCATTCGCTTGTCTGTTCATAACTCTTTGATACTTTCAACCATTTCAGTTTGCACTATTAATTTTGATCTCTCTAATCTATCTTCGGGTTTTTACAGCTGCTGCCGTCTTCCGGTGTCAAACCTCCAAAGCCTACGGTCTTGGGGATCTTCAATGCTTAGCCCTCTAGCTTGCATTACTGTCTTCATGTTTTCCTTCCATGTTAACCTTGGTCTCCCTCTTTTCTTCTTTCTGTTCGGATGTCATTCATATAGTTGCTTCGGCCATCGCTATTAATTTTGATACACCCTCTATATATATATATATATATATATATATATATATATATATATATATATGGTATGATAAGAAAAATAAATGCCTGGACTGATTCGAACCCGGATCTCTGAGCCTGTACCTCAGTGTGATATCCATTACACCACCAGGCGAATCCAATTCAAACATTTATTTTTCTTATATATGTATTATATTCTCCATTATTACTAGATGTCGCGAGAATTCGGTCTTCACTGCCATCTAGTAGCTGACTATAACAAGTAAGCAAATTAAAGAGAACATTTTTACTTTATAGCAGTGACGCTTTATCGCTATATATATATATATATATATATATATATATATATATATATATATATATATGAATATGAAAGTTTTCTTGGGTTTTCCGCGTCTTGGATTTACGTCCGGCCTCTGGCCACTGATTCCAACGTTTCGGCATGATCCCACATGTCATTATCAAGGAATGATAAGTTCGAGTCACATGTTTAGGTCTTATATAATTAAACACACAGAGTTTTCGCTGTGGTCCGTTTCCGAAGACTTACACCCATCCAACGTTTAGGGAGTGGTCCCCTAGTGCCCACTAGTAAAATTATTAATGTCCAATAAATTTTCAAAATTCTAAAAAATAATCAGATCAACTAAATCCGAAAAGAGCCGTTTCTGATTGGTCGACTTGACTTCCCGCTCTTGCCCTTTTGAGGGTAGGCGGCTTCTGCGGTGGTGGCAGTCTTCCTCCTGGCGGCATATTGAGTCGGCTAGATCATCATCAGGATCATCAGTGAAGACCAGTGTCAGAAAGGCTTGTTAATGTCCGACCACTGGATCTTTGTCTCCTGATCTGCGTCTGGTCAGCGCTGGCGATGGATAAAATCACTCACCATCATCAACGAGAGAAACTATATCACAAGAGCTAAAGAGGGATAGAAAACCCTAAAATAGCTGGAAGTTAGTTTCATGAAAGCAGATTTGATTCCCTTCCTAGCTGTCGAGGACGCTTCCAGAAAACTGGATGTTTCCTTGACGAGATCTGAAGGAGCATACGTGTTTGTAAAGTGATCCTACTTCCATTACAAAGTCGAGTCGAGTTCCTATGTAGTTAAACACCCTCAGTTTTCAGTCTGGTCCGTTTCGGTAGCCGTACACCCATCCAAGCGTCGACCATACTCAATGTTCCCCAACCGTGGTTTTCTTCATATATATATATATGACATAAGAAAAATAAATGTTCGGCGGAACTTGAACCCGGACCTTTGGATTTATATCCCAGTGTGCTACCGATTAGCTTCACGGCTATAAAGTAAAAATATTATCTTTAATTTGCTTACTTGTGATAGGAGCTACCAGATGGCAGTGGAGACCGAGTTCCCACTACATCTAAATAATGAGAATATATATAAGAAAAATGAATGTTTGTAGTAGACTTGCTCGATAGCGTAATTTGTAGCGCACTGGGATATAAATCCAGAGGTCCGAGCATTTATTGTTCTTATCATGTCATAGTAAGCTTGCATTGCTAATGTCGAAAATTTAATTATAACATATATGTATACATATATACTAAAATTGGCCTAAAATATTTATTGTCAAATATTAGTAAAGTTTTCTCCTCCGTTAACGTAGAGTCCATGTTTCGCATCCATATAGTAGAACTAGGAGAAAAAAAGTTTTATATATTTGTAGTTTAGCGTTTTTTATGTAAGTTGGAAAGGCAAGAATCAGTTTAAAGCGTAATAGCATTAATTTCCAGCATTGAGCCGAAATTTATTTTCTTTCTGCACATTATTTTTTTGTGTAATAATTATTTCTGGGTGTATGAATTCAGTCACATCTTCAAAATTTCCTTCATTTGTCATAAACTATCCATTTCCATTATAATGAATTTCTATGTGTGACCATATTTTTGGTTTTATTGTTGTTTACTTCTAGCTCTAATTTCTTAGCATTAATAAAATGTGTTATGCTCTTTAATATTTCCGTGCTCTCTTGCCTATTAATACGTCATCATCAGCATAAACTAATAGCTTATTAGTACTATTAAGTTGTACATGTTTTCATCCTCGAGATTTGATGCAATCTCTAGCACAAAATTGAATAGTAGAGATGATAGTACATCTCCTTGCATTAACCCATTGTGAAGAAGTAATTCTCTTCATGTGAGTTGTCAATGTGATGGTAACATTTTGAAGATGGATTTGTGTCCCAAAAAGGATTATTGGTTTAGGTTGGGTTTAATTTTCGGTAGAGCTGGATTCTCTTCTTAGGGTCGGAAGTTGGTGCACTGGATAGGAAAACACTTCACAATCACAACAACAAAAAATTTCCTGTAGAAATAATTGCAAATTTATTCACTTCTTAATTTCCCAGCAGATTAAGTAAATGTAGGTGGTATTATTCTTCACCGTCAATTAAAAACAAATTATTTTCTTTTCTTAAATCAATTATTCTTCTTGTATTAATTTTTACATTTTATCTTATTGCTTCTATCTTTGTTGAAAGTTGCATGCAGAATGAATAGTGTAATTCTTTTATAATTTTAAGACCATTATTACATCACATGATGTTATTTTTAAATTTTATTTGTTAATAGTTATTTAAATATAAGGTTAAATTAGATTTGTTGAATAAGTAAGTTAATTGTTTTAACATCCAATCAGAGTTTAGTTTATTTTCATTTAAGAATATGAAGTTAAGCAGGTGTTCTTATTACAGTTATAACAGAAGGATTTAGGGGTCCTCATCTAGAGGATATGTGGATGGCGACCACAAGGTGCCCAAGCTGAGCAAAACATTTCTTCCACTTACTTGTGTTTTGCACTCTTTTAACTTTACTATCTAAACCTCCCTTGGTTAACTCTTGTTTTTTTCGACCCCGACGCTATTAGGGCATCCGAGGGCTAGGGAGTCTTTCCTTTCTTCCATTTCTTCTTTCCTTTATTTTTTTTTCTTCTCCAGAAAAGCCTGACCAGAGGCTATAAGATGGCAGCCCCATCACTGGTCTTGCCTTCTTTTGGCCAGCAACCAATCGAAGGGACTATTATTATGCTTTTAAATCTTATATGAGAATTTTCCGGAAGGATCAAACTATTTACGCTGGAGGGAAAATTTTCTATAGGATCGTAACAGGCCTTGGCCTAATACTTGGAAGGAAGAAGAAGAAGAAGGATTTATAATTTTGACAACAATGACTTAAAACAATTTTTAAAAAGTATTATTTACAAAAACCGTTATGTAGTACAATTTATTTAATTATTACTGAGACATTTTTATTCAACAATAACTAACAATTAATTATTTAGATGTTTTTATTTATTTAAGTCATATTAAAAGAATTTTAAGATATGGAATTATTAACTTTAACTTTTATATATATTATAATATTAAAATTCTGCTATAATTGTGAATTTCAAAAGTATTTGTAGACTGTTTGCCTAGACACACCTTATTCTTTGTATCATTAGACACATTCGATTGTCTAACTAATTATTTTTTATGAATTCCGTACTCCGGAAGGATGCTATACATTTTCTCTCATTTAATAGAAGTGTGTGCTGCAATCCTCTGCTATCTGTAATAATGTTGACGCTAAATATTTGAGTCACCCTGTATGATTCTACATAACGTTAAATTAAAAATGCCGCTAGTGGAATTGATCTGTGTTTCTAGAGTGTAGCGGCTGCCCTTATTTCATGAGGCAGTTTTGTTGTGCATTGTTTCGCGTAGCAGCCGAGCTAAATTCTCCTGTGTATTGTTTGTTAATAATAAATAACTTATTTAGGGTCTGGGAACTTTACTCCGCAGGGAATAAGTTTCTGGTACGAACAACTTGATTGGTTGTGATGAGCGCATCCACGTGATTACACATTTTCATCCTTAATTTTGTTGCACATAATAAATATTACTTACGGTCCATCCCATAACGAATCATTGTTTATTTTTACACAGTAAGAATTCTATAAATAGGAATTTATGAATATTAAAAAAATGCATTCGCGTTTATATTTTTATTTCATATTATCTAATACACTAATGACAAATGAGAGAAATTTTGAGGAAGTGGCTGAATTCAAATACCTAGGATAAGTGATCATAAACAGGAATGAGATGCACAAAGGCTCAATTCTGGAAATACGTGTTATTATGCATTAAAGAGACTTATGATGTCCCAACTCCTTTCAAAAAACGTTAAACTGAAAATATATAAAACTATTATTCTACCAGTTATATTAAATGGGTGCGAAACATGGACTCTTACTTTAAGGGAGGAAAGGAGATTACAAGTAATTGAGAATAAAGTACTTAGGAAAATTTTTGGACCAAAGAGAGATGAACAGACAGGTGAATGGAGAAGACTACATAACAATGAACTACATGGTCTGTATAGGAAGCCAGATATAATAAGAACAGTGAAGTCTCGTAGACTGCGATGGGCAGGACATGTTGCACGTATGGGGAATGAAAGATTTGCATGGAAGCTTCTTGTAGGAAAGCCAGAGGGAAAGCGCCCAGTTGGTAGACCAAGAATGAGGAGGGAAAATAAAATTAGCTATGATTTTAGAGAAGTAGATTATACAGGGAATGATTGGAAAGCATTAGCTCAGGATAGGGATGTATGTAGATCTTCTGTCCGCGTGGCCATGAACCTATGGGTTCGATAGTGCCAGTGAGTAAGTAAGTATTTTTATGTCATACTAGCTAATACCCGGTGTGCGCTGCTACGCCTAAATTAATGAAAATTAATGTGCTTTTATGTTTAGTTGAATACATGTTGACAAAAAGAATTATAAATTTATATTTTTTACATACCCCATGCTGATTACCCGGCGTTACCCGGGAATCTACTTATTCCGATCTTCTTGACATCCATCCATCTATCCATAGTAATTCTGCCCGAAGGCAGGTCCTTCACTCCAATCATAGCATTTTCATGCTATGCTTGTAGCTTTACTAGGGAATTGTAGGTGTGGTAGCTTCCCGTTGCTTTCCACACCGGTGAAGGATGATGATGATAATGGTAAGGATGATGATGACCATATGATTTCGGGGACCGTTTGAACCCCAAAGTTTTCCTGACATTTGTCTTACAGGTGAGGAAAAACCCCGATAAAAACCTCACCAGAAAAACTGCCCCGGCCGGGGATCCTGCCCGCTGCGTGACAAGGCAGCACACTACCTCGAGACCACAGCGGTGGACCTGCTTGACATAAATGAGCTGAAATACGAAAATTAACGTCTTTTATGTTTAGTTAAATAAGGGATGGGGAACATTTATATCGTAATTATTTTTAGATACCCCGTGCTGTATATCCGGCGTTGTTCGCAAATCTACTCATCCCGATCTTCTTGGCATAAATGAGCTGAAAGACGAAAATTAATGTACTTCTTATGATTAGTTGAATAAGTGGAATGAAAAATAATTATAAATGTATATCGTAATTATTTTAAGATTCCCCGTGCTGATTACCCGGTGTTGCCTGGGAATCTACTTATCTCGATCTTCTTGGCATAAATAGCCAAAAGACAAAATTCGTTATTATGAGTTATCCGTAAAAGAATACCCATCATATGCTTCTATGCTTGCACAGGAACCTATATACCTGTCTCGACCTTCTTGGCATCAATGAAAGACAAAAATGGTTATTGTGAGTTATCCGTAAGGGATAAACATATGCTGTCGTGAACAGTTTTTGCAGAGCATTTTTAAATGTTCAATTCTGTATATATTAATTTTGTTTATTTGTCATGGTGTAGGGAGCTTAAACCATTTAAGCGTCCAAAAAGCTACATTTTTCACGTTGTCCACTATAAAGGGCGATTTTTAAGGGTGTAGGAGTTGAGTATCACAACTCTCTTATAACCTATGTTCATCCCGGGAATCTCCTGAACATTTTGCAAAAAGCCCCATCACAATCGGATCAACGGTATGGCCGCGCATAAAGTACGAACAAACAAACAAACAAACAAATAACAAATAAACAAACATTCATTTTTATGTATTTGATTTATATATATATATCATCATCATAGTACATTCACGAATTTAGGCCATTTGTTGACCTGTTTCGGCCTCAAGAGAAACACTATTTCAATTCCTTCTGGATTTTTTCGTGTTGAGACTTGAAAGTAGTTTTGAAGTTCCTTAGGACAGGTTACTGGCCCGACGCTAAGTAGTCCAGTGGTAGGGCTGCTACCTTTTAGTCTCTGGACAGACATTAGGATACCGCATTTACTCAGTACCTGATGGAACGGTTATACCGCCGTGACTCGGTCCTCAGAGCCTCATTTGTGAAAACGGGTTGTACCACGAGAAGGTGAGGATGAGAATTGGGTAGGAGAGGTTATACACACGTCACTACCCCTTACAAGCCCTTATATATATATATATATATATATATATATATATATATATATATATATTTATTTATTTATTTGTTTATTTATGTGTGTTTGTGTGTGTGCGTGTGCGCATGTGTGACTTCCATTATTGAAAATGTCGTATCATAAGAACCGTTAGAAGAATAACACCAGTTACATGATTTACGACGTGCAGAAATATTACACCTCTGAGTGAAATAAACGTGTAAGTGGCAGTAGGTCAAGGGGAGTTTCTCGAGAGGTGAAGTAGTTCTTCCGTGAAGTACTCATAACATAGTTCACGACTCAAATTAGAATCTCGTAAAAATTAGCTGCAGTTATTTCCACTTACAACATGTTCCATTTCTTTCTTGTAAATTCTAGTTAGCTCCCTCATAACCTGCATTCTCCTCTTCCTTAAGTTTCTGCAGTAAAAACGGGTTAGCTAGAGTCACTATATGTTATACAAATACTAGGATAAACTCTTCTAATTAAGAGATAATAACCTTGTTTCTATACGCTAGACTAGTGGTGCCCAAATGGTGGTCCGCCATTGTACATCTTCAAACAAAGAATGCTAAGTTTCACACTGAACTAAAGTCGAAAATAAAAATCCTTGAATACTGTTTTCTACCGAAGGAACATAAACTCTGGATTCTGTCTTGTACAAGCATATTCATGCCACATGAAAGTGCTGCAAGCCGGCCTGAAATAACAAATCTCCGAGCAAAATTTGTCGAATTTTTTTGCATAAGATTTGGTTTGTGACACTAATTGCATGAAATTTTAAACAGTGCTGCTAAATAAAATATCAGCAAAAATGAGTGAACTATGATATAACAAGTTTGGTTAGATTACAGCCAACTAATACATGCATTATTACTAGCCCAAGTTATATTTGCACGCAGAAAATATATTAGGAATGTACTGTCGACTCTCTCACTACGTTGCCACTTGCTGTCACCTGTGTTGTGTTGAGTAGGAGGGAAGAGCTGGAAAACACAGTGCTTTTTAAATGATCCAGCCGCTTCGGCAGTCCTCGACTAAATGAACAATCCAGTAACCATGTCACTATGTCTCCTTTCCTTCCTTCATTGCATGTTGCCAATTCCCTCCCCCTGTGTGGTGCGAGCATGGTAATAGAGAAATGACAAACACTGCGATTCTTAAACGATCCGACCCTTCATTTATCGCCGTGCAGCCCGAATAGTATTAATTACAATTAAAATAGTAAAACTAACATATTAATAAATAAGCTATAATCACCTAGGAGCCTGCCCCGACCAGGAATCGAACCCGGGTCCGCTGAGTGACAAAGCAGCACGTTACCTCGAGACCCCAGCGGTGGACAGATGAATAACAGTATATTTTAAATTTGAATTCGATGGACAATTTGATGTCCAAGAAAAAGATATAAATTGTTTTGTGATGTTGAGAATTTTGTTTGTAATTGGCCGCTCTTGATCCACCATATTGAACGAATTCTTGCACTGTTCGTTACCTCCTCTTTATTGATCTCCGTTCTACTGGTACGCATTTCCTCAATTATTGTAGATGCATTTGAAGCTTCTGGTGTCGCACGATAAAGCACAGTTAGTGCTTTGTGATTTCAAGGCTTAAAACCAGGTCACTGAATGTTAGAATCTGCCTGCAGATAGCAGTAGGCAAGTCCAGTTATTGTTTCTCGTACCAACTTGGTCGTTTTATAATCTCTAGCCGCACAGTTGGCAATAAAAACAATTTCAAAACAACCTTGTGAATTTGAAATTTAACTTTGCAATAATGCGGTACAGCGTTTCTTGCCACAGTAAAACAGATAGCGAACCATGGCTTCCAGTAACGACAACGAAATTTACTGCCCTATTCGTTATATGCGATTGTAACAACCCCGCTTCAGGGATCTCCAACCTTTACTAGAAGATACATTGTCGGAATTAGGCAGAATTTAAGTGGAAATCGTTCTCGCCATATTTACGTTACTTTATTCTTGAATAAATTACATACTTACTTACTTACTTACTTACTTACTTACTTACTTACTTACTTACTCACTTACTCACTGGCACTATCGAACCCGTAGCTTCATGGCCGCGCGGACATAAGCTCTCCATACATCCCTATCCTGAGCTAATGCTTTCCAATCATTCCCTGCATAATCTACTTCCCTGAAAGCATAGTTAATGTTGTTCTCCCACCTCATTCTTGGTCTACCAACTGGACGTTTTCCCTCTGGCTTTCCTACAAGAAGCTTCCATGCAAGTGTTCCATTCCCCATAGTGTAACATGTCTTGCCCATCGCAGTCTACGAGACTTAACTGTTCTTATTATATCTGGCTTCCTATAAAGACCATGTAGTTCATTGTTATGTAGTCTTCTCCATTCACCTGTCTGTTCATCTCTCTTTGGTCCAAAAAATTTCCTAAATACTTTATTCCCAAATACTTGTAATCTCATTTCCTCCCTTAAAGTAAGAGTCCATGTTTCGCACCCATATAATATAACTGGTAGAATAATAGTTTTATATATTTTCAGTTTAACGTTTTTTGAAAGGAGTTGGGACGTCAAGAGTCTCTGCAATGCATAATAGCACGCATTTCCAGAATTGAGCCTATGTTTAATTTCTTTGTGCATCTCATTCATTCTTGAATCAGTACTAGTAAAATTCATATCAAATTCCGTTGAGGTGAAGTCATATGATAGAAGTTAAAATTTGAATTGTACCTGTTGGTAGGTGCCGTCTTCCTCAACTTTGACAAAATATAGTATATAAAATTAACTGGAGCGCTCTCTCACGATAATCCACCGAGAAAACATTCCAACTAGGATAAATATATTTGAAGGCCTGGAAATTATAAAGGAAACAAACAACACCTCACTTCTTAATGAGAACGCACCCCAGTCAAACCCATTATACGAGATCGTCAAAAACAAGTCAGTTGCTGCTACAAACAGTTGGAGTATACATCACCGTACACAACAACAACCAGTAGCGGAAACTCAACCTGCTGAAGATGGAAGATACCTTCCGAAAGCGCTCCAGTTAATTTTATATACAATTTTTTATCAAAATTGAGGACGATGGCACCTACCAACAGGTACAATTTATTCTTGAAGTCTTGCGAACACAGATTGATTCGACTATTTGCTTCTTCTTGCCGATTTGCAACAAATGTGACCTGAGATAAGAGCATTTACTTCTACGGACGAGTACTGAACAATACCATGATTTAAACTTGATCCTGCTGAAATAAGGAACACCAGCTGCTACTCGAATTTTATCCGTGTAGCTAGTGTTCTTTCCTTGGATTTTAACCCACTATTTTCTTACCAACGTAATAATGATGACTATTTAACTCATGCCCCAAATGGAGTCAATGACCAATCACATTTCAATGATTTTCGATGTACAACTAATCACGGTCCTGTTTCGCCTAGAATTTACCAACTAAAGTTTATCATAATAAAGAAAGCACCTCCTTTTTAACTCTGTCATAGCATTATTTTGCAGTGACTGACTCTCTAAGAAATACGGCAACCAGATTGTATATATAGTGCATGCATGTCAACACGTAGCGCATGCGGGAGTTAATATAAAAACATTAGTAGCAATTGATTATACCACCAAAACAAAACACTGTTTGCACTTTCTTAAATGTATTTTTCCCAGGTAATAACATTGCAGAAAAATATAATTGTCATAGGACAACAGAAATGAATTAATATACAGTTTTATGTGTTTCATTTTTCTCCACTAGAGAGCATTCTTACAATATTGCGTTCCTATGGCTATAAATAGTACGATCAGGTTTCAGTGATGAACAAAAGAAGCAAATGAAGCTTACCAATCGTTTCTCATTTGTTTTCAAACATCGCCGTTTACATTAAATATATAAATATTTTAAAATAACTATATTTAAATAATGATTTGTGAGTAAACAGCTTAATTTTATTCGTTAAATAGTCCTAACAAATGCCACTCTTGATTTCCAAATTCTCTACATAAATTGGAAATCACTCGTGGCATTACTTATGATAGACCTCGGTTGATAAATTCGAGGCGAAACACGACTGTGATTGGTTGTAAATAAAAAATCATTGAAATGTGATTGATCATTGACTCCCATCTGGGGCATCTGAGAGAAGAGGAGGTACATTGCACATAAGGCAATTAGTACACAACTTGAGATAATGTGCCTCTTGTGACACTGGTAGCCCTAGCAGCAGTCAAACTATTTCTGTTTTGTCTGTCTCGCGTTTGTATTGTAACCAAACTCTGTTTGTCAGAAACTGATCCACAGTTGTCAGGAATTTAATATGAACACAAAGACAGAAAACAGGTCGCAAAACTGACGGGATAGAACACCTCAAAGTTGGAAACAACTGGTATTCTAGCCTGTGGATGCGATTTACATCAGCTATTTCAACAATTTCAACAAAATACTCTTGAATTATATACCAAACAAAGCGGAATACCCTTCTTCTCATTTCCACATTTGCGGATTTGTAGCGCTCGTGTATACTTACTGTAATTAAAAAATAGAGGTTAAACGTCTGAATTGGTATTGCAGAATGCGCTTAGGTACATGAGGAAGATTATGTGGTTTCTCGTCCGAATAAAGTTTTATAAATAGCAAGAAAATATATTACAACTTGAGATAGAAGTAGGGGATGATCTCATACTTGAAACAGGGAAAATAAAAAATGTGAATTTTTTAAGTATCTTGGGTCAATAATTACAAGTTTAGGTACCTGTGAGAGAGATGTACAGACTAAAATTGCAATGGCAAAAAATGCAACTAAGACATTACATGGAATAATTTGGAACAAAAGTATTACAAAGGAAACTAAAATGAAAATGTATAAGAATATTAGAATATATATTTAGAATATATTTATTTAGCCTGGTGGAATTAAGACCATGTGGCCTTCTCTTCCACTCACCAGGACAAACATATGTTACATATAAATACAAAAAAATATAATAATAGTCATACTAAACAATTAATTATCCATCAAATTGAATAATAATGAAAATAATGTCTAATAATACAATGAAATTAAATACAATTAAAATTGAATTAATGATAGAATGAATACAGAAAGGAATAACAGCTCGAATCTACTATACGTAAAAAGAAAAGAAAGAAAAAATACAAAGAAAGTAATAAACTTTAATGAATTAATCTACGCTTTTTATACAAGGCATTAGGTAAATATATTAACAAATCTTAAAACTATTTTTATTAAATAATGAAAAAAACACATTATAAGGGCATAATACAGAATATTTTGTCATATGGAAGTGAAACTTGGTCTTTGACGGAATTACAAAAGAATAAAATTAGAACAGTTGAATTTGATTATTTTAGAAGAAGCCTCCAAAAAACAAGACAGGATAAAATCCGATTGATTGAGGGTCTTTCCACTTTTCAGCGGTTGCCCTTTTACCAGCCGGCTGCTGGCCCTTCACATCCACATGTGTCAATCACAGAGGTAGATGATCAACAGCCAGTGTAGGGGTGACATGTGGTTAGCATGTCGAGTCCCCCAGCCGTTATAGCTGGTTCCTCAACCTGGAGCCGCTACTTATTGTAGCTACCCAATTGTCTCACGATGCTGGGTGGGCACCGGTCCCATACTGGCCGAAATACCATGAGAAAATTTCTTCCCCCATGGAGACTCGAACCAGCGCAAGTCCCGTAGCTCTGCACCAAGACTTCCTACCTTAACCACTCGGCTACGGCGCGGGACACACTGGATTTATTCGATGTTTAATCGATTTAAAATTTGTTTAATTCCATATTTAACCGGTCCGGAAACCAAAGCTTTGAGGTCCGAATCGGGACTGCGATCCGCCAGTTGGTGACCACTGGTTCAGAATGAATCAACATTAGGTTTTCTACAAAGCGGTGAAAATATGTTTTGGCGATTACGGTTGTGCTATTTTTGAAGAAATTTTTGACTTCTTGTCTATTCTAATATTGTACTAACTGCTTTTAAACGTTATAGGTATATAAGTACCTTTACGATTACAAAACTCAGTTTTTAAATTGAAGGTGCTAAAATAGTGTAATAATAGTTGCATTTCAACACCTTTTGTCATATAATAGGGTATCTTACTAGAATCCTAGATTTCCGGGTATACCATAGAATTTTTCTTTGTATAGAGGTGTTAGAACGACGAGCCGTTGGAACAAGTGAATATCTACTCGACATAAGTAGTGAAACTGGTTACGAAAACTGAAATTATAATTGAGAGATTACGTCATACTAATCATATGACTTCATTAAGTACACTGAGGAAGGAAAAAAAACTTGTTTTTGTCTCAGAAAGAAAAATATGTGATTCTGATAGTATTTTTTCTCCTGAATTCAAATATGATATCGGTTTTTCTCCATCGCGCAAGGTTTCCGAGAGACAGGAATTTATAATTTCAAAAACTTTAATATTTTCTACATTCGTAACTACACAATATTCGAACATTCGGACTCACCTAGAAAATAAGAAATGACGATTTTCTGCTATATTTCGCCTGTGGAGCATCCCTCTTGATGGTACAACAATAATCGGTCAGCATATTAGGATTCCATTTGCCTTGATATCTCTTTTCCACAGCTGAAATCTCCTGAGTTAGCTCATTTGGTTTTATTTTACAATGGACAAATGTACGAAAAAGTTTATTAAAAAAATAATTATTTAAATCAATTAATTGAAATTGAAATAAAAAAGAACTGTGGGTGATGGAGAAATTCCGAATACATATTTGAAAACACGATAAAAAACTGCATTAAGTACAACTATTGGTACTCATGAGACAAAAATCATGTTGACCAGTGTTATTTATAGAATGGTTGTATATAGTTGTTATGCAGTTAATGTTTTCATTGTGTCGAACTTAAGATATCAGTTAATTTGTATTTAAATAATGATAGCGATTGACAGTCCCTGACATGACTGGGAAGCGAGTTCCATGTTCTAGTCATAGATATTGTGTAAGTTTCAGAGTATAGACATGTCCTGTGCAGTGGTATCAAAATAAAAATATTCAAAACTTAGCGAATATTCTAAAAGGTACCTAATCAATAATTACAACTTAAAATAGTTTATTACACATGGATGATGCATTTAAGTTACGCTTCAGTTGATTCTGATGCAACAACATGGCTGAAGCTGTCGAGTCTTCCGTTGCTGTGTCGCCATGTATTTTTTAAAAATACAAGTTTGGGAAAGCTTTGACTAGTGGTCAAAAAACAGTTATTTTAAATGTAATTTACAAGTTCAGAGAAAATCTCACTATTTTTCTTGTAATCTACCCCATTTTGATGTTCACATGTCTTGTATACTTCACATGTGCTCTCTATCAATGTGACAGTAATTGTGGCACTCGATGCTATTCTTTTTGCAGACGATTTAGCTCTTCTGGCACTTTCCGAAAATGATTTGCAACGATCAATTTATAATTTACAAAAAATAGCTGCCAAATTTAATATGGAAATATCAATTAACAAAACTAAAATTATGGCATTTCATGGGAAGGACCCCATACAAAATAAAACCTGTCTCCAGAATAAAATTTTAGAGAGATCTAATCAATATAAATATCTTGGATATTATCTCTCTATCTGGGATGAAAAGGATATCCCTGAAAAAGTTACTAGTTATAATAAAAGTTTAAGAATTATTAATCAAGTTATGAAACCATCCCTTGTACAAAAAAACACCAGGTTACGTTTATATAACACTTTGGCTAGACCAGTTGACCTATGGTAGTGAAGCATGGACACTAAAAAGACAACATGAAAGCAGAATAACGGCTTGTGAAATGAGATTCATGCGCAGAACAGCGGGTTACGCCAGATGGGATCGGAAAAGGAACACCGATATCTTAAAAGAATAGAAGACTACGCCAATTTTGGAATATATTAAACAGTACCAACTAAATTGGAAACACCATCTTGAAAGAATGAGTTCAAATCGGATCCCCAAAGCTGTTTATAATTATATACCAAGAGGACGAAGATCACTGGGCCGTCCTTTGAAACGCTGGAGGGAAAATGTTCTATAGGATCGTAACAGGCCTTGGCCTAATACTTGGAAGGAAGAAGAAGAAGAAAGAGTAATTGTGGCGCGAATGGCGGAAGGATACAATTGGCGTTTGTTTATATTAGGATAATTCTAAGAGCGGAGATGGTATAGTGAGTGAACATAGGCCTATGCAATCCTTTCACATTAAAAAAAGCCAACGGAGTGAGACAGAGAGGTAGA
The DNA here is from genome assembly GCA_030220185.1 of Diploptera punctata. NCBI lineage: Eukaryota > Metazoa > Arthropoda > Insecta > Blattodea > Blaberidae > Diploptera > Diploptera punctata. Next base: position 122,257 of record JASPKZ010008382.1, on the reverse strand, counting down.
GAGAGAGAAAAATAGGTACGCATCGGGGGTGAATATAGATAGTGGGTTATTGTTATCAGTTAGTGGCATTATACAAGGCGAGATGACCTCTGCAGATTGCACGGGGAAGCTTGTTACAGTCTGGAATACAAAACAGACCCACGTCAACATGGCTATCGATCCGACAAAACCATGTTCTGCAATTTTTTCTTCTTTCTTTTTGGAAGCTACAGGCCTGTTTATGTGTGTACTAGACTTTAAAACTCGCTGTAACTAAACAATAAGCAAGTTGTCAGTTTGTATTTTATTGAAATGAGGGAAGCAATTTAGATTTTCGCTATCAAATCATGGGCTTCATTTTATCATACCATTTTCCGTTATAGTTTGGAAACATAGGGTTGTCATTGATATGGTTTACCTTCAATTCTTCTGGAAGGATTATGGCTATTTCCGCCGGATTATTTACCGCAATAATCTCCAAATATTTTGAAACCCTGATGTTGAGTGATTCCGGGTTCTGTGGCCGTGGTCCATAGTTGGTGTTGATACCAGACGTTTCGCCCTCAACTGCGGAGGGCATCTTCAGTGGCGAGTGCTTCTAGGCGTGTTTCCTGGTCGGAAGCTCTACTTAGAGTGAACGCTGCGGGTGTTGTATTGATACTAGTGGTGGGAGCAGGGTGAGCGGGCGTGGCTCTTGCTGATTGGCTAATGGTCGTCTCCTTGTTGTCCCTAGTGTTGATGCATTTATTTTCTAGTGTACGGTACCAGGCCTTAGACAGTTTAATACCTTCCTCTTTTCTGTTAATATTTTCCTTATGCTTGTGTATTTCTATAGCCTCTCGATATAATCTAGGGAAATAATAGGAAGTTGTGGCTAAAACTTGTGTATCATCGAATAGAATCTGGTGTCCATTCATAATGGCATGTTCTGCTACAGAGCCGATTTATCCATTTCTCCTTGTCTGCAGTTTCTTTTGTGTTCTGATAAACGGGTGGCTATACTTCTTTTTGTGGTCCCTATGTATGGTTTACCACACGAACAAGGAAGTCGATATACGCCGCAAGTGGAGAGAGGTGGCCGAGGATCCTTAGCTGAGCGAAGGCAGTCTTCTATTTTTCTTGTAGGTCTGTAAACTGTTTTTATGTTGTATTTTCGTAGGAGTTTTCCGATACGATCTGTGACTCTTTGTACATATGGTAAGTAGGCTATGCTGGTTGAGGGTGAGTTATCCATTCTGACGTGCTGTCTTCGTGGATGTATGGTTTGTCTTATTTCCTTGGATGTGTAGCCATTTTTCTGGAAACAATTGAACAGATGGTGTTGTTCTTGTTTAAGGTGTTGTGGTTGGCATAACTTAGTCGCTCTGTCGAACAGTGTCTTAATGACACCTCGCTTTTGTCTTGGATGGTGGTTAGAGTCTTTGTGCAGATATCGGTCTGTGTGTGTAGGTTTTCTGTAAACTGTATGTTGAAACATCTGTACTATCAAAAGGAGGCAACTACGCTATCACACCCACATCAATACCTGTAGAGGACATTATCTCTAACATCGAGGCAAGCATCAAGAATCTCCCCTTGCAAACAACTGATGAAATTCGTTATGAAGCTGCAAGAATACTCCGTCGCGCCCAACCACCGAAAAGCAATTTAACTAAGAAGGAGAGACTAGCGCTAAAAACTTTAAATAATGATAATAATATCACTATTTTACCAGCCGATAAAGGAAACTCTACAGTTGTTATGAATACACATGAATACAAAGAGAAAATAATAGAGATTCTGACACCAGATATATACAAACCTATCAAGCGAGACCCTACATCCGGTATTCTTCGAAAAACCAACAATCTTATCAAGCAATCGTCCTTGCCAGAAGGAATTAAGAAGAAATTACGCGTATCCGAAGCTCAACCTCCAAGACTCTATGGTCTTCCAAAAATACACAAGAACAACATTCCACTCCGGCCAATTGTCAGTGCCATCGGTTCTCCGACCTACTTACTGGCAAAGCATCTTTACAGGACTTCTGAAACCACTCCTTGGAAAAACGGACAGCTACATCAGAGACTCGACACATTTCATTGAGAGACTACGGAATATAAAACGTAACATCTCAAGATATACTGGTTAGCTTCGATGTGGTTTCCCTTTTCACCATGGTGCCAGTAAATGAGACCATGGACTACATTAGACAGATTTTCACAGAAGAAATATCCAATTTATTCAGGCATGTACTAACTACTACTTACTTCCAATGGAACAACAGCTACTATGAACAGACCGACGGAGTAGCCATGGGCAGTCCTCTAAGCCCAGTAGTAGCGAATTTTTTCATGGAGAAATTCGAAACAGAAGCACTAAAAACAGCTCCCAAGTCTCCAGAACATTGGTTTCGCTATGTTGATGACACATTCGTAGTATGGAGACATGGCAGTGAAGAATTGGAACGTTTCCTTCAACACCTTAACAGCAGACACAACAAAATACAGTTCACTATGGAAAAAGAAGATAATGGAAGACTTCCTTTCCTGGATGTTCAAATAATAAGGACTGGCAATGGGGAAATTCAACATACAGTTTACAGAAAACCTACACACACAGACCGATATCTGCACAAAGACTCTAACCACCATCCAAGACAAAAGCGAGGTGTCATTAAGACACTGTTCGACAGAGCGACTAAGTTATGCCAACCACAACACCTTAAACAAGAACAACACCATCTGTTCAATTGTTTCCAGAAAAATGGCTACACATCCAAGGAAATAAGACAAACCATACATCCACGAAGACAGCACGTCAGAATGGATAACTCACCCTCAACCAGCATAGCCTACTTACCATATGTACAAAGAGTCACAGATCGTATCGGAAAACTCCTACGAAAATACAACATAAAAACAGTTTACAGACCTACAAGAAAAATAGAAGACTGCCTTCGCTCAGCTAAGGATCCTCGGCCACCTCTCTCCACTTGCGGCGTATATCGACTTCCTTGTTCGTGTGGTAAACCATACATAGGGACCACAAAAAGAAGTATAGCCACCCGTTTATCAGAACACAAAAGAAACTGCAGACAAGGAGAAATGGATAAATCGGCTGTAGCAGAACATGCCATTATGAATGGACACCAGATTCTATTCGATGATACACAAGTTTTAGCCACAACTTCCTATTATTTCCCTAGATTATATCGAGAGGCTATAGAAATACACAAGCATAAGGAAAATATTAACAGAAAAGAGGAAGGTATTAAACTGTCTAAGGCCTGGTACCGTACACTAGAAAATAAATGCATCAACACTAGGGACAACAAGGAGACGACCATTAGCCAATCAGCAAGAGCCACGCCCGCTCACCCTGCTCCCACCACTAGTATCAATACAACACCCGCAGCGTTCACTCTAAGTAGAGCTTCCGACCAGGAAACACGCCTAGAAGCACTCGCCACTGAAGATGCCCTCCGCAGTTGAGGGCGAAACGTCTGGTATCAACACCAACTATGGACCACGGCCACAGAACCCGGAATCACTCAACATCATGATTACCGGCCGTGAAAGCCTGCATTCAACTATTTTGAAACCCTATTTCGTCACTAAGGCATGTTAGGGTTGTAGCTTACTGTAACAATATTATACTATACATTGTAAAACAGAAATATTATCTTATGGTTTTGAATGAGTGTTATGAAGTTCATAAAATATTTATAGTAATTTTAGGGTTGTAAGGGGTAGTGACGTGTGTATAACCTCTCCTACCCAATTCTCATCCTCACCTTCTCGTGGTACAACCTGTTTTCACAAACGAGGCTCTGAGGACCGAGTCACGGCGGTATAACCGTTCCATCAGGTACTGAGTAAATGCGGTATCCTAATGTCTGTCCAGAGACTAAAAGGTAGCAGCCCTACCACTGGACTACTTAGCGTCGGGCCAGTAACCTGTCCTAAGGAACTTCAAAACTACTTTCAAGTCTCAACACGAAAAAATCCAGAAGGAATTGAAATATGACGACCCACAGCAAAGAAATATGGTTAAAAGAAAACGGCTAAATTAAATAACAGATTTTCTGAAGAAGGAATTATAAATCGTGGTGTGAGACAAGGCTGCCCCCTATCCCCAACACTCTTTGCAATTTATATCAATGAAGTAATATGTTGCTGGAACAAAACATATAAATTTGGAATAAGAATATCAGAAAATAGAAAATTAAACACCCTATTGTTTGCAGATGACCAAATAATAATAGCAAATTCCGAAGATAATCTACAGAAAGGTCTGTATGAACTTAACAAAATTACAGAAGAATATGGATTAAAGATATCTACAGAAAAAACAAAAATTATGGCATTTCAAGGTGTAGATCCTGTCAGAAGTAAAATTGTACTGGACAATAAAATTTTGGAGCAGGTGAATAATTTTACATATCTAGGATGCAATATCTCATATGAAGAAGAAAAGGATGTAAATGCAAAAATATCTAAATTTTTAAGAATTTTAGGGTTAATAAATTCTATCTTCAAGCCACAGTTAGTCCAAAAGCATTCAAGACTGAAAGTGTATAAAACACTGGCTCTTCCAACTCTTTTCTATGGTAGCGAAGTATGGACGTTGAAACAGAAGGATATACAGAGACTTAGATCTGCTGAATGAGATATCTTCGGAGGACTGCAGGATACACACTACTAGATCACAAAAAAAATGAAGACATCTTAGAAGAATTACACATGGAATCTTTAGAAAACAAAATTTCTGATTATAAGTCAAGATGGATACAACATGTTCATCGAATGGAAGATCACAGAATACCCAAACTAATGTTAAGATATCAACCTGCAGGAAGAAGAAGACCAGGACGTCCACTCAAAAGACTTCTGGATGGTGTTTCTCTTGAGGCCGAAACAGGTCAACAAATGGCCTAAATTCGTGAATGTACTATGATGATGATGATGATGATGATGATTTTGAAAAATCTAATACACTATTTTTTCTAAATTTTGGAATCATTACTTTATACATTATTTATATAATCATCTCCAAGGTGTATATATATATATATATATATATATATATCTTCGGGTTTTTACAGCTGCTGCCGTCTTCCCGTGCCAAACCTCCAAAGCCTACGGTCTTGGGCATCTTCGATGCTTAGCCCTCTAGCTTGCATTACTGTCTTCATGTTTTCCTTCCATGTTAACCTTGGTCTTCCTCTTTTCTTATTTCTGTTAGGATGCCATTCATATAGTTGCTTCGGCCATCGCTCATCTTCCATTCTTAAAACATGTCCTAACCACTTTAATTCCTTTTCCTCAATTCTTTCAATTATGCTTTCTTCTGCTTCCATTTTGTTTCTAATTTCCTTATTTGTGACACGTTCTAATTTAGACTTTCTGGCACTTCTTCGTAAATATATATATATATATATATATTACCTGCTATATTACATGAGTAGAAATATATATGTCCACCGCTGTGGTCTCGGGGTAGCGTGCTGCCTTGACACAGAGCGGGCCCGGGTTCGATCCCCGATCGGGACAGTTTTTCTGGGTGAGGTTTTTATCGGGGTTTTTCCTCACCTGAAAGACAAATGTCAGGAAAATTTTAAGGCCCAAACGCTCCTCGAAATCATATGGCCATCGCAATCATCATCATTCATATTCATCTTAGGTTAAGCTTAGGATTAGGGACTCTCCTGGCGCACCACTGTCATCATCATCACCCATCATGTCATCGGGGCAACGTAACCCCGCCTTCCAGGTGTCCCAACCTCAGAAGTGGGTTACAAGTACGCCATGCCAGGAGAGAAACCAGGAATGTCGAAAGACAAACCTGGGGCATTTGAAAATTTATATATATATATATATATATATATATCCTATAACCAAAATGATTTCTTATTTACTTATTTTATCCTACCGATGAAATGGAATAATAGATATTTGTTTATGTAGAGGATAATATGAAAATCAATATTATTATTATTATCTTCTTCTTCTTCTTCCTTTCATGTGATAGATCTAGTGGTCTGTTACGGTCTCAATCCAACGTTTGAAGGGTCTCTTGCCTGGTGGCTGGTAAATTAAGATTTGACGTGGTATTCTTTTTCTGCTCATTCTTCTTACGTGAGTTTTCCAGTTGTTTCTGTATTTTTGTACATATTCCATAACTGATTCTGTTTGTAATTCTTTGAGAATCTCAGAATTCCTTTTATGGTCTGAAGCAGAATCTTTCACTCCGACTCCTAGATTAATAAATTAGGATAAATAAATTGATTAGAACGTACATTATATATCATGCTAAATGTATAGGACGAAATAATAACCGCAGGTATATGAAACTTATATGGGATCGAACCGTGAGAACACGAGGATTTTGATTTTCATATTATTGAATTAAAATAAATTGAATCAAACGAAGTTGATACAAGTAGGAATAAACGATCAGTTAATAATTAAGGAAACCATTAACAAGTACATGGTACCGCTTTTGTTAAGCGACAGGCCCTTGATGCGGCTACAAAAGAGTTAAAATTCAAGAAAACTTATTTTACTAGCGGATTACTGGACATTTCTTTGTGGACCAGTAATCCAAGAGCTTAAACTGAGCTTCGCTGACAGGTCAGTAACAAAGCATGATTTATGGCTGGGGAACTACAGCGTCGAGCAAACAACCCAGTATGACGAAATCGACAACCCGCGAAGACGCGAAACCTAGCAATAGGCGGGAAAAGGCCACTGACCCAAAGGAGTGTCCTACAGGGAACATGGTGGATCCTTATCCAATGGAAAGACGGCGATTCCTTCTTTGGTACTAAGGAATCGTTGTCAACCAATATAATAAAGTGTTGTATCGCGACAAGGTAATGATCTCATGACGACACGATGCCAGAGAGAGGGTAACGAAGTTTACCTTATACCAACAATAATTATGTTAAGTTAGTTCTAGTTCTGCATTTCTAAGTTCAGCGTTCGGAGTCCTGAGTCCGGCGGAACTCACCAAGACGGGAGTCGGGACAGACGCACCGGCATGGCGATCAATTAACAAACTACAAACCTAACTTCACTTATAATTTGTTCAGTCGAGACTCCAACTTGAGTTCTAAATGCGTTACTGCGGTCAATACCTTGTCCGACATCAAATGTGTCTGCAATCTCACATGTATAGTGTCCATCAATTAATAAAATATTTTTATTAAACTTCATCTCGCGTAGTCTTGCGCCGGCCAGCTCCTTGCTTATCCCTGAGAAAGAACCTCAACTCTACCGATACCAACCTGAGCAACCTAAGATCTCATACATGGAGATATCCTTTCGGTAATCCTAGCGCCAACATCCATTACTAACCATTGAACCCTACTAATACCCCCTCGTAAATGGCCCATCAACGTGGAGCGCTCGAATATTCGTCTAAGTATTGGTGATAACATATCGAAACACCAAGAACGTACCGACGAGAAATCATCCCACTAAGGCAAGAGATCCTGGACTGTGAAGCAGATGAATGGACCTGGAAGCTGACCTGGAGGACAAGGGACGAGCAGACAGCCCGGAGAGATGGCAGAATAACAGTAAGAACAAAAGACCAGCAAAAGGTAGAAATACATATTTTCTTTTAAATACTCGTGTGAAATTCTAAATTAGAACAAAAGGAAAGGAATCAAAAATAAATAAAATGGAGGATAAGGGAAACTCAACCAATGGCCCTATAAAATATATGAAAATGATAATGTTAAGATTAGAGGCAATGGACAGAAGTTGGAAACAGGAATTAGAGGCGACTGAAAGGAGTTGGAAACAGGATTTAGAAGCGGTGAAGAGAAATAGCAAAAACGATTTAGAGGCGTTTAGACAAACATTAAGGGATGAGATGAGAAAAGATAGAGAGATGTTAGGGGCAAAAATAGATGAATCAGTAGCGAATATGGGAATAAAGGTAAACAAAACGGATGAAAACCCTAAAGACTTAGAGGAAACAAAACAGGTTAGCAGGGAATCAGTAACAGAAATACATGAGGAAATTAGAACTGTAGGAGTAGAAATAAATAAATCAACGAGTGATCAAACAGAAGAAATCATTAGGGATCAGGGGAAAATACCTAAAGACGTGTTAATGAAACGTAAAGTAATAATTGAAAATACTGAGTGTAAATGTGTGCATGTTTCTAATTGTAAACTGTCGGAACAAGATACACCAGATATGAAAGATCTTTTTGTAGCCGGTAGAGATATTGCAAATAAATCAAGCGTGAAACTTGAAACGCAGGTAGCTCGCAGAAGACATTTGAAAAGTAGATGTTCTTTTAACAATTACTTAAAGTTTTTGACATATTTGAAAGATCCGAAGTCAGATGTATCTTGGTTCGGCGTATGCGGGTTAGAACAAAGAACCCAAGTATTTGCAAAACAGATTTTTACAAATAAATGGGTTACAAGCGTACCTTCCGAGCAAATTGCTAATAGCCAAATAAATGTAGCCACAAGGCGAAAAATTAGGCGCGATTACGATATGAGTAGCGCGAAGTCATCGCAACCATACCACACAGTGATAATGGATAAAAGCGCGAATAATCTGTTTAACTTTGACAAGAGGTTGGCCATCATGGATAACCATAACATATTTATAATACAATCTATATTTGCTCAGTAAAGGGGACAATAAATGCATGAACCAGTATGTAATCGAACCCAGGACTAATTGATTAAAGAAAATAGCTATAGTGTAAATTAATAGAGAATAATATTAAATAATCGTTGAAGTAAGAAAGTCACAAGAGTAATCTTGCATATTAAGAACTTTATTATAACTAAATGAGAATACCGACATATTGTGTATTTCAAATTCAATTAAAACTCAATTCAAAAGATGGCGAGATAAGGGCAGATTTTATCTTGCTCATTAATGATAATACAAGGAAGAATGTCAATTATTAATTATTAATTATTAATTAAGAGATTTTCTTTATATATATTTTTTTTGAAGACAAACTATATATATTTTTTTTGAAGACAAATGATGGTAAATAATTTGTCCATACTAATCTTACAGCAATAATGATGAATGATAGATGTAGGAATTTTCAAATGGAACTGGGTTAGATTTTCATTTAATTTTGGAATTTATAAGCAACATGGACCTGTGTAATTAAAAATCATGAGTAATTACTGATAATATTATGAATAACTATGGCGATAACAATCATAACATATAAAGATTGAATTAACCTTTCATTGAATAATTTTAAATGACGTGAACTCTAATGATGAGAATGATTTACATTTTTTATATATACATTTAAATATTTCTATAAACGCTCCTAATGTGGACTCTATAAAATCCATAACGTATTATACTAATTTGGATAAAAGCGATTTTATTTTACGCTAAAGTTTATTATGATTACATAAAAATGTACTTGATTATAAAAATAAAAGGCACCGAAGGCATTAATAGAATTGATGAGATGTTGAAGCATGATTTGTCTTAATGACGATCAATTAGCTAATGAACCAAAAGCACGAATTTTAGTAGGTGTTTAATTATATACAGAGTGATATTATTGAGAAATCGACTAGGATAACATAGGACCTCAGTACGATTATTCTTTTGTTTTGTATACGTAAGCCAGTGGACTTCGTATATTTTCTTTGTGTCTAGTATACACATATTTAGGGCAGTAGAACCCTCAGCAACGAGACATGTTTGATGATTTATGAAAGAGAAGGATCGACGGTTCTGTGTTTTATGACTCTGTATTTTATGAATAATTTGTGCAAACCAGATAATGTGTTAATTGACAAAAATAAAGCGAGATTTGCTTTGATTAATTGGAAAGACTAGAGATGCCTAAATGTTATTTAAATAAAAGATTGAGTATAATAATTTATCAAAATAATGATTAAATATCCACATCAAGAACGCGTAAATAAGAACGCCTATAAACATCAATTGAATTTTAACGCTAGGAGCGGCAAATACAAATATAAAAATAATCAAGCTAACCATAATTATGCAACATTTTTCATTTTATAGATAATTAATGAATTAATTATTATTGTTTGATAAACATAATAATATTTGACCTAGAACACATATAATAAATGCTAATAGCAATTCTAATGTAATACTATGAATTTACGTAACGATTATTAAAATGAAAGGACATATAAAAATTGTTTTATTTACGACCCATGTAGGAAAACAGGTCCATATATATATAAAAATTTATTCGATCATATTATCTTTATTAATTATTTTTTGTTGAAATTTATTGAACGCAGATTTTTGCAAAATAAAATACTGGTTCGTAGCATAGACAAAAGACGTTCAAACCTGCATATCGGTGAACATGTCTAAATAGTTGTAAATTACCTCATTTTTTTGGGATAGGAATTGCGTGTGAAGTGATTTTAATATCCAGTGAAGAATCCCATTATTTGCGTGTGCAAACAAGACTGTGATTTGACACTATTAGTTTTAAATTGTTGACAAGCAGGTAGATTGTTTACAAATTGTCACTATTGACAAAACAGGTAAGAAGGGTAAATGTAAAAGATAATTTGTTGTTATGTAAACATATGTTTTGAATTTATTCATGTGCACCAAGGTTCCACCAAGACCCGATAATATATATAGGCGAGATTTATAATATAATTAATAAAATTTACGCAAGCATAAATTGATTATCAATTATATAGGGCACTTGAAGCAGAATCTTTCACTCCGACTCCTAGATTAATAAATTAGGATAAATAAATTGATTAGAACGTACATTATATATCATGCTAAATGTATAGGACGAAATAATAACCGCAGGTATATGAAACTTATATGGGATCGAACCGTGAGAACACGAGGATTTTGATTTTCATATTATTGAATTAAAATAAATTGAATCAAACGAAGTTGATACAAGTAGGAATAAACGATCAGTTAATAATTAAGGAAACCATTAACAAGTACATGGTACCGCTTTTGTTAAGCGACAGGCCCTTGATGCGGCTACAAAAGAGTTAAAATTCAAGAAAACTTATTTTACTAGCGGATTACTGGACATTTCTTTGTGGACCAGTAATCCAAGAGCTTAAACTGAGCTTCGCTGACAGGTCAGTAACAAAGCATGATTTATGGCTGGGGAACTACAGCGTCGAGCAAACAACCCAGTATGACGAAATCGACAACCCGCGAAGACGCGAAACCTAGCAATAGGCGGGAAAAGGCCACTGACCCAAAGGAGTGTCCTACAGGGAACATGGTGGATCCTTATCCAATGGAAAGACGGCGATTCCTTCTTTGGTACTAAGGAATCGTTGTCAACCAATATAATAAAGTGTTGTATCGCGACAAGGTAATGATCTCATGACGACACGATGCCAGAGAGAGGGTAACGAAGTTTACCTTATACCAACAATAATTATGTTAAGTTAGTTCTAGTTCTGCATTTCTAAGTTCAGCGTTCGGAGTCCTGAGTCCGGCGGAACTCACCAAGACGGGAGTCGGGACAGACGCACCGGCATGGCGATCAATTAACAAACTACAAACCTAACTTCACTTATAATTTGTTCAGTCGAGACTCCAACTTGAGTTCTAAATGCGTTACTGCGGTCAATACCTTGTCCGACATCAAATGTGTCTGCAATCTCACATGTATAGTGTCTCCATCAATTAATAAAATATTTTTATTAAACTTCATCTCGCGTAGTCTTGCGCCGGCCAGCTCCTTGCTTATCCCTGAGAAAGAACCTCAACTCTACCGATACCAACCTGAGCAACCTAAGATCTCATACATGGAGATATCCTTTCGGTAATCCTAGCGCCAACATCCATTACTAACCATTGAACCCTACTAATACCCCCTCGTAGGTCTGTTCTTGAGTAACCTGCAGTACGTCTCATAAATTTCATTTCTGCCTCAGTTAGTCTTTGTTCATCTACACTGCGAATTGTCGAGGCCTTTATTATTATTATTATTATTATTATTATTATTATTATTATTATTATTATTATTATTTTTATTAAAATGATGCGTTCTGTGCGAATACCGAGACATGTTCTTTTTTTTTAAATGGACAAATAATTACCAGTAAATGTGTTGTAAAAGTTGCATACTGTACAAAGGTTTTTTTTTCTACAGTCGTGAGGGGGAAGAATACAAGCTCTGCAGTTTACCTGTATCGCTAGATTTATTACAACTCGTAAATCGTTTGAAAATGCGGTCCATGACAAAATATAATAGTCGCTTGGAGATTTTACAACAAAAAACATTTTATTATTTTCTTTGCAAAGTCATCGGTTATTGTATCAACATGGGTACAGATATAAATCTTTTATAAATATAGCGCATACAGGCGTCCGCATGGAGAATTTATGTCCCGTGAAATCAATGGATAATTAATCCAATGTGAACTGTGTAGGGAAAAAAAACATACCGACATGCTAATTTTCGGTCTCTATGAGAAATAACTGTATTTAATATAGAATAACTCAACGTAGTTATTATAGGCTTAGATAATCTTTCGGTTAAGTATGTGTCCTTGCTTTCTCCTTCATAAACTCTTTACATAATTATTGAGAGGAATGACTCACCGGTAGTCTTAAACCCAGGACCCGTCAATAGAATTAGCATCCGTGTGATCTCTTTATCGTCTCTATTAATCGCCATATTAGTTTAGTCTTGTTCAAGTTGCATGCTCCGTGGATTATCATAAGTAATGCCACGAGTGATTTCCAAATTATCGAGAAATTTATCCAGAGAATTTGGAAATCAAGTGTGGCATTTGTTAGGACTATTTAACGAATAAAATTAAGCTGTTTACTCACAAATCATTGTTTAACTATAGTTGTTTTAAAATATTTGTATATTTAATGTAAACGGCGATGTTTGAAAACAAATGAGAAATGTGAGGTTATGTTCATTCACTGCTGCTTGATCATATTATTTATTGCTAAATAAGATCGCAATATTGTAAGAGCGCACCCAAGTGGAGAAATAATTAAACACATCAAACTACGAGGGCGAATCAAAAATAAACCGGAATTATTGTTTACAAATTTATTGAATTAACAAAAAAATACAAAACCACCACCTCATTTCTCTACATAGTCTCCTGCATTTCCAACACACTTTTGCCATCGAGTTGGCAAACTTTTTGATGCCGTCCTTGAAGAATGAGGGATGACGTGTAGTCAGCCACTTGCGCACGAACTCCTCAACCGCTGCATTGGCACCAAACCGCCTTCCTCCCAGATCTTCTTTCAGTGGCCCAAACAAATGGTAGTCACAGGGTGACAAATCTGGACTGTAAGGAGGATGTTCCAGTGGGTGTCCAATGCATTTTCGTCAATTTCCAATGCATTTGTTTTGTGTTCCTGGCTGAGGAGCCGAGGAACCCATCTGGCAGACAATTTTCGGAATTTCAGTTCATCACTGATGATGGCTTGAACACTTCCGAAGCTTATTCCAACGTGTGAAGCAATTTCAGACATTGTTACGCGCCGATCCTCCTCAATAAGTTCCCGTACAGCACGAATGTTGTCTGCAGTGATGCTTGTTCGTTGCCTTCTTTGGTGGGGCTCATTTTCCACTGAATCCCGGCCCGCTGAAATTTTTTTGCGCCAGTCATACACCTGCGTCTTCGAAAGGGTTGCTGCACTGAACTACGCATGGAGCCTTCTCAAAATTTCAAAAGGCTTAGTGCCTTCTTTCGCCAAAAACTTAATAATAATGCGTTGCTCAACAGACGTGTGTACCTCTTGCTCGCTCATGGCGTACTAAAGCAAGCGGCCGCTCTTCGGAGTACGACACATCAAGATCCGTACTCTAGACACCCCCACCAACTTCCCCTCCAAACCACAACCTTTGCAATTCACTACCAGAGCCTCCAGATACAAATTTCGGTTTATATTTGATCCACCCTCGTATATATCATAATCAACATTACGGGTTATTCATTTATTTTTTTAGTAAACAACTCAGTAAAATCAAGGAATCTTTTTATTATTTGCTATATTCAATGTATTTGTTGGAGAAAAAATAATGCTTTGACCTGTTCAGAATATTAAAAAGGAGGAGCTTTCTTTATCGCAAAAACAGGAGCTGATAATGAGAAATCTATAAAGATCGAGATGAAACACGACTGTCATTGGTTGTAAAACAAACATTCATTGAAACGTGATTGGTCATTGACTACCATTTGTGGGATGAGTTAAATAGTCACAGAATAAATCACACTAACATAAATATTACTCATCCTCCACGGGCGTATATTTTACAATAATATCTGTACGAGGTACGATTATAGCTTTAGCCAATATTCAATATAAAGGTTAATTATGTCGCGATACAAATATAAACAACAAATAAATATAACCGATAAACATAACTATTAATTTAGGATAGCAGAGATTCTGCGCGCTGGGCCCGAATTTACGCAGACTTTCTTCATTTCGTATAAACATCTGCTAGTCCATAACAAACAATACTTCAATCTAAACTTTACTGTACTTAGCGTGATACTAAATGAGATCACGAGAGAGAATATCTTCTTCTTATTTTTCCTTCCAAGTATTAGTCCAAGGCCTATTACGATCCTATAGAAAATTTTCCCTCCAGCGTTTCATAGGACTGCCCAGTGATCTTCGTCTTCTTGGTATATAATTATAAACAGCTTTGGGGATCCGATTTGAACTCATTCTTTCTAGATGGTGTTTCCAATTTAGTTGGTACTGTTAATATATTCCAAAATTGGTGATTGGTGTAGTCTTCAATTCTTTTAAGATATCTTAGCACACTAAATACTTGCAGTACAAATAATAAATAATAAATCATGACGATTAACTAAAAATGAAACTATATTTAATATGAATAGTAGTCATATAAATGGCATTAACAAGATAGCGGCAGTAACCCAAAATTATCAAAAGCTTAATGAAAGTTAACATAATCAATAACAACTCTCTCCAAACACAATAGCGATAATAACATCTCTCATACTTAACATTCGAACTATGAACACTCTTACGAAAACAATACTTAACTCATACGTTTCTTCAAAACACAGCCTTAACGAAAACATATACCAAATCTTGAAGTAATGGCCGAGGGATTCACTTGCTTGAACCCCATCGCCACAAGTAGAGAGTCCCAATCTCGGAGAAAGTCTCTTCCATACCTTAGGAAGACTATCGGACTATACGAAGCCAGTACGCCGAATGCTTAACATTCCATGTCACTGCGGACGGACCCCCTCTTTTGCGCAATGCGTGCGCGCAGAGGAGTGGGAGAAGGGTGAGTAAGTGATGCCAGGAGAGAACACCAGGAATGTCGAAAGACAACCTGGGGCATTTGCAAAAAAAAAAAACTATACGTAACGTGGTTTACAATGCATCCACGCTTGAAAAAAAAAAAGTAAAAAGCTTTACTAGAAAATTTTAAAGCCAATACTTACTTCTCTCCTAGCATGACGTACTTGTAATCCACTTCTGAGGTTGGGGCGCCTGGAAGGCGGGGTTACGTTGCCCCGATGATATGTGGGTGATGATGATGACAGTGATGTGCCATGAGAGTCCTTAATCCTAAGCTTAATCTAAGATGAATATGAATGATGATGATTGCGACATTTGTCTTACCGGTAAAAACCTCACCCAGAAAAACTGTCCCGACCGGGGATCGAACCCGGGCCCGCTGCGTTTATTTATCATATATTTCATATCATTTTCATCCCCTGTAAAAATTATTTGATCATCTGCAAACAACAATGAATGCAGTACTTTTCCTCCTATAGGAATACCCATTTCAGAACATTTTTTGTACCGCAAGTTAAGAGCCTGGTCTAAATAAATATTAAAAAGGATTGGTGACAAACTGCATTCCTGTTTAAGGCCTCTTTATTCACTGTGAATTCCTCTGTTAAATTAATCTGCATTTTTACTTTAGCTTTTGTACTACTATACATTCTCCTAACAATATTAATCTATTTATCACAGATATTCAGATTTCTCATTGCCGTCCATAACAATTTGGAAATCTCAAGAGGATAATTAAGGCAAGTTACGATTAAGTAATTACCTTTATTGAGACGAATTTTATTGAATAATGATGTAGCCATTTATTTCCCGTAAGAGTTATCCATCACATGTGTGTGTTCAGGGCAACATGTACTGTGAGTTCAAGTTACTGCAAGATTTTGTAAAAATGTATGATTTTACTAGCAAAATATTTTGGGTGAGAATTTAATAAAAAGTGTATTTGTACGTCCTATTGGCTCAAACAAATCATAAATTCAAGAAATTTGCAATTTTGTAATGAAAAAATATAAGTTTACCATGTAGACGGGTGAATGGAGAAAAGTGTAAAACAATGAGCTAAGTGATCTTTATGGGAAATAAGATGCAAACAGTATGGGTAGGAAACTGGAGGAAGAATGCACAAGATGGGGTTTAACAATTAATTATAATAAAACAGAATATATGAGCATAGATCTTTTCGAGGAATTAGAAATAAATGGAACAAAGATTAAAACAATAGGATATTTTAGGTATTTGGGATTAGTAATACAAACATATGGATGATCAGAATTAGACATCGAAAAAGAAGTAGTAGTAGGACTTTATTAGACAAAAAGTAAGATATTTACAATGTTATTTACAAATATGGGTCGCACGGGCAGTAAGCTGTACGTGCTGTTGACAGTCCGTTACAATAAAGTAATAATTGGTACTAGTGTAAAGGAAAAAAAAAGTAAACAATAACATAACAATTACATAAAGAAAACACAATAATATTACAATTACCTAATAATACAATAACATTATTAATTAAATTATGTGTAATTATTAAGAATCAATGGTATTGCATTTTGATAACATGTCTTTATTCATGAATGAGTGTTGTTCTTATTTTCCGCGTTTTGTCCAGAAATTTACCCAAGTTTATCCAATTTTCTGGATTTACCAATAACTCGTAGCATGCCAATCTTTCCCGATTTGAATTTAGAAATCTTTCCGGTAATAACTGACGTCTCCAATATTCTAAATCATCACGCTTTTCCCAATATATGTATCTCGTCTTCAAAGCTCCCGCACATTGGACATATTCGCATATCGTGATCGTCGCTAATTTTTAGAAATTCCCATGCTCCTAGCCTAAACCAAGCAAGCCCTGACCTCTATTTAAATCCTTTCGAAAAAGAAAAGAAAGTTATTGGCATATTAAATTATGTTTTATGGACTAGGAATACAATCAAGAGGAGTAAATTATTAATATATAACACAATTGTGAAGAGTTGTGGTGCGGAAACATGGACGTTGAAGCAAAAACACAGAAATAAATTACTAGTCACAGAAATGAACTTTTTAAGAAGATCAGCAAGAATATCTAAATAGACAAAATAAAAAAATAATACATCATCATCACTCCAGGGATTAGGCAATTGCCCGTTCCGACTTCATAATGCATCATCTCAACGTCTTCTAGGTCTTCCAACATCACGTCTTCCTCTTGCTTGATAATTTCTTGCTAACAATGGATATCTCTCCTTACTCATTCCATCCATATGATCAATCCATTTCTGTCTTTAATTCGTGACTTTATCCAATAAAGGCTGTACTTTCAATTCTTCTCTTATATCCTCATTTCTTATTCTATCTAGTCTTGTACATCCTTTTACTTGTCTTAGGAACCTCATCTCCGCCGTCTGTATTCTATCCTTCTGTTTTTTCACTGGAGCCCAAGTTTCACATCCATACAATAAAAATACAATAAGAGAAATTATGAATGTAGAAAAGGATATTGTACAAGAGATTGTAGAAATCCATCTAAGATGGTATGGGCATATAATGAGAGGAAGGGACACAGAAACAAACAAAGAAGTATTGAAATGGATACCTCCTGGAAAAAGGGAAACGTGGTAGATCAAAGACAACATGGGTAAAGAGAATTAAAGACAACATGAAGAAGAGAAATATGACAGAAGCAGACACGCAAGACCGGGAAGTGTGGAAGAAAAAAATATATTTTTTGGTTGAGGATACCTGTGTATATTACAGAAATAATCCTAAAATATAAAAAAATGTATTAGGTATGAACAGTTAGGTCCCGTAGACTGCGATGTGCTAGGTGTAAGGAATGAAAAAAGTCATGGAAACAAGTTGTAGAAAGCGCCTAGTAGATAGGCATGCAATGAGAAGGGATAATAATATCAGAAACGCTGTCACTAGCCCATGAGACTGCCTTTATTTTAAAACATTTATATATTTAACGTAAACGGTGATGTTTGAAAACAAATGAAAAATGTTTAATTTTGTTTCATTTGTTCATCCACTCCAACTAGATCATATTACTTATTGCCAAATAGGATCGCAATATTGTAAGAATACGCCCTAGTGGAGAAGAAATGAAATACATCAAACTGTATATTATTGCCAACGTTATAGGTTATTGATTATTTTTTTAGGAAACAACTCAGTAAAATCATTATTTAAAAACACAATTATTGACACACACAATTATCAAATGTGTAGTTCGAAGGAATCTGTTAATTGTTTGTTATATTGAACGTATTTGTTGGAGAGTCAGTCAATGCTCTGACCTGGTCAGAATATTGAAAAGGAGAGCCTGTTCCGGCTCCAAATTGCTGCTCCTTGCATCTTTTCTTTGATCTTCCCAAACTTCTTCTTCCTTTTGGTGAATAGTTGTATGCTTTTGGTATTCTATTCTCAGTCATCCTTGCCAAGTGTTCTTTCCAGTTTGTTTTGTATTTCACTATTGTTGTGTTTAGTTCCTCTACTTTTAGTTGCTGCCTTATTTCTGTGTTGTGTTTTTTGTTTGTTCTTTGATATCCTAAAAGCTAAGCGTTTAATGAAAAATGGAGTATATCTGCGTGTGTGTGTTTCTTGTATAAGAGCAAATAGGTATCAGGAGAAAGTCGAATCTTGGACATTGTCTGAGATGTACCGAACAATAATAATATCAATGCAATGGAAATCTAAAATAGCAAACATTTTCTGTCAAATCCACACATGTCAAAACATTTCCGATTTTCAATGTCAGAACACTTTCAATTGTCTAACTTATTTCCGAGAACACAATATAATTTGAAGAAATACGGATGTCACTTGGCAGATTTCAAAAGTCACAAATATTTATAATAGTTTTGATATTCAGGTATAGCAAATAAAGATCGCACTGACAGCTTTTATATTTATGATCAAAAGTATATTTTTTGACGGCACTTTTTCTCTACACATCTTAATTATTTTATTCTAGTTTTTTAGATAACATTACTTCTATTTTTGCACGCTTCACCTGTATCTGTCCATCTATCTACGTAACGAAATTTTTGAAAACGATTTTAACCCACTTAAAAACATGGGATCGTCTTGAAACTTTGTATACTTGTAAAGGACCAATGACAATACAACAAGTTCGTAATTTGTTTCTAAAATCCTGGCCAGAATCATCGGAAAACCAAAAAAATAAAAACCGGTATAATAGGTTGCGGACTTATCGACTTTTAGTCAATTGTTGTAAGAGCTCAGTCGGTAGAGCGGTGGACTGTAATGGTATATAATTTCAGTAATCCATAGGCCGCTGGTTCAAATCCGGCCCGGATGAGTTTTTAGAAGAGTATCAAGCAATTAAATTTTCATGGTATTCCGGTTTACGACAATCAATTAACTAAAAATTAAAAAAAATGAATAATAGTTTAAAAAACTAAAAAAAACTAAAACAACACGGTTTATTAGAAAACCAAACTAAAAATAAAAAATAAATAATAGTTTTAAAAAACTAAAAACAACACGCTTTATTAGAAAACCGAACTAAAAAATGAAAAATAATTTTAATTTCCAACACGCTTGGGATAAAATTAAAGTGGTCAACAAAAAAATAATTTCGACACATCTAAGAATTTAACTAGAGTTATCTAAAAAAATAATTTTACCATCAAAAGCGTGGGGGTGTTTTTTATGGTTTTTACGTTTTCATCTTAGAGACTTTTTACTTTTACCAATATCTGTTTATTATCAAATATATTAATTGATACAGAGCACCACACGCTTTTGATGGTAAAATTATTTTTAGATAACTCTAGTTTTATTCTAGCTGTGTTGGAGATGATTTTTTGTTGACCACTTTAATTTTATCCCAAGCGTGTTGGAAATTAGAATTATTTTTCATTTTTAGTTCGGTTTTCTAATAAAGCGTGTTGTTTTAGTTTTTTAAACCATTATTTATTAATTATGATCAAAAGTGTATTTTTTGACGGTACTTTTTCTATACATATCTTAATTATTTTATTCTAGATTTTTTAGATAATATTACTTCTACTTTTTAATCTTTGTTCTTTTAATTGAAAAATGTATATCACTTTATTTTAAAGAAAAATCTCATCTCAGCTGATATCAGTTTTAAATCAGAACAGAATCTGAATAATTTTACTTGTTTTGTTTTGTCAACTGATGTTTAGATTTTGCCTTCAAATTCAGCGAACACCGTAGGTTTAATTAAATTAACTTTTATTGAATATCACGTGACGATGAACTTGCGGTGGCCGGGGGCGTTAATACGAGGTTAAGCTATTGTGTTTCAATCCAATACGCTACATCTTGTTCAGCGATAGTTTTATTTTGTTTACATTGTGTAAGAGCTATGTCACATTCAATTGTGCTCTGATAACTACCTCAAGCTATACCTTAATCTATGACAAACTTTTTAACACTTTTCCGTAATTCGCAATTTTACTGTTACAATTTTCAAATGACATTAGATTATGTATGATGTATTAATATAATAGCGTATAGATTGCAGAGGCGGAGGGAGAAAAATTGTATTGGGTAGACCTACTTTAAGGGAGGAAATGAGATTACGAGTTTTTGAGAATAAAGTTCTTAGGAAAATTTTTGGACCAAAGAGAAATGAAGAGACAGGTGAATGGAGAAGATTACATAACAATGAACTACACGATCTTTATAGGAAGCCAGATATAATAAGAAGAGTTAAGTCTCATAGACTGCGATGGGCAGGACATGTGGCACGTATGGAAAATGACAGACGTGAATTGAAGCTTCTTGTAGGAAAGCCAGAGGGAAAACGCCCAGTTAGTAGACCAAGAATAAGGTGGGAGGATAATATTAACTATGATTTGAGGGAAGTAGATTATACAGGAATTAATTGGAAAGCATTAGCTCAGGATAGGGATGTATGGAGAGCTTATGTCCGCGCGGCCATGAACCCACGGGCTCGAAAGTGCCAGTGAGTGAGTAAATAAGTAAGTAAACGAGAAAAGGAAAAACAGTCAGTTGGTCGGCCCCGGGATTCAAATTAGAGACCATCTGAATACGAGTCTCAAACGCTACCGTTTAAGCCAACTTGCTCGATTATATGCAATCCATGGCTTTCACCACAAGGTTTGCAGCACAAAGAGATTCCACGAGCCAAACCAAGAATGCATGTGCAACAATCCATGTGAACGATATCACGTAGAAAAGTGTGCGGAAAGACAATTATCGTTTAACAAGTTTTGCTTAGACTAAATTTACTAACAATTTGCACATTTGTGCGCATTTACTTTCATTCATTAGACAATTTATCTCATATATCGACAATTTTACCTCTTCCTGTTGATAAAATTGTCTCTTCTGTTCGTAATGAGAGATATCTCCGCAAATTAATTTCTTTGACAAGGATATCGATTCAACAATGTACGTTCAATATGGTACAGCAGGAAATGCCAAAAGAGAACAACTTCAAAAATTACCAGAAGAAAAAAAGAAAAAAGTTACTTCTGTTGCTCTAAAAAAATTGTTACATATTGTATAATAAATCTGCATTATTTTTAATTGCTATTTCTCACACAATCATCTGTTATTGATTTTTCCCAAGCCCAAAGAGATTTAACGTAAAGATATACTACTTATAACTATACATCCGGCTTAGAAATCACCTGGAAGTAAGATCGGAATACGTAAACTCAGGTTGTCAGTCATTCATAAACATTCATTGTCAGATGATCTTGATGAAGATTTCCGGGCTGTAGGCCGTGGTCGTGAGGCTTGTAGTTCCCCGACGTTTCGCCAAAGACTGCGTCTGGCATCCTCAAGGGTTGTCTTCGTGAGGCTTGTAGTTCCCCGACGTTTCGCCAAAGACTGCGTCTGGCATCCTCAAGGGTTGTCTTCGTGAGGCTTGTAGTTCCCCGACGTTTCGCCAAAGACTGCGTCTGGCATCCTCAAGGGTTGTCTTCGTGAGGCTTGTAGTTCCCCGACGTTTCGCCAAAGACTGCGTCTGGCATCCTCAAGGGTTGTCTTCGTGAGGCTTGTAGTTCCCCGACGTTTCGCCAAAGACTGCGTCTGGCATCCTCAAGGGTTGTCTTCGTGAGGCTTGTAGTTCCCCGACGTTTCGCCAAAGACTGCGTCTGGCATCCTCAAGGGTTGTCTTCGTGAGGCTTGTAGTTCCCCGATGTTTCGCCAAAGACTGCGTCTGGCATCCTCAAGGGTTGTCTTCGTGAGGCTTGTAGTTCCCCGACGTTTCGCCAAAGACTGCGTCTGGCATCCTCAAGGGTTGTCTTCGTGAGGCTTGTAGTTCCCGACGTTTCGCCAAAGACTGCGTCTGGCATCCTCAAGGGTTGTCTTCGTGAGGCTTGTAGTTCCCCGACGTTTCGCCAAAGACTGCGTCTGGCCATCCTCAAGGGTTGTCTTCGTGAGACTTGTAGTTCCCCGACGTTTCGCCAAAGACTGCGTCTGGCATCCTCAAGGGTTGTCTTCGTGAGGCTTGTAGTTCCCCGACGTTTCGCCAAAGACTGCGTCTGGCATCCTCAAGGGTGTCTTCGTGAGGTTTGTAGTTCCCCGACGTTTCGCCAAAGACTGCGTCTGGCATCCTCAAGGGTTGTCTTCGTGAGGCTTGTAGTTCCCCGACGTTTCGCCAAAGACTGCGTCTGGCATCCTCAAGGGTTGTCTTCGTGAGACTTGTAGTTCCCCGACGTTTCGCCAAAGACTGCGTCTGGCATTCTCAAGGGTTGTCTCAAGACAACTACATGCCTCACGACCACGGCCTAGACAACCCTTGAGGATGCCAGACGCAGTCTCTGGCGAAACGTCGGGGAACTACAAGCCTCACGACCACGGCCTACAGCCCGAAAATCTTCATAAAGATAATCATAGCAACTCCGGCCGTGAAAGTCTACGTGAATACATTCATTGTCAGGTTTGCCAGTCATTTGGAGCTCTAAGAAGGCTCTGAAGGCTTCTCTCACTCTGAAGCGGATGTTCGTAGCTGCTCTAGAGTACGATATAATGTCCGGTGATGTCTGAAGGATTGGGTTCCTTTTTTGGCCAGCAAATCTGCCACTTCGTTCCCTGTGATGCCACAATGGGATGGTATCCACTGCAGAGAAACATTTGGTAAATATTAAACATTATAATTATTTTTAGTTTCTGATGTATTATTCGCTAAATAAGTGACGGTATAGACAAATCGAACATGATATAGCAAACTGTTGGGGTACTACAGGGGGATCCGTTAAGCCCCTCACTTACTTACTCACTGGCACTAACGAACCCGTAGGTTCATGGCCGCGCGGGCATAAGCTCTCCATACATCCCTATCCTGAGCTAATGTTTTCAAATCATTCCCTGTATAATCTACTTCCCTCAAATCATAGTTAATGTTGTTCTCCCACCTCATTCTTGGTCTACCAACTGGGCGTTTTCCTTCTGGCTTTCCTACAAGAAGTTTCCATGCACGTCTTTCATTCCCCATACGTGCAGCATGTCCCGCCCATCGCAGTCTACGAGACTTAACTGTTATTATATCTGGCTTCCCATAAAGACCATGTAGTTCATTGTTATGTAGTCTTCTCCATTCACCTGTCTGTTCATCTCTCTTTGGTCCAAAAATTTTCCTAAGAACTTTATTCTCAAATACTTGTAATCTCCTTTTCTCCGTTAAAGTAAGAGTCCATGTTTCGCACCCATATAATATATAACTGGTAGAATAATAGTTTTATATATTTTCAGTTTAACGTTTTTTGAAAGGAGTTGGGACATCAAGAGTCTCTGCAATGCATAATAGCACGCATTTCCAGAATTGAGCCTATGTTTAATTTCTTTGTGCATCTCATTCCTGTTTGTGATTATTGTTCCTAGGTATTTGAATTCAGCCACTTTCCTCAAAGTTTCCCTCATTTGTCCTTAGCTGTCCATTTCCATTATATACTGAATTTCTTCGTGTGACCATATGTTTAGTTTTACTGATATTTACTTCCAGTCCTAATTTCTTAGTGTTACTCAATAGTGTGTGCGTGTTGGCCTTTAGGATCTCCTCGCTATCGGCCAGTAGTACTCCCGTTAAGCCCCTTGCTGTTCATTTTAGCTACAGCGGACATCATCAAGGCAGTAAAACCTGACAACGTAAACCTGCTTATGTACGCAGATGACATAGTATTGACCTGAACTTTGGATAGTGATCTGCAGAAAGCCTTCAACCAATTAGTGGACTGGGCAAAAGAGAATGAACTGACACTAAATGAAGAGAAAACAGTCTCCATGACCTTCAAGAAAGGGGACAGATGCGGCATTTTCTACATTGGTGAAAAAATACTAAAATCAGTAACTAGCCTCACGTATCTGGGAGTCACTTTCCAAACACAGGGAAGCGTGTTTACAAACCATGTAAATGACAGAGTAAATGCTACGATAAGTGCCATAAGCGACATTAAGTCAATAAACAGACTCTCACTAGAAACAGCCCTACAACTTTTTGAACTTAAAGTTGATCCCGCTGCAACATATGGGTTAGAGAATATATGAGTCCATTTAAAGAAACCTAACCTAGAAAAATTGGAGAAACTAAATCGACATACCTAAAAAGGGTGCTCTGTCTCTCCAAATACACGTCCTCAAGACTTGTTTATGAACTCCCCAGAGAACCATTCTACATAGAAGAGCTGAGACTAAAGTTCCTACTACCAGTGACACCAGCTTACCAGGACCTCCTGCAAGAACTCTACGAAAAGAAACGCAAAATATGGGAAGAATTCTACATTACTGACGCCATAACAAACCGTGAATGGACTCAGGGAGGATATGAATTGCGCCACACAGTGACCAGACTCGCTGTGCATGGATTTCACCACAAGCTGTGCAGCATCCAGAGCCCGGCCCAGACTGCATGTGTGCAAGATGTGGCGAACAGTGCGAGAAATATCATGTGTTAAACTGTAGGATGAGATCAGAATCGTTGTTGAAACTCTGCAGTGACTAAAAACAATCTTCTTTGCACATTGTGCGCATTTCTTATTTTATTATTAGATAGTGGCTCCAAATCCAACGCGAGCTTGAGTTTTTCATTAGACAAATCACTCTTGACTTTGTTGCTAGTGTTTTTTTCATAAAAACACAATCTCATGTTAGATTACTGTTGATAGTTTATTTTAATGTTAGGATTATTAATATAAATAATAAAGGAAAATATGCAATTGCTCGCCTCAATGTAATATTTTGGGATAAAAATATAAGTAATAAAAATAAAATAAATATATATCATACAATTGTTAAAAGCATCATTACTTATGGAGCAGAACTTTGGCCATTAACAACAAAAACAAATAAGTATATTTTGGCAACGGAAATGGATTTCATTCGAAGGGCAGCAAGAATTTCAAGAAGAGAAAAAATAGGAACTCTGTTATAAGGGAGAAAATGAAGACTGAAGACACTATTTTAGATTATATTAAAACTCAGCAATTAAGATGGTACGGACATGTCCAGTGAATGGAAGAGGATCGGCTACCAAAATCTGTTTTGGAATGGACACCTGAGGGAAGACGAGGCAGAGGAAGACCTAAAACCTCCTGGAGTCAGGGAATATGTTTATAAATGAAGGAAAAACTCTACAACCAGAGAAATGGATGGACCGACAAAAATTGGCTATTGGGAAACGGACTGTCAAAGACATTAAGCGACCAATGATCTATCTATCTATCTATTATTAATAGTGCCTCTTGATAATAATAAGAAGTTACCGTCACAAGTTAGAATGCAAATAATGTGTACATAATATCTTCTCTAAGCTTTGCATAATATATTGATTGTGTTTATCACGGGCCCAGCCAAGGAATTATTACTAATTCTTATAACGTTGCCTATAATAATGTATTTTATCTCAGTATTAACTCCACAGAAGCCACAACTAATTGAGTTCTGATCCACACAGTAGTAATTTAATCAGTGAACATTCAACAATTCGTTTATTTCAATCATAAATAAAGAATTATTTTCATACAAAACAGAAATCCTTGCAAAGTAACCCTGGATATCTGTTAATTCTGCATTGCTTTAATTGGCTTTCCCTTTGTTCTCAGAATCAAATTCAATAATTATTATACAATACACGCGCACCTACTCCTATCAGTTTTGTAAACATGATTAAATTAATAATAATAATAATAATAATAATAATAATGACTAACTCACTAGTTCTATCGAACTCGTAGGTTCATGGCCGCGCGGACATAAGCTCTCCATACATCTCTGTTCTGAGATACTGTTTTTCAATCATTCTGTGTATAATCTACTTCCCTCAGATCATGGATAATATTATTCTCCCACCTCATTCTTGGTCTACAAGCTGGTCTTTTTCCCTCTGGTTTTTCTACAAGAAACTTCGATTCACCTCTTTTACCCCCCATATGTGCCACATGAACTGTCCATCGCTGTCTACGATACTTACCTTTTCTCATTATATCAGGCTTCCTACACGTACTTATCATGCAGCTCACTATTATGTAGTTTTCTCCATTCACCTCTCTGTTCATCTCCTTTTTTGGCCCAAAAATTTTGCTAAGAAATTTATTCTTAAATAGGCTACTCGTAATCTTTTTTCCTCCCTTAAAGTAAGAGTCCACGTTTCGCATCCATATAATATAACTGGGAGAATTACTATTTTATATATTTTCAGTTTAACGTTTTTTGAAAGGAGTTGGGACGTCAAGAGTCCCTGTAATGCAGAGTGGCACCCATTTCCAGAATTGAGCCTATGTTTAATTTCTTTGTGCATCTCATTCCTATTTGTAATTATTGTTCCATGATACTTAATAATAATAATAATAATAATAATAATAATAATAATCTATCTATTCTATCTTCGGGTTTTTACAGCTGCTGCCGTCTTTCCGTGCCAAACCTCCAAAGCCTACGATCTTGGGCGTCTTCAATGCTTAGCCCTCTTGCTTGCATTAATGTCTTAATGTTTACCTTCCATGTTAACTTTGGTCTCCCTCTTTTCTTCTTTCTGGTCGGATGCCATTGATGTAGTTGCTTCGGCCATCGCTCATCTTCCATTCTTAAAACATGCCCAAACCACTTTAATACCTTCTCCTCAATTCTTTCAATTATGCTTTCTTCTGCTTCCATTATGTTTCTGATTTCCTTATTTGTGACATGTTCTAATTTTGACTTTAGTAATAATAATAATAATAATAATAATAATAAAGATAATAATAATAATAATAATAATAATAATAATGATGATGATGATGATGATGATGATAGTAATAATAATTCGTTGTTACACTACTGAAACGTGTTATAAAATATATGTAATTCTTTAACAATAAATTAAATCATATATCCCTAAACTTTTTTTGTTTTGTTTTTAGACCACGTGCCAATTTTTTTTATTCTGGGTGGGCCCCTGCCTTTCTAATTTGAATTTTTACAAATTTACCAACATCAAACTAGTTTTTGACAGCTAAAACATTGCTACTCCCTCTAGGTTTCGCTGCTATGAACCCTTTCAGGTCAGAGTCGAACCCTGGGAATCGGTATAGACCACTTTAGGAATGACTGATTTAAAAGGACTGCTTTAACACTGCAAATTTATTTGCTTGATTAATTTAGCTATGAAAGTGCCATAATTTAAACAAGTGTTACACCCAATTAAATTCGATAAAACATACAGAGCATTAAATGAATACGAAACTTTTTTCATACAGATATAGGCATGAGAACGTAGTATATCTGTTAAGGTATGGAACCAGATAAATTGAAGCATCCAGCCCTTCGCATATATCCGAATTAAAAATTAATAAGTCAGCCCTGGATCCGAGTCACGCCCGGACTGTAACTTTGGGGAATTTGGGAGTTTGAATTTCCTGAAAATGACGAAGTGGACATTTAAATGCGAATGTGTTAAAACACAAGCTCGCCATCGGAGGCGCTGGTGAGCTAATTAATTCACTGCAGGTGAGCCACGCACTGCACACACGAACAAACGACATCCGACCTCTGTTTTCACTTGTTTGTGCCATAAACATGTGGTCAGGAGACTCTATTAGTTAATGTAAGAGAAATATGACAACAATCGTGACTTCAAAAGTTATTAATTGTAGATTTATATTTCAACTCTTTGACAAGCTTCATGGGCTAGTGGTCAGCTTTTCTGACTACAGTTAATGATGTCCCGAGTTCGATTCCCGGTCACACCATAGGAATTTCCATCATCATCATCAACAAGGATTAAGCCCAATGGCCTATTCCGATCTCATTATAGGTCGAATTGGTCCTACCATCTCTTCAATGGTCTTCCCAACATTCTTCTCCCTTTTGGTTTATAATTATACATTCTTCTTGGTATGCGCTGTTCATTCATTCGTAATACGTGCTGAAGGTAAGCATTTTGATAATATTTTATTCTTTCACAGAGATTAAATATATTAAGTTCTGTTCTTATATCTTCGTTTTTTTTTTATCGATCCTTTCGTATCCTGCTATTGCTCTCAACATCTTCATTTCAGCAGCCTCTATTTTTTTACTATCTGTCTTTGTTAATGTCCAGGTTTCACATCCATAGATAAGAGATGGAACTGTCAATACTTTGTAAAATTTCAGAATAGTTCAGGAATTTTCCCTCTCTTTTATTAATTGTAGGATTATTTCTGTTATTTACACAGGTATCCTCAACCAAAATACACTTGTTTTTTTCGTCCACACTTCCCGGTCTTGTGTGTCTGCTTCTATCATATTTCTCTTCTTCATGTTGTCTTGAATTCCCTTTATCCACGTTGACTTTGTCTACCACGTTCACCGGTGTGGAAAGCAACGGGAAGCTACCACACCTACACAATTCCCTAGTAAAGCTGCAAAGCATAGCATGAAAATGCTATTATTGCAGTGAAAGACCTGCCTTCGGGCAGAATTACTATGGATGGATATCTATATTGTCAAATATGTTTTTTGTATTTGTGCTGGTTGAGTGGAAGAGAAGGCCTTATGGCCTTAACTCAACCAGAATAAATAGAACATTATAAATATTATTATTATTATTATTATTATTATATTTATTATTATTAATTTAATAATATTCTATAATTACAATAAATAAATTATGTATATATATATATATATATTCATTATACGTAATTTAATTAATGTATACTGCTGTTGTATTATTATGTAATTGTAACATTACTGTGTTTTCTTTATGTAATTGTAATGCTATTGTTTTCTTTTTTTGTTTTTCTTTATACTATTACCAATTATTACTTTATTGTAACGGACTGTGAACAGCACGTACGGCTTACTGCCCGTGCGACCCATATTTGTAAATAACATTGTAAATATCTTACTTTTTGTCTAATAAAGTCCTACTACTACTACTGTATTCATTATTCACGCACTATGAATTATGTTATATCTTCTTCTTCTTTCTTCCAAGTATTAGGCCAAGGCCTGTTACAATCCTATAGAAAATTTTCCCTCCAGCGTTTCATAGGACGGCCCAGTGATCTTCGTCCTCTTGGTATATAATTATAAACAGCTTTGGGGATCCGATTTGAACTCATTCTTTCAAGATGGTGTTTCCAATTTAGTTGGTACTGTTTAATATATTCCAAAATTGGCGTAGTCTTCAATTCTTTTAAGATATCGGTGTTCCTTTTCCGATCCCATCTGGTGTAACCCGCTGTTCTGCGCATGAATCTCATTTCACAAGCCGTTATTCTGCTTTCATGTTTTTTTTTAGTGACCATGCTTCACTACCATAGGTCAACACTGGTCTAGCCAAAGTGTTATATAAACGTAATCTGGTGTTTTTTTTTTTGTACAAGGGATGGTTTCATAACTTGATTAATAATTCCTAAACTTTTATAATAACTAGTAACTTTTTCAGGGATATCCTTTTCATCCCTGATAGAGAGATAATTATGTTATATAGCTATCTTAAAGCTCTCTTCTGAATAGATCATAGAGTTTTAAATCGTTTGACCAGGATATGAGAAATGTTTGGATGTCGCATCCACTCTGCAAATAATACTCTATCTATTGAAGTTGTCCATTGTAACACAAGCTTGGTTTCTATCTCACTTTGGAGACTTGAAGTCGATAGATTCTTGACCTGCACTCACTGTAGTGTCACTCGAAACAAGTGTCACATTCCATATTACAGTGTGTCAAAGTTTTCAGATCACACATAACGTTTATTAGTTATTTATACACCTGTCAACTGCTGTACAAAAGTAAAGTATAACTAATTTAAGCTTTGTTATACAGAGTGTTTCAAAAGGTAATTTCCAAATTTATAGGGATATAAGAGAATAGAAAATTTGTTTTATATGCAAAAAAAAAAGAATTAAAATTAAAAATAATAACAGTAACCCTCCAAGGTATATTTACCTTGACGTGGTGGAGTGGCTTGCGTGCTTAAATGATCCTGAGAGTTATGCCGGCGGTAGCATTGCTGCTGATAGGGTTACCCATGCCGGACTGGTCGAAAGTGATAAGCCAGACGATAAAAGTATCTGGTTCGAAAGAGTGACGATCTTTCACCATAAAAAAATACAACCGTCAAGAAATGCGGACATGGGTTCAACTGGGGTAAAATTTTCCAGAGGTCAAATAGTCCCCCATTCGGTTCTCCGGGCGGGGAATACTTCAGGGAACCCATGCCAAAAGCTCAAACACAAATAGGAATGAGATGCACAAATACATTTAACATAGGCTCAATTCTGGAAATGCATGCTATTATGTACTGCAGAGACTCTTGACTTCCCAACCTCCTTTGAAAAAACGTTAAACTGAAAATATATAAAACCATTATTCTAACAGTTATATTATATGGGTGCGAAACATAGACTCTTACTTTAAGGGAGGAAAGGAGTTTACGAACATTTGAGAATAAAGTTCTTAGGAAAATTTTTGGACCAAAGAGAGATGAACAGACAGGTGAATGGAGAAGACTGCATAACAGTGAATTCCATGGTCTTTATAGGAAGCCAGTTATAATGAGAACAGTTAAGTCTCATAGACTGCGATGGGCAGGGCATGTGGCACGAATGGGGAATAAAGACGTGCATGGAAGCTTGTTGTAGGAAAAGCAGAGGGAAAACGCCCAATTGGTGGACCAAGAATGAGGTGGAAGAATAACATTAACTATCATTTGCGGGAAGTAGATTATACAGGAGATGATTGGAAAACATTGGCTCAGGATAGGGATATATGGAGAGCTTATGTCCGCGCGGCCATGAACCTATGGGTTTGATAGTGCCAGTCAGAGTAAGTATAATACAGAATATTTTGTCATATGGAAGTGAAACTTGGACTTCGACGGAATTATGAAAGGATAAAATTAGAACAGTTGAATTTGATTATCTTAGAAGTCTTCAAAAAACAAAACAGGATAAAATGTGAAATCGATTCCTTAGGAGAGAAATGAATGTCACCACATCTGTTCTTAAGAGCATTGAAAATCAAACTCTTAAATGGTATGGCCATGTAGAAAGAAATGGAAAATGAAAGATGGCCAAAAAATATATGCCAATGGTCACCCTCTGGAAGAAATAAACGTGTCAGACCAAGATGGAAATGGAAAACCTTGAAGAGGGTTGTAATTAGGGGTTTGGTAGAAGGAGGATGGATTTATCACAAGAGGCGGAATTTATTACAAGGAATTCCCGTAATGTAGGAATTTTATTTTCGCGGTCTAGTCAGGTTGGGTTCGATGAGCGATGAGGATAACTTATCACAGGTATTACGAAGGAACGTACGGGCAGTTAAAGTTTTATCAAGAATTGAAGTTCAAAATTCACTTGATTTATTTATTATATGATTCAAAATGCATAGTACTTAATAAAATGAAGACACTTGATGATACGTTGTGTATATAGCAATCTGACTTCTCAAATTAATAATGAAGTATTATTACTATTAATATAGCAACATAAAAATTATGCATCAGTATCCTCAATATAACTTAGTCGATGTTCCTCCTTCGGTATCTGGGAGGCTTCTCGCAATTAAAATGAAACTTATTGATGTTCTCCCTTCGTTACCTGGGAGGCTTCTGTTCTGTACGCGTCTCAATTTGATTTATAACGAAAACTTCAGTATTCCTTCAATCGTTCAGATCGCTACAGGAGAAGGGATTACAATTTTATTCCTATTGGTTTAATCATATGTGGACATATATTACATATATATAAAAGGTGTGACTTTCCTTTATTTCTGTTAATGATGTAACTAATAATAGGTGTGTCTATCTCTTGCTATTTATTGACAATGTTGCCAAATTGTTCCTAGTTAGGCCTTTGGGCTTTCTATTAAGGGCCTTACAACTTATTTAAAAACCGTTAGTTCCAATTAATTTTAATGTGTAGTTCGTAGTTATCTTTTAAATTATATATGTATCGAAATTTTAATTTGAAACTTCATAGTGACATTCCTCTTATAAACATTTTGTTATACTCATCATTCATAGATATTATTTTGACTGACATTTTAGTCGGTTTTCAAATAGACATTCTGACTATTTCTATTAACAAATGGTTTGGTATCTATAGGTTTCCATTGCATTCATGTACCTGTGATTCATGTTTACCCTTGTCATACCGTACGTCTTCTAGACTTTCTAACTCCATCTATATTGGAATAACCC
Organism: Diploptera punctata; assembly: GCA_030220185.1. NCBI lineage: Eukaryota > Metazoa > Arthropoda > Insecta > Blattodea > Blaberidae > Diploptera > Diploptera punctata. Next base: position 89,364 of record JASPKZ010008382.1, on the reverse strand, counting down.
AAATTTAACAAAAGGAGTTTTCTTAGTCGTTTATAAAAAGAAGAAATCAACTTTTATATAATTATTAAAATTAATTCATTAATATGATCATTTGATTGCCAATAAATTTCTGAGTAATTAAAGTCCAAACTCCGATCCGATTCCGATTGAGGGTCTTTACACTTTTCAGCGGTTGCCCTTTTACCAGCCGGCTGCTGGCCCTTCACATCCACATGTGTCAATCACAGAGGTAGATGATCAACAGCCAGTGTAGGGGTGACATGTGGTTAGCATGTCGAGTCCCCCAGCCGTTATAACTGGTTCCTCAACCTGGAGCCGCTACTTATTGTAGCTACCCAATTCCCTCACGATGCTGGGTGGGCACCGGTCCCATACTGGCCGAAATACCACGAGAAAATGTCTTCCCCCATGGAGACTCGAACCAGCGCAAGTCCCGTGGCTCTGCGCCAAGGCTTCCTACCTTAACCGCTCGGCTACGGCGCGGGACCCAAACTCGATATGTTTATGCATATTATATCTGTATCTCAAATTACGGACATATATTTAAATAATTTAGATTTAATGAAATATTTAGTTAATATTTTGAAACTAAACCAATCTGGAGGGAAATTCGGGTTACAACCTATGTCAGAACTATAATGGATGATAAGAATTTGGAAGAAGGAGGTTGGAATGATAGAAATAAATGGAAACTGAAGACGGCAAACCTATATGTGGGGGAAAGCCGAAGAAAAAGAAAAGTTGACAGAATGTGTATTCCCATAACTTAATTTCTGCAGTTATCTCTGATTATATTTAAAATTTATATAGTGACGTATTTAGAGTACGAGTTTCATCTTAGACTAGTGTGACAGTTGTATGAAGAGAGATTGGGTGTAGGAAGAAGTGAGATGGAGACGTGATTGTACTGGTCTCAGCTCCAATTAACTGCTACAGATTGATAACTCATTAGTGAAGGTCTCAGCACCTGGGTTACCGCATCCCCTTCTCTTCCTTATACAACTTATGACAACTCTCCCCCCAACTATTAATTAAGACCGACGCTAACGCCAAGTCGACTTGGCGATATAAATCTACTCTACTTGAAAGCTTGGCAGTAGCACTGAGGGGTGGTTTCCTTTTAATGAAGATCTCAGCATCGAGTGTATTAGAGTTTATGCTACTCCGGAATACTCTGTTTCACAACAAATGGGAAATACCTTGTTGATACAAAAACACTTGCTTGTTTATGTACCTACTATGTGATACTGTTTTCGAAGAATATTGGCAGCCTCACATATTTTGTTTCTTTCACCTCTCTCAGATGTTTTCGTCTTCCTTATTTTAATTAAGTTATGGAATACTCTTCCACATTACCTAGACACCTCCTCCGAAGACTTTCTCTTTTCCTTCTTCTAAGTTTTCTTTCTAGAAGTTACTTTGTTATTCCTAATGAACTGATTAGACACACTGCAAAACAGTAATCAAAGTAAAAGAACAGCAATGGGAAATACCCTTTTCCTATCAAAAATACTTGCTTGTTTATTTACCTACTCTGTGATACCACTATTCTTGAAAAACTTCGGCTGCCTCACATATTTTTGTTTCTTTCACCTCTCTCAGAAATTTTCGTCTTTCTTATTTTCATTCCGATTGAGGGTCTTTCCATTTTTCAGCGGTTGCCCTTTTACCAGCCGGCTGCTGGCCCTTCACATCCACATGTGTCAATCACAGAGGTAGATGATCAACAGCCAGTGTAGGGGTGACATGTGGTTAGCATGTCGAGTCCCCCAGCCGTTATAGCTGGTTCCTCAACCTGGAGCCGCTACTTATTGTAGCTACCCAATTGCCTCACGATGCTGGGTGGGCACCGGTCCCATACTGGCCGAAATACCATGAGAAAACTTTCTTCCCCCATGGAGACTCGAACCAGCGCAAATCCCGTAGCTCTGCGCCAAGGCTTCCTCTACCTTAACCGCTCGGCTACGGCGCGGGACTTATTTTAATTAAGTTATCAAATACTCTTTAACGTTACCCAGACACCTCGTCCGAAGACTTTATCTTTTTCCTTCTTCTAAGTTTTCTTTCTAGAAGTTATTTTGTTATTCCTTATGAACTGATTAGAGCAATATCAATTAATACACACTGCAAAACAGTAATCAAAGTAAAATAACAGCAAACTGAAGAAATAACCCTCACAAAGGGCATCAGGCAAGGTGACTCTTTAAGTCTATTCTTATTTAATATTATCCATCCATAGTAATTCTATTCTGCCCGAAGGCAGGTCCTTCACTGCAATCATAGCATTTTCAAGCTATGCTTGCAGCTTTACTAGGGAATTGTAGGTGTGGTAGCTTCCCGTTGCTTTCCACACCGGTGAAGGATCATGATGATGATGATAATGCTAAGGATGATGGTGATGATGGCCATATGATATCGGGGACAGTTTGGACCTTAAAGTTTTCCTGACATTTGTCTTACAGGTGAGGAAAATCCTGATAAAACATCACCAAGAAAAACTGCCCCGACCGGGGATCGAACCCTGGCCCGCTGCGTGACAAGGCAGCACGCCACCTCGAGACCACAGCGGTGGACATTCAGTATTATAATGGATAAAATTATTGAAAACACACCACCACGTTTGGGTTATAAAATGGGAAACACTAGATTTCGCTTAATATGTTACGCAGATGATGTTGTTCTCCTTTCAGAATCTGAAGATAATTTACAAAGATCTTTACATCAATTTAATATAAACGCCAGAAAATACAATATGGATTTTAACACCAATACGACTAAGTGTTTAACATTATCAAAAGAACCAGTAAGATGCAGATTAGAAATGGAAAGAAAAATTATAGAACAAGAATTTAATTATTTAGGTGTATTAATAACAAACACTAACAATTTAATAAATGAGGTAAATAGACAAGTTGATAAAGCAGCACAAATATCAGGATATATTAAAGATTTAATTTGGCGCAACAAACATATGTCAATAGAATGCGAAACCCGCATATACAAAATGATAGTTCGACCAGTTATATATGGAGCAGAAACTAGGGCTGATACAACAAAAACTAAACAAATAATAAGCACATGTGAAATGAAAATCTGAATAACTATTCAGGGGAAAACATTATTTGATAAAATACACAACACAGAAATTAGGGACAAATGTCATATTCAAGACATAACCAAATTTATTATAGATAGAAGAAAATATCGGAAGGGTCATATAGAAAAAATGGAACAAAACCGACTTGCAGAAAAGAGCTAAAGAAGATAGACCAATGGACGGGAGAAGAACAAGAGGAAGACCAGCCAAGAGATGGATAGACAGTGAATGCACATCCAATACGTCTTCCTCCGAGGAGTGATTTTGGAAATAAACAGGATGAAAATCCTACAAATTCACGTCGGTGTATATAACCAATGAAAAGGGAGCAGGTCACATGGTTTTGTTTTGATCAGGATCTGTTTAACAGCGGACAGCCTTTAGAAGCTTGTTGTTCAGATTCATAAGACGAACCTTTAGTCTGCAAAGCAGTCTTCAATTTTCCAATTGATCCAAGTATGTACTGTAATATGTTGCATCAATGCCAACTGTACAAGCAAAGTACTTAGGCATTGTTGTTTGCATCCAACATTTGTTGGCGGAATTGAAGGTATATAGTATCACTACATATTTGATTAGGTTCATATTGTTTGCTAAGGTGTGTGGGATTCTATTCCTGTCTAAATGTCCCCTCCTTTCAAGCCCGTGGACCAACTGTAGGGTCGTCAGGAATGAGCTTCCTGACGTACTATGTAGCTCAGCAATTCTCAGCAGTTGCAACTCCAACACCTTCTCCCTGAGGTGTTGGTTTTAAGCCGAGAACTCTTGAATGTGGACGCAAAATAGATAGGGAGGGCAAGTCTGGGACTTGGGAGTATGATCTTTTGACCGAGGTATCCCAAGGGGTGGAGACATGTCCCCTCCTTTCAACATCATCGACTCTAAGCGATACAACTCTGGATGGGTTTGGATTGATTTGACAACAGCTTACCATCTTTGTATGCATAATACTAATCTGTTCCACCCTTTTCCATTATTTAATATTCTTAGTTACTACAAGTATTTGAGAATAAAGTACTTAGGAAAATTTTTGGACCAAAGAGAGATGAAGAGACAGGTGAATAGAGAAGACTACATAACAATGAACTCTATGGTCTTTATAGGAAGCCAGATATAATAAGAACAGTTAAGTCTCGTAGAATGCGATGGGCAGGACATGTTGCACGTATGGGGAATGAAAGATTTGCATGGAAGCTACTTGTAGGAAAGCCAGAGGGAAAACGTCCAGTTGGTAGGCCAAGAATGAGGTGGGAGAATAACATTAACTATGATTTGAGAGAAGTAGATTATACAGGGAATGATTGGAAAGCATTAGCTCAGGATAGGGATGGACGGAGAGCTTATGTCCGCGTGGCCATGAACCTACGGGTTCGATAGTGAGTACGTAAGTAAGTTACTCCCCTCCATTCACCTCATTTTATGTCCTTTCCTTTTTCAATCACAAAATCTTCTTTTTAACATCTTTAATCTTATGCGTGTATCTGGTATTCTATGAAGGAGGCAGAGCCACTTTATGCGTTGGGATTTAACATAATCCTCTATTAACTCATTCGCCTCAAAAAACGATGTAGACTCACTGGACGTTAAATGGCCTTGAACTCAGAAGACGAGGTACATCCACTTAACTCTGCTGTTATATATTTTGTACATCCCTTTCTAGGGTAATATTTTGTTAACGTTTATGACTGGTACAGGAACGTGCTTTGGCATTCACCCTTATTGTGATCTCAAGTACCGTTATGTTTTGTTTGTTTTGAATATCTGCATATAGACAATATAATTTACAGTAACTTATACCTGTTTTCTGATGAAATGCACTGAGGATTTAAACCTGAATCGAATGCTTAATGAGGTAAATTATAGACTTCTGAAAATTCTTCACCTTTGATGATACATACCGTAATGGACTTGAATATTGTACACACGAATTTACTTTCGAATTGTCTCAGAATACTATCTGATTCTTTAGGCCCGAGTGTTTACAAGTCTGCAGTGCTATTAAATCTAATAATAATAATAATATAATAATAATAATAATAATAATAATAATAATAATAATAATAATAATAATAATAATAATAATAATAATGCTTTATTTTAGCTGGTAGAGTTAAGCCATAAGGCCTTCTCTTCCACTCAACCAGCGAATAGTAGAATTATACAAAAATTACATACATACATACATAAGGACTTTATTAAACTAAAAGTAAGATACATACAATGTTATTTACAAATATGGGTCGCACGGGCAGTAAGCCGTACGTGCTGTTGACAGTCCGTTACAATAAGTTGATGTTTGGTAATAATATACTTAAAACAAGAAAAAAAACACAATAATATTACAATTAGATATCAATACAATTACATTGTACATTAACTTAGTTATGTAGAAAAATACAATGATATAATCTAATACTAGCTAATACTAACAAAAACATGGAATATAATAAAATTAAAATGATATAAAATAAAGTAAGTAGCTTCCTAGATGATTATTAATGGAATGCTCTATATAGTTGTTATGCAGTTAACATTTTCATTGTGACTAACTTAAGATATCAGTTAATTTGTATTTAAATAATGATAGCGATTGACAGTCCCTGACATGACTGGGAAGTGAGTTCCATGCTCTAGTCATAGGCATTGTGTAAGATTCAGAGTACAGACAGGTCCTGTGCTGTGGTATCAAAAGTAAAGAAGAGTTTTGTGATCGTGTTCCTAAATTGTGATGAGCCGATAAATTTTAAAACATGTTTAATGTATCTGGATGTACTTTCATAATATAGCTCAGTACTAGAAATGTGAAATGATCTCAAACTACATACATAGGTAGTACTCGATTCTCTGTAAATGAAACGAAATGCGTAGGTTGTGTCTGCCGGGACGGGAGTTCCCCAGGATTCGCGGTTACTGTTATTGATAAATTGGCGCAATTATGAAGAAGATCCCAGGAGATAGGAGAGACTGCCTGAGGCAATGTAGGAGATCGATATCGCTTTGCAATCCATCTAAATATACTCCTCTAGCATCTAGTCTTTCCATGTATCCGTAATTCTGTTCAAAGTTTTATTATAGCAGCTCTCTTATATGTTATGTTACACAACAAATATTCATACTTACTTACTTACTCACTGGCACTATCGGACCCGTAGGTTCATGGCCGCGCGGACACAAGCTCTCCCTACATCCCTATCCTGAGCTAATGTTTTCCAATCATTCCCTGAATAATCTACTTCCCTCAAATCATAGTTAATGTTGTTCTCCACCTTAACAAATATTCATACGTATTAAAATGCACTCGTAATATTTCACGTGTTATATACACTATTTTTTACATCTTTGGCCCTTTTTTATCCTATAATCACGATCGGCAACTGGAAGGTAAAGGTCCAAACCCCGAAACATAAAAAATTGGTCGCCAAAAATGACCTCGTGCTCATTTCAGAAATATAAACAAAAATGAGTGAACTAAAACATAAAAGAAAAGGCTGTGTTACGTTTTTTGGCGGACACAATTCTACACTTACACACTTATGCCACTGATGCACTAAACATTTTGTAAACACGTTTCGTACTCTTTTAAGTATATTGGAACCATTTTATAAACATTTCTCATGATTATTAAATATTTATAAATTACGCGAAATTAGTGCATCGGGTTCTAGAGACGTGAAATGCTTCACGTAACATCCGCTAGGTGGCTCTCAAATCGGAGTTACCAACATTTTAAAATAACTTCAAACCATATTTAGTGTTAATGTACGTAAAATTAGTTTATAGTTTATTAAACAATACGCATGTAAATTGTTTTGTTAGGTTAGGAAATGGGAAGTTGGTTTACGTCCATTTTTTTAGCATTTGGGAATGTATTCCCAAAGTTGGTAACGCCGACTGCAGAGCCATTTACAGGAGGCTACATTAAATATTACAGCAACTCGCGCATGCGCACTGCGATTCTGTAGAACTTAGAAGAATTCATGTCCGCCAAATAACCGACTTTTTCAAAGAAAATTTCCAGTTAGGTTATTACAAACAATATTTATTTAAGTAGTTATATTCTTTCAACATTTCAAAACATTAGAATAGTTTTGTTACACATTGTAGTTGGTAAGCTATGCAGCGCAGGAGAGTGCGCTGGAGAGCGGGGGGCAGAAGGAAGGAGCTAACCGGCCGGCAGAGCATATTATGTTATGTAAATCCACATAGAAGCTGTGCACACCTGAATGCAACACAGGAATTTTATTTAAAGCAATAAGAAATTTTACAAATCCAATTCTGAGTTTGGCAACATCTGAAGCCTCTTTTAATCGGAGCAAACATATTCATTTAAACACAAATATATTATGAATTGCATAGGTAATGGATGGTTGTACGATCTTGTAGACGAAGCCATGACAATTGTTCCAGAGATGATGTAACGTCATCAAATCTACGTATACCACAAATAGTAGTAGTAGTAGTAGGACTTTATTAGACAAAAAGTAAGATATTTACAATATTATTTACAAATATGGGTCGCACGGGCAGTAAGCCGTACGTGCTGTTGACAGTCCGTTACAATAAAGTAATAATTGCTACTAGTGTAAAGAAAAATAAAAAACAAAAAAAGCAATAACATTACAATTACATAAAGAAAACACAATAATATCACAATTAAATAATAACACAATAGCATTGTACACTAAAAAGCATTAACATTACAATTACATAAAGAAAACACAATAATATTACAATTAAATAATAACACAATAGCATTATACACTAATTAATTTATATATAATTCTTGAGAATTAATGGTATTGCATTTTGATAACACATATTTATTCATGAATGAGTGTTGTCCTTATTTTCCGCGTTTTGTCCAGAAATTTACCGAGGTTTATCCAATTTGCTGGATTTACCAATAACTCGTAGCATGCCAATCTTTCCCGATTTGAATTTAGAAATCTTTCCGTAATAACTGACGTCTCCAATATTCTAAATCCTTACATTTTCCTAATATATGTATCTCATCTTCAAAGTTCCCGCACATTGAACATATTCGCATATCGTGATCGTCGCTAATTTTTTGAAATTTCCATGCCCCTAGCCTAAACCAAGCAAGCCCTGATCTCTCCTTAAATCCTAGGTTGAGTATATACGATTCTTTTCCCCAGACGTGTTTTAGGTCTCTTTGTAAACACAGTGAGCGTTTTCCTGTACATTCGGTGAAAGTATCTTGTTGGTTTATATCTAAGTACCTCCTCCTTATTTTTCTCCACACGTTCTTGCGATTTTCAGTCCCTTTTTCCCATACCACAAATAAAAACGTATGTAAGAATTATGAACACGTTGAAGTCTTTGGGTAAGAACAGTATTTAGGTCAGTAAAAAGAGTATCACGATAATCAAAATGGGGCATTATTTACTTCAGGTTAAAGTGACACAGACATCCCTCTAATTGGATGGTTCCGTCGATAAACTCAAAATATATTATATGCAGAAAAATATACATAAATGCCTAGATTTTAAATGGAAATTTCTGGGGAAAAAATACAATCAAAATACGTAAATTAATGAGTCACTTTTTAACATCTTACGTCATATTTTATGTTTCTTCAAACACGGGAACCAGTTTTCGAGAGAAGGATCTCTCTCATTTTCAACCGACATTATGACTACTGGATTTTCGTTGGAAACTCCATCAATAACGTTGCCATCTGGTGTTGATTTGATGAACTTTGAGATGAGGTCACGTTTATCAGAAATCTCGAAATTCATGGATCTAAATTTGTTCTTCTGAATATATATATCTTCTCCCAAATTGTCAATAAAGTGTCAAGTGATCCCACTACAGGCCTCAGTAGGCCCTTGGGGTAGTGGGAGTTTAAGGCTCCCATTTATTCTAGACAATCGGCACTTGATGTCAGCCGGGTTGTCAGCCCTGGGTAACGGCCGCATTTACCCCAGAGCAAGCGTCTGGTACTCACTTCCGTCAGAGGCTGAGTCGACCCCAGGACCATAGTGCCGTCAGTTTAAAAATCCTGACCCCACGGGACTCCAACCCTCGACCTTCCGGCTTGTAGCGCAGTGCCTTAACCACTACGCTACGGCGCGTCCCCCCCAAATTGTCAATTCTAATGTCAATTCTAAAGGGGTTTTCAAATGTTTTAAAAGTAGGGCTTCTTTTTCAATTTTATGATTCTCTAATAAACTATGTGCTGCAATAGCTGATTTTTCAATTTCACCATTTTTAATATTTCTGAAGTGTTCCTTAGTGCGAGTGTCCAAATTTCCTATGTATACTTTATTGCAGTCCTTACAATTAATTTGATATATCCCAGATTTTTTACTGTCTGGGGTGTTCAATTTCTTATTAGTTATTAATAGATTTCCAAGGCTAAATGTATTTATAGGTGCCAATGTAATATTGAATTTCTGAATTTTTTTTTTAATTTGTTATGTATTTCAGGATGATACGTAATTTTCTTCTTAAATTTTGTTCCTTTCTTTGAATCAGATTGCCATGGTGTTAAAAATGACTCGTTCATTTACGAATTAGGAACCTCATAATGTTAGTTCTCATATTTAACTATGAACAATCAAAATACCTCATTTATTGGAGAATGAACTTTTACAGGTTTCTCGGAAAAACAACCTAATTCTGTTGCTAGGATTACATCACTAGAAGCTCATTCGTGCATTGCTTTATAATGATCGGGGATTTCACAGAATGCGCAGAGCTATGAGAACAGCTTCTCTCTTTAATATTTTACGATCAGTGTTTGATTTTAGCAGGAATTAATTAAATTATTCGAAATGAAATGAAAATATGTTATTAATGTTTCGTGAAGATAATGGGACATACTGGAACACTTCATTACTTATACATTTATATATCCATAATAATTCTGCCCGAAGGCAGGTCCTTCACTGCAATCATAGCATTTTCATGCTACGCTTGCAGTTTTACTAGGGAATTGTAGGTGTGGTAGCGTCCCGTTGCTTTCCACACCGGTGAAGGATGATGATGATAATGAGAAGGATGGTGATGATGGCCATATGATTTCGGAGATCGTTTGGGCCTTTTCCTGACATTTGTCTTACAGGTGAAGAAAACCCCCGATAAAACTTCACCCAGAAAATCTGCCCCGACCGGGGATCGAACACGGGCCCGCTGCGTGACGAGGCAGCACGCTACCTCGAGACCACAGCAGTGGACTATATATATATATATATATATATATATATATGTCATAATCAATTTTTTATAGGAGCTACCAGATGGCAGTTGAGACCGAGTTCCCACTACATCTAGTAATAATGAGAATATATATATATATATATATATATATAAGAAAAATGAATGTTTGTACTAGATTTGCTCGGTTGCGTAATCGGTAGCGCACTGGGATATAACTCAAGAGGTCCGGGTTCAAGTCCCGTCCGATCATTTATTTCACTCAGAAATCCTAAAACAAACATTTATTTTTCTTATGTAAGTAGTATTCTAAATTTACACGAGAGGTAGCAGGATATCGTTCCAACTGCCATCTTGTGACCACCATAACAGGTAAGCACATGTAAAGAGAATATTTACTTTATAGCAGTAACGATTGTATACTTACATGTTTTTACTATATGTTTTTACATTTAGCAATGAAGGCAAATGTAACATCAAAATAAAAAATAAATGCCTGAATCCGGATTTAGGCATTTATTTCTCTTTTCATGTCATATTTGCCTTCATTGTAAAATGTCAAAAATATAGTTATAACACACACACACACACACATATATATATATATATATATATATATATCGACCAAAACATCGGTGGAAAGATCAAGACCATCTTCGCTAGGTTTACCGTACAGGCCACATGGCCTAAAACGAATTTGTTCATGATGATGATGATATATATATATCGCTTAAAATGCATTAGACTAGTTTTTTTAAAATGAAATCAATATTCCCTACTAAGATTTTTCGGAGGGGAAATGTCCCGGAGATGCTCAGCTATCACCGCAGCATGACGCGTCCTCAGGCAGGGATAAAGGTTACGCCCTTCAGTTATGTAGAGTAGCTGGGAATATATTGAATAAACCGTCGTGGACAGGCGACAAGTAATGGCCATCCAACTTGGAGATTTGGCGAGTGCCTAGTAACTCCACCCTATAAAAATAACTTGTTCAGAAACATTCAGTAAAATCTCGACATAGGTTGGCTGCATTGGCACGAGAACAGCAAAGGGAACTGGACATGAGATTTGTGGAACTTGCGTCCAAAACCAGACAAGTCCACAATTTTATTAAAACGATTTTATGGCATTTTCGATACAATTTACTCAATTCCATACATTTCTGCAATGATTTTCAGACAAAGTGGGGAAAAAATACTTAGAAAATTGAACTTCAAATATGGATTTTCGGGCAAACTTAACACTTTAGTAAATAACTTGAAAAATGAAATGTTAAAATTGTTCAGTCGATACTGAACACGCCCTACATGAATACAATGCAACAAGCTACAAGAATTTCTCTTTTGCACATTGTTTTGTGAGTCGTTTTTTTGTGTGGAGGATAATAACCTATTTCTACACTTCTTGGAATTTCCAAATGGACCAATTGCGCGCAGAGATACATATCTTAGACGATTAAAGAATTTTCTCCCAGTTTCGTTAAAACAAATCCTTGTACAGATAAATCATATATGAAGTGAAAGATTATACGCTCACACTGGGACTCGAATCCAGGACCTTTGGCTTTCTAGGCTAATGCTTTACTGACTGAATTAAGAACGTATATAAGAGAAAAAATTGCGTTTAGATTGGAACTCGCCCAGATAGCTCAGTCGATTGAGCATTGGCCTAGAAAGCCAAAGGTTCTGGATTCGTGTCCCAGTCTGAGCTTATAATTTTATCTTCAAATATGATTTTTCCATCTTTGAGATGTATGGATTCAATAATAAAACATCGAATTCATTGTGTTATTTGAATTTCTCAGAAAAAATGTGCAGAAACATTAGTACATATTGTTATTATGTTTGACACAAAGAATTTAAAATGTGCACATTTATACTCCCTCCATTTTGTAATTAGTTATATCTTCAATAGTTTTGGTAAAAAAAAGCACGAAAGGACAGACAGGTTAATAAAATAAAGGGATTTGGTGTTGTACTTCACAATATGTAATATGAAGAGGTAGAAAATGCAAGGTTTAGCCTATAAACTCGGTAGTTGGATAACATATGGATTTTGTATCGTATTTAATATGAGATGATACAGCAAACGTGGATCAAGTTCGTTATGAACAGCCAGATAATGAGCATAATGATGTCCCACAGTGTTTTTCGCTAATAACTATTCTCCTGTCATTATATTCCACCCGCACAACTCTTGTAATTAACCCAAATAATTTCTTTTCACTCCCGTCATCTCATAATTTATTATGCAAGGAAGTGCTATTGGATGGTTTTATTTGGGGGGATGGATGGCCCATAATTTAACAAGTGAAGAAGGCATTAAACTATGCCCGCTATGCGATGACCATGAAACTGGCAGCATATTATAGCATTCTGTAGAGAGACAGAACAACTTAGATTACAGATGCTGCCGGAGAGATTTCTCAGGTCGGATCGAGGGAGAGTGGCGTGTTGGGATCTTTTAGGACGGATCGAGAGTGAAGCAAAAACATGAAAATTTTTGGGTAGAGTAAGGAAATTGAGATATAACAAATTTGTAGATTAAGGATATATGTATTATCAATAAGAAGAATCTCAATATGGTTTTTGTTTTCGATCTTTAATTATTTTAATATATAACAATTTCGTGTCACATTGTTTGTCCGCGATGGAATCCTAAACTACTGAAGCGATTTTATTAAAATGTTCACACTGTGTGCAGTTTGATCCAACTTGAGACTTAAGGTAGTTTATAACGAAATTTATAGTCGCATTATTTTTTTATTGCAAATTATTTGTTTATTATTTAACAAAGGGTTATAATTATCTGTGAGTTCCATACGATTCTAACAAATGGCAGTGTAATTATCTGTGAGTTCCATACGATTCTAACAGATGGCGGTGTAAGGTAATTTGGTAAGGTAATTGGTTTATTATTTAACAAAGAGAGATCCAGATGGCTGTGCTTTTTGTCGGAAAACCAGAGCCGGTTTCGCGACCTGTTGGCGTCGTGAAACGGGCTTGAATTTTTTCGTGAAAACGGCCGATCGCGAAGCAACCTTGGCATCGTTCCCAATTTTCAGCTCGCCTATATAAACGCAGTGATTTTGAAGCAAAATTATAGTTCGCAAACATGGCTCAAGCTTTGACAACAGAAGCATCTCTCGTGCCAACTGCTGGATATTTTACGTCCGACAATTACGACGATTGTGTTAATTACATTTTAACATATTTGGAGCAACAAAAAAGTATTAAATTGGTGATACACACGTCGCCATTGTTTGTAAAGGACGGGGAAGAAATAATAATACACATTCCTGTATCAATTGACACAATTTTGGACCTGGACACTCTACAAATTGGAGATTTTTTCGGTGATGTGTTTAAAAAACTTACCGATCCGGATGAATATCCCGACGCAGCCGGATCAGGATTGTCATTTATAAAAATACATCGGTGGTGGTTCAAAATTGCACCGTGTCAACCTAACAACACGGCCAATGTAACAAATAGGAATGTGTTATCTACGGAGCACGAGACGATGGAGGTCGAGGAAGTGGATGGTCGAAGAAGCGATTTGGTGATGACCCGGACGTCGGATACAATAATTGGATGTATAGCACTGTACCACACCCATCAAAGCGGCGACAACACGGCCCAGAGAAGAAAAAAGGTGAGGGATTGGATTCGACGACGGGCGTCCGGGGAGGAGAAGGCATCTGTACGTGTCCACATTTCGGAGCTGGCGGCGTGGCATACAAAAATTCAAAAGTACAATATACGTGTGTTTAATAACAGAGGTAATGTTGTGTATCAAAGAAGGTTTAATCTTGCAAATTTATATTACATGGGAATGGCACGTTATAAATTAATAATTAAATTGGATGCTTTTTTGCAAGATAGAACACGTGATGTGCGCGGGTATTGCAACGATTGTTGCAAGTACCACGTTCCTCGCAAATGTGACGTTACTGTTCACGCAATTGGGGATAAAGCGGATAATACAATTAAAGCAAAAGACATTCCAAATTGCAGGCATAGGCTTGTTTGCTATGCAGATTTTGAAGCGTACATCAGTAGTACCGACCAGCAACATGTGCCCTCTGGCTATTGCTGGGCGGCGGTATGTGAAAATGTTATAATAAAAGAATCATTAAAAACAATAAACGTTTGCAATGATGTAACGCAAACGTTTGTTGATGAAATTGTAAATTGGATATACGATTGGTCATGCGCATTTAATATAACAACAAGTAACTGTGGCATTTGCGGTGAAGCACTAAACACCGATGAAGAATGCGTGTCGGGTCGTAAAAATTACATAGACGGTAAACCGGGATCATATCATTTTAAATGTTGGAACGCGCCCGAAAATACGTGTCCTGTATATTTTCATAATTTTAAAGGGTACGACAGTCATTTGATTCTACGTAATTTAATACGTCGATTTGGTACAGAAGTAAAAATATTACGAAAATCATTTAATAAATTTGATGTAATTGCAATTGAAGGAATGCAATATAGAATTAGATTTAAGGACACATATAATTATTTGGCATCATCCCTGCAAAATTTAACATCTACCGTAACTAGTTTTCGATTTGCCCCTTCCGAAGCCGAAGGCAAGGCCCCCTTTCCTTACAAATGGTTTGATTCCCCTGCAAAATTATTCGAACAGTTTGCCGGATTCCGACGAGGCGTGGTATTCAGACTTGCAAAATGTAATTCAAAATAAATATTTAGCATTTCACATATGGAATGAAAAACAATTTCGAACATTTGAGGAATACCACAATTATTATTTACGGTTGGACGTTTTGTTGTTGGCTGACGTGTTTGAATTGTTTCGCTCAAACGCAATGTATGCGTACGGGCGAGACCCTGTATATTTTCAGGGAGCGCCTAGCTTTACGTGGCACTGCGCAGTTCGAAACAGCAACAATGCCATAAAAATAATTCAAAACAAAGACTTGTATATAACAATTCAAAATGAAATTCGCGGAGGCGTTTCGCAGTGTGTACGGAGACATGCAGTTGCATCAGAACAGGATTACATCATGTATTTAGATGTTAATTCTCTGTATGGAAAGGTGATGACGTACAAACTGCCTTGCGAATATGTATGTTACCTAGATGCGTTGCCCGAGAATTGGAGGTTGTTGACTCACGAGAGCAAAACTTGTTTTCTTGCATTAGTAGACCTGTCGTACCCCGCAGAGTTGCACGACCTTCACCACGAATTTCCATTGGCTCCAGATTACTTTGAAGAAAGACTGTGTACGACCTTCCTCCCAAAAACAAGGTATTTGGTGCATAATTTAAACTTGCAATACTACGTACAAAATGGAATGTGCATAGACAAGGTTCATTCAGTATGGCAATTTAAACAAGCACCTATATTTTGCGAGTATGTACAGGGTAATGCCGCAAATCGAAAAAAATATCAAAATAATAAAGCCTTATCAAACACGTTTAAAATAATGACAAATAGTTTATTTGGTAAAACGGTGGAAAATCCTTTTAAATATAAAAATTTGTTGTAAAAAAGGCAACCGGTGTAAGTGCATATGGCCGCCAAAATGCTTTTTTGGCGGAGGTTACTAATTTTTTGGAAATTGATGACTACTTTTTTGGTGCGAATTGGAGCCTCATAGAGTTATTTTAAACAAGCCTGTGCAGGTAGGATTTTCGATTTTGGATTGGCAAAATTGGAGGTGTATAAATTTTTTTACGATGTCAAGTCAAAATTTAATGATTATGTTCCATTTGTTGTACCACGACACGGATTCGCTGGTACTGCATTTTACAAACTCAACTGTTCATCCTCTTATTACAATGACCGAAAACGAGGAACTGCGTAGGTATTTAGATTTTGAAAACGTGCCAGATAACTATGTAATAAAAACTGTAAACACAGATAAAGTGCCTGGTTTGTGGGCAGATGAGGTAAAACACAAAACTATACTAGAGTTTGTAGGCCTTAGAGCAAAAACGTATGCGTTACGGTTCGAGGACGGTGATTCCTTGTTAAAAAACAAAGGCATTACCGACGTTGCAACCGTTGAAGGCGAAACACAACAAATTTGCTTTGAGGATTACAAACGTTGCTTGTTTGACAATCGTTCCTTGTACGTGGAACAGTACCTCATCCGTTCACAAAACCACACGCTTTATACAGTGCGTCAAAAAAAATTGGCATTGCAGTCCGAGGATAGAAAAAGACAGGTTTTACAGGATAGGAATCACAACGTTAACCTCATGGATACAAAGGAAAAAAATTTAACATAACTTAAAATTGTAATACATGTTTATTTACAAAATAAAGTGTACATTCATGTGAGAAATGGCAGTGTTGTTTTTGCATCATTATAATTTTGAAACTCCTAACCTAAATCCTCCTCTAGCCCGCATATGACACATGTCTAATGGAGCCATAGCAGAGATTTCCTCGTCCCTAAAAATAAAGGATATTTGAAAACTTTGCTCCACCATGCAGGATGCCCGTTGTTTCATCAATGTCCCGTTTGATTTATGTATGGGAACCATGGTAAAAAAATGATGTTGCAAGGGGTTATACTGCGCCTGCAACCATTGATCCCCAAGCGCTGCATTGCGCCTGTACATTTTAGGATTAAACGTGCTTGGCCACGGTGTAAATCCTACCTTCCACAATGTCAATTGTTTTTCTTTTTCTATTCCTTTAACCGTAAAGTAGGTAAAGGGAGATGGTGTAAAGCTGTCTATTGAATCAGGAAACAACACGTCACCCTCCACGTTGGTTTCAACGTCGTATTCTATAACGTCAGATGCTCCTATAATTTCAATTTTATCCAAATTTTTACATTTGGTTATGCTCCTAGATTCCACGGTCCATTTGCTGTTAATTGCAAGGTTGTCCCCTTCCTCGTCCACCACCCCGTAGGCGTAATTTAATGCCTCCCATTTAAAATCCTCCGCCGTACTTGCAGCATTAAATAATTCGTATGTGTGTGAGTGAAGATCGTTGA
Organism: Diploptera punctata; assembly: GCA_030220185.1. Lineage (NCBI taxonomy): Eukaryota > Metazoa > Arthropoda > Insecta > Blattodea > Blaberidae > Diploptera > Diploptera punctata. The sequence continues at coordinate 72,100 of JASPKZ010008382.1, read as the reverse complement.
GAACGTACCCTTGATACATTTTATTTCTATTCATTAGGTTACCGTGTATGTTAGACGAAATACCAAATATTTTTACCGTTTCAAAATCGTCAGTATGTGGCAACTTTACCATTTGGTTTTTTTTGTTGGCGTGTATTAAATCACTATATTTTATGCCTTGAATAGTATCTTTATTGGACAACGTATAACCTGTGGTTACAAAATTTTTTGGCATGTAATGTATTATTTTACTCTGTTGCACAAATGAAGCCAATTCGGTGGGCGTGTTACCTCTTATTTGCAGTTCGTCTGTCAAAATTATGAAGTTGCTAATTTTAACATGGGGCTTGTGTATACGATACCCTAAACTGCACGGGAGCACTGATTTAATTACAGTTATCATTTCATCGTCCAGCATGGGTAGCAAAGCCAACGTTATGGGCAACGTGCTCATCGATGTGTCTATTTCCTCCCACGAGCGCTGCACAAAGGTAAATGTAACATGTTTGTAGGGCAATGGACGCGCTACGGGGGATACACTTTCTCCAGGCTGAGTTCCATGTTGTCCAGAATTTCCCGTTCCACCGCTGCTACCAGCTGCCGCACGTTCAACACGTACACTGCCTTCACCATCCGTTTCATCTTGGTCTTGCCAGGTAGAGGGTGGTGTCTCGTACGGGTTGCTTAAAGTACGACTTCGTTTGCGGGACATTGTCCCACCCGTACGCAACATTACAATGTCCTATAAATAAATAATACCCAATCAGCAAATTGTTCGGGGGATATGTACATGGGTGAATTAAAGGGTTCACGAAATTCATATATTACCAATCTATTGCGCAATGCATCCTCATCCTTTGGACTTAAATAACCTTTACCCAACTTGTCGTGATTGCCTGTCATAATAACTGGAGTGCGACACAAGTCTTGTTTGTTCATGTATTTTTTTACCAACTTGTATCGCCGCTCCAGCCAGTATGTTTTTCATATCATCGCAAGTAGCTTCCGTAACAAAGGGTTCTTCCAAAAGAATTAAGGATTTATTTAAAAAATTTTCGTAGCTAAATTCCGACAAGCTGTTTGCAGTAGAGGCATAACCTGTAATAAAATGGGATGCAATGCTTTGAGCTATAAAACTCTTTCCGGAATTTGAGGGTCCGAGGAGGAATAAACAGTTAATCTTTGTTTCTTTGCAATTAAGTACTTTCTCAAGGTTGCGCACAAAATCAGAAGAAACAATATTATTTCTAATAAACAATTGATCAATTGCATCTCTGCTGTGGCTGGACCCATTTTCACTACAGTCTAACAAATATCCAAACCTATCCTCTCTTTCGCTATACAATCTATGTTTTACGTAACTAGATATGCGGGAATTTATATCACTAATTAATACATAGTTTTGTGAATATTTATTTAACAAAAAATCCCATTCACTGGGTTTACATCTATCCAGCAACGCCGTATAAGACGTTGCTTTATATTTATAAATTAAATTAGTTAAAAAGTCGGAACCTTTTAGACGTCCCCACTCTGACTCCTCTGATGTCGTCTTCTTCGAAGTGTGTCCCGCTACTGTGGGCTCCAGAATGGCTATGCTCAGGTGACGTTGTTGGGTACACTTTTTTTTTGGACACAAGTTCCAAAAATCGTCGAGATTGCGCTTCGGTGAGGTGAGGACTCACAGGCACCACTCGCACCAGTTCTTTGTAGTCTCCCAATTTTTCACACAATTTTTCCAATTTAATGGAATATGAGAGCCGTAGAACAACTGCGTCGCCCTCACGACGTTCAAATGTTGTATTGCCGGTAACAAATATACCAGCTAGAAGAATGTAGAGGTCGTCCACCGGCAGTTCGTTACTATTTAAGGTTTGGACGAGCCAGGCAGATGGTGTAGACAGCGCAGACATGATACTGATTTTGTGTCAAAAATCATCCCGTCTATATAGGCGAGTTGAAAATTGGGAATATTGCCAAGGTTGCTTCGCGATCGGCCGTTTTCACGAAAAAATTCAAGCCCGTTTCACGACGCCAACAGGTCGCGAAACCGGCCTATTTCCAATATATATGAATAATTACATTAACTATGATTTGAGGGAAATAGGTTATACAGGGGATGACTGGAAAACATTGGCTCAGGATAGGGATGTATGGAGAGCTTATGTCGGCGCGGCCATGAACCTAAGGGTTCGATAGTTCCAGTGAGTGAGTAAGTAATATTAAATCTTCAGGAAGGAAACACCACTCAAATTGAAACCTTCTTCTTCTTTTTCTTCTTCCTTCCAAGTATTAGGCCAACGCCTGTTACGATCCTATAGAAAATGTTCCCTCCAGCGTTTCATAGGGCGGCCCAGTGATCTTTGTCCTCTTGGTATATAATTATAAACAGCTTTGGGGATCCGATTTGAACCCATTCTTTCAAGATGGTGTTTCCAATTCAGTTGGTACTGTTTAATATATTCCAAAATTGGCGTAGTCTTCAATTCTTTTAAGATATCGGTGTTCCTTTCCCGATCCCATCTGGTGTCACCCGCTGTTCTGCGCTCATTTCACAAGCCGTTAATCTGCTTGCATGTTGTCTTTTTAGTGTCCATGCTTCACTACCGTAGGTCAAGACAATTAAAATAAAACTAGACCTATTACTATAAATCAGGCAGTTGTACAAGGTTCTCCGTTATCACCGCCTTTATATAACATTACAACTAATCTTATTCTCGATGAACTCTCAGAAAAATCAATAACAGGTCAATATGGTTATCTATTTCTTCCGGATCAACTTCGTCTGATATGTGGGTTATGCAAGAACCGGCTAAGCGCCATTAAAATATATATTATGATGCCATGTATTGCACTGCCTCATGAAGTAAGTGTAGGCACACTTTTAGCATCTAATCTTTAAATAATCTTATTATTAAAGAAAAATGTAAACGCCATCAATCCTATCAGAAATTCTGTGTTTTGCAACAAACGGCTATAAAATGATATATCCATTTGTTTGTGAGCCCATGTTTTCCCTTAACAGAGATTTAGGCGCTCTCCCCCTACAGGGAACAATTTGAACCATACTAATTTAGTTACACTTGTTTTCGTATAGATGTCATTTGAGTGGTCCGTGATCAGTGTTCCGCCTCATATTCACATGTAGGAAACGAAGGTAGTACTAGGATGGGAAAATTCGATAAATTTTGCTTAGAGGCCTTTTCATTCAGGCTTAAGGATCTTTTACGAGGGTGAAAATCTTCAGACTCAGGACCCACGGCTTATAGTTCCTCCCTTGGATTTTTCCATCCTAAAAAATCCATAAATACTAATTATAATTTTGCATCATGCAGCTTAGCGTCAAATGTTCCCGCTCTTATATTGTTGATGCATAACTGAGTATTGTTGGATTGGCGCTACAATAAAAAATAAAGATTGTCAAGTCATGGTGTTTTTTTTATGTTACGGCATCCAGAGCTCAGATAATGTTAGTTATAAGAACTGCCCTGGGAATGAAAAGGCAACTTGTGTCTCGCTGCAGGTATGTAAGAGTTTTATTCACTATGCGAATCATATATTTTTCGTACATGAAGTCCATGTACTCTTATTTTATAAATATGAAGATGAAAAAATCAGGCGCTTGTCAATTCAAGGGTCATTGTAATGGCGACCTAGTATGTAGATCCAATTTGCATCAGTTAGTAAAATTCGTTCTCCTTCTTTTTTTATGTGTTTTCTATGATAATTTTAATATATATATATATATATATATATATGAATAAGAAAGTTTTCTTGGGTTTTCCGCGCCTTGGATTCAAGTTCGGTTCGGCCCCTGGCCACTGACTCCGACGTTTCGGCATGATCCCACATGTCATTATCAAGGAATGATAAGTTCGAGTCACAATATATAATTAAACAAATAGAGTTTTCGCTGTGGTCCGTTTCCGAAGACGTACACCCATCCAAGGTTGTTCTTATGTAGTTAAACATTTTCAGTTTTCAGTGCGGTCCGTTTCCGAAGCCGTACACCTATACAAAGTTCAGTTCTTATGTGGTTAACCATCTTCAGTTTTCAGTGTGGTCCGTTTCGGAAGCCGTACACCCATCCAAGCGTCGACCACGCTCGATGTTGCCCAACCGTGGTTTTCTTCATATCTTCTTCGCTGTTCTAGGGATGACATGGTGAGCAGCGAGAGCAGTTTTCCATGTAGATGGTAATCTTTGGGCATCATCTCGGGTGTTCATAGTATGTGGCCTTTATATATATATATATATATATATATCCATTATTATATGGTCATGTCTAAATAATATCAGAGCAAAGATTGCCATAAAATTGTTATGAAATGGATCCCAATGGAAAGGAAGAAGAGAGGAAGACCGACGAAAACTTGGATAGAAGGGGTACAAGCGGCTATGAATACCAGAGGATTAGAGGATGGCCAGAGAGGAATTGCGTTTGGTTTCCGGACGACGGCAGCTGCCATGATACCGGATGATGATATATTTCCCAATGTCAATAATTCATATTTAAAATATGAGATAAATTATTTGTATTATTTACTTTAGTTCCATTTATTTTAAATATTGTTTATAGTTACACAAATATATTATTAGTGATAGCTTATAGCATTCGTTTCAGTGGCCAGTCAGAGGACGTTGATTGTGAAAAGAAAGCCATATATGAGCCAACAATTGACTATTACAAACACTATTTAACTCATGCCATAAATGGTAGTCAATGACAATCACGTTTTAATGAATGTTGTTTTACAACCAATGACAGTCGTGTTTCACCTCGTTCTTTATCGATTTCTCTTTATCAGCTCCTGCTTTTGTGATAAAGAAAGCTCCTCCTTTTTAATGTTCTGCACAGGTCAAAGCATTATTTTTCTCCAACAAATACATTGAATATAGCAAATAATCAAAAGATTCCTTGATTTTACTGAGTTGTTTACTAAAAAAATTAATTAATAACCCATAATGTTGATTATGATATATAGTTTGATGTGTTTCATTATTTCTCCACTTGGGTGCACTCTTACAATATTGCGATCTTATTTGGCAATAAATAATATTATCAAGCAGCAGTGAATGAACATAACCACACATTTCTGATTTTTTCCCTAACATCGCCGTTTACATTAAATATATGAATATTTTAAAATAACTATAGTTAAACAATGATTTATGAGTAAACAGCTTAATTTTATTCGTTAAGTAGTCCTAACAAATGCCACTCTTGATTTCCAAATTCTCTAGATAAATTCATTCCTCACTTCTTGAGTCGTGAATTTATCGATAATTTGGAAATCACTCGTGGAATTACTTATGATAAATACCAATTAGATAGTATAACTGTCACAGGATTGATGATCGGGGCAAGACGTGCTTTACCAGGATTCTTAACTAAATGTTGGCTTTCCTTAGATTTGGACAGAATGTATTTTTCTAAAACTGCCATCGCTGAAATTAGAGGGTCAAATTCAGTTTTAAGAAACAATCTTTATAAAAATTCAACATTATAGAATATACTTCAAATACAATTGCAGATGTTTTTAATGTATTTCATCAATGTAGAAAAATTAATGATATCACTTTGTCATTCTGGCAATCCTCTAACGAGGAAAGTTTTCTAAATATATATATATATATATATATATATATATATATATATATATATACATATATTAGAGTTGGTAGACTAAGAATATAGTGGGAGAATAGCATTAATTATGATTTGAGGGACGTAGAATATATAGGGAATGATTGGAAATCATCATCTGAGGATAGGGATGTATGGAGAGCTTATGTCTGCGCGGCCATAAACCTACGGGTTCGATAGTGCCAGTGAGTAAGTAAGTATATATTAGAGTTAATTGTGTTTGCTGTATTCTAATATAACATACGTTTGTCCTGGTGAGTGGAAGAGAAGGCCACACGATCTTAACTCCACCAGGCTAAATAAATAAATAACTGTACAATTTGAAGAGAAAAATTATACGCTCAGACCGGGACTTGAACCCGGGACCCTTGGTTCTCTAGACCAAGTGCTCTACCAACTGAGCTACCTGAGCAAGTACCGATCTAAACGCAAATCTTTCTCTATATACATTGAGAAAGATTTGCGTTTAGATCGGTACTTGCTCAGGTAGCTCAGTTGGTAGAGCACTTGGTCTAGAGAACCAAGGGTCCCGGGTTCAAGTCCCGGTCTGAGCGTATAATTTTTCTCTTCAAATATGATTTATCCATCATTGAGATGTACGAAATCAATAATAAAAACTGTACAATGTTTTTACAAGGAATCGGTTGGATCTTGCGCAGGAATTTTATCTTCAGTGTTTGCTTAGAAATTGGAAATGTTTGTCTCTGTGTATGATATACTGATGGATTTTTCAAGTGTAACGGTCTGTGAACGCGTGTTTACAAGAAAAACTCGTGGAAATGGGAAATACCAAACTTTTTGCTTGCTTTTACATCAATGTTAAAATGTTCTCTGGGCACGAGAATTTTATCAGAAAACACTGCGATATTTGTGCGTCTATAAGCAAAACGTATAACTTAGAAACGTGTTATATCTCTCTCTCTCTCTCTTTAAACGTCATCTTATAGATATGACAAGGAGAGACCTTTTTTTACAAATGAAAGGGAGAGCGTTTCAATACACGAGTTTCGTTTCCAATTACGGCGTTTATCTTTGTCACAAATCAAATATATAACATACGGCCTATATTGGTATTTGAATATCTGTATAGAATAATTCAAAAGAACTGCGACAAGCCTTATACACTGCTCAAAACAATTAGAGGAACACTTGTAATAAATTGAATAAGTAATTGTTTTTTAAAGCTGTGATGCTGAAAGTTGGACAATATGTAAATTGAATTATTAATTTTATCATTGGATACAAATTTTAAAGATCCATGGCCTAAATACAGAGAAATTACCCCAAGTAACGAATATAGAGCATTTTTTATTTTGGAAGGCACTGGCCACTTCTAATTGGTAAGCTTCCTGATGTTGCTATAGTGACGAATGTTGATTATTGCCTTGTTTATTGAAGTCTCTGACAAAATGAGGCATTTAAATGAGTTTGAAGTGTATCATGCTCTACAAGGTCAATCTCTGCGACAAGTGGCTGGAGAGCTTGGGGTTTCTCCTTCCGTGGTGTCCAGGTTACGCAACAGGCACAGAGAGACAGGTCAGTATTGTAGAAGACGTGGCCAGGGCCGTAAATTTAAAACAAGCCCCCAGGATGACAGATACGTTGTTCTTTCTGCTCTTCGACAGCGTACAAAAACTGCAAAAGACCTGCAGAATGACCTTCATATGGCTTCCAGAATCCGGGTTTCAGACCAAACCATAAGGAACAGATTAAGGAAAGAGAATATTCGTCCAAAAAGGCCCGTTAAAATACCACGCTTAACAAAAGGGCATAAGGCAGCAAGACGTACGTAAGCTGAAAACCATGGTGATTGGAACCTGAACCAGTGGGAGTCTGTGCTCTTCTCGGACGAATCCAGGTATCGTCTTACACGTTGTGATGGTCGATTGAGGGTGTGAGGACGGCCAGAAGAAAGATTTTCTGCAGAGGCTGTACAGGAAATTGATAGATTCGGAGGAGGTTCCATAATGGTGTGGGCCGGAGTTACTTACTTACTTACTCACTGGCACTATCGAACCCATAGGTTCATGGCCGCACGGACATAAGCTCTCCATACATCCTTATCCTGAGCTAATGCTTTCCAATCATTCCCTGTATAATCTACTTCCCTCAAATCATAGTTAATGTTATTCTCCCACCTCATTCTTGGTCTACCAACTGGGCGTTTTCCCTCTGGCTTTCCTACAATAAGCTTACATGCAAGTCTTTCATTTCCCATACGTTCAACATGTCCTGCCAAACGCAGTCTACGAGACTTAACTGTTCTTATTATATCTGGCTTCCTATAAAGACCATGTAGTTCATTGTTATGTAGTCTTCTCCATTCACCTGTCTGTTCATCTATCTTTGGTCCAAAAATTTTCCTAAGTACTTTATTCTCAAATACTTGTAATCTCCTTTCCTCTCTTAAAGTAAGAGTCCATGTTGAGTGGTAGACAAGGCCTTAAGGCCTTAACTCTGCCAGGTAAAATAAAGCTATTATTATGTTTCGCACCCATATAATATAACTGGTAGAATAATAGTTTTATATAGTTTCAGTTTAACGTTTTTTGAAAGGAGTTGGGACATCAAGAGTCTCTGCAATGCATAATAGCATGCATTTCCAGAATTGAGCCTATGTTTAATTTCTTTGTGCATCTCATTCCTATTTGTGATTATTGTTCCTAGGTATTTGAATTCAGCCACTTCCTCAAAATTTCCCTCATTTGTCATTAGCTGTCCATTTCCATTATATAATGAATTTCTACTTGTGACCGTATATTTAGTTTTACTGATATTTACTTCCAGTCCTAATTTCTTAGTGTTACTCAATAGTGTGTGCGTGTTGGCCTTTAGTATCTCCTCGCTATCGGCCAGTAGTACTACATCATCAGCATAAACTAACAGTTTATTAATACCATTCAGTTGTAAGCCTTCCTCATTCTCTAAAGATTTAATGGCATGCTCTAGTGCAAAATTAAATAGTAGAGGAGATAGTACATCCCCTTGCTTCAACCCATTCTGGATTTCAAAAGTGTCCGAAAACTGTTTGCCTATACGCACCCTACTCTTTGTGCCATTTAGACACATTCGTATAAGTCTAACTAACTTTTTAGGAATTCCGAACTCCAGCAGGATACTATATTACTTCTCCCTCTTAATTGAATCATATGCTTTTTTGAAGTCTACATACAGTTGATGTACAGTGCCATTATATTCCCATTTCTTTTCTAAAATCTGTCTTATACTAAAAATCTGATCTGTTGTAGACCTGTTTCTTCTAAATGCACATTGATGATCTCCTAGAATGTCATCAATATAGGGAGTAAGTCTGCTTACTAATATATTTGTTAGAATTTTGTACGAAGTTGAAAGTAATGAGATGCCCCTGTAGTTGTTGCAATCAGTTTTATCTCCTTTCTTATAAATTGGTACGATAATTGACTCCTTCCATTCATCTGGGAGAGCTTCTTTTTCCCAAATTATAGTAAGCAACCAGCGTATCTTGTCCATCAATTTTTCTCCCCCTGATTTTATCAGTTCTGCTGGGATCTCATCTGAACCTGATGCTTTATACATCTTCAATTTTTCAATCGCCATTTCAACCTCTAATGCACTTGGCTCTGCGACTAACATTTCTGCTGTCTGTAAATTATCCTCCTCAATGTCCTGTTCTGTATGTACATTTAATAGCTGATTAAAGTAACTTGTCCATCTATTTAATATACTCTTGGAATCTGCAATCATATCCCCATTTTAATTCCGAATTATGTTTGTTCTAGCCTGAAACCCTTTCTTCTCTATACTAATTCCCTGATATAATTCTCTAATGTTCCTATTTTTTGCATTCATTTCAAGATCATTAATCTTCTCTCTCAAATATTCCCTCTTTTTACTCTTTAGTAGCTTGGTGGTTTCCTGTCTAATACTACCAATTGCTCTAAATTTACCTCATTTGGCTCGTGTAACCATTTCATTTTTGCTAGCTTTCTTTTCTTTACAATGTCGGCACATTCCTCATCAAACCATTTCTTGTTTTGCCTCTTTTTTAAACAACCAATGCTTTCTGATGCTGACAATTTAATAGTATCTCTTATAGCCTCCCATTCTTTATTTATATCAGTTTCTTCTTCGTTTGCCACATTGTCATCGGAAGATTCCAGTACTTCAAATCTATTAGCAATTTTGATTTGGTATTCTTGCCGCATTTCATCATTTTTCAAGTTTTTTAATTCAAATTTTACAGAATCATCTTTAGCGTTTGTTCTTCTCATAAGCGATAGCCGTTGTCTGATTTTCACTCTGACCAGATGATGATCCGAATTGCAGTCTGTCCCTCTAACTGATTTAACATCAATGATGCTACTGTGCCAGCGTTTATCCGCTAATACATGATCTATCTGGTTCCGAGTTTCTCCATCTGGGGACGTCCAAGTGTATTTATGTATATCCTTATGCTGAAATGTTGTGCTCTTAAGAATGAGATTCTTTGATGTGGCAAATGTGACTAATCTAACCCCGTTGTCGTTACTATCTTCATGAAGACTGAATTTGCCTATTGTTGGTTTGAATATATCTTCCCGCCCCACTTTTGCATTAAAATCTCCTAAGACAATTTTCATATGATATCGTGAAAGGCTATCAAATACGCATTCTAATTCTTCATAGAACTCATCCTTGATCTTGTCATCTTTATCTTCTGTGGGGGCATGTACATTTACAATTATAAAATCATGTTGTTTACCCTTTAGAATTATGTATGATACCCTATCACTAACAAACTTAATATCTCGGATAGCGGATAGGATCCTCCTTCTGACTAAAAAACCCGTTCCACATGCAGGCCTTTCTGCACCCCCGTAGTATAATGCAAAGCTTCCTGATTCCTGACTACCTTCTCCTGGCCACCTAACTTCCTGTAAAGCGACTATATCCAAGGGCGATTTATCTAGTTCCCGCGTTAATATCTCTAGTGCCCCGCTATTGTATAAAGTCCTAACATTCCATGTTCCTAGGAGCCGGAGTTACGTACAACAATCGTACGGACCTTGTACTTGTTCCCCAGCGACTGAATGCTGTCCGGTATATCGAGCACGTTCTGGAAGAGCATGTAGTACCTGCTGCCATTGGAGTAGGCCCTGGATTTCTGTTTATGCAGGATAATGCCAGGGCACATTCTGCGGCTGTCACCAGGGATTTCCTGAGGAGGAATGAAATTGAGGTAATGGAGTGGCCAGCGGTCAGCCCAGACCTCAACCCTATTGAACACTTGTGGGATGTTCTAGACAGGAAGGTCAGGAACCGACGTCAAGCTCCACAAACTCTGCAGCAACTTGGAGATGCTCTGAAGGAGGAATGGGACAATATCCCGCAAGAGGAAATCCAGAATCTTATTGGGAGCATGCCACGAAGGTGCCAAACTGTCATCGAATGTCGTGGAGGCCATACACGATACTAACTCTATATAACGAGTGTTTAAGTTTGAAAAATAAGCACAAGATTCAATTGCTTACATAGCGGAATTATTTGAAAAGTTAATTGTCAGCGTTATTCATTTGTTTTTACTGACATGGGCAATAAATAAATAACCACAAATAATGTACTTTATTAATTTCATGTTTGTACTTTTTATCCAATGAAAAAATATTTGCATATTTCATAGTGTTCCTCTAATTGTTTTGAGCAGTATTATGAGACGGTAAAGTGATCATTTTTCAAGGGAGAACCCATCTCCATAAAAATCATAGTTTGGACATGATATTTTGGATATATCCATAATATTTTAATAATAATAATAATAATAATAATAATAATAATAATAATAATAATAATAATAATAATAATAATAATAATGACAGTCATGGCTTAGGCCATTGGCCTGTTTTCCGCTTCAGGATAGGAATTGATCCCTCCATCGCTTCTTAGGTCTTCCTCGGTCTCTTCGTTCTGTAGCCATATATGAGCCAACAGTTGACTATTAGAGAGGCTATTTAAATCATGCCCCAAATGGGATTCAATCACCAATCACATTTCAATGATTTTTTATTACAACCAATCACAGTCGTGTTTCACCTCGAATTTATCAAACAAGTTTATCGCATTAAAGAAAGCTCCTCCTTTTTAACATTCTGAATAGGTCATAGCATTATTTTGCAATGACTGATCCCCCAAGAAATACGGATACCAGATTGTATATATAGTGCACGAATGTCAGCTGATAGTGCTTGCGGGAGATAATATTAAAACATTTGTAGCAATTTAATTACCAGAAGAAAAAAAGAAACCACTGTTTGCACTTTCTTAAACGAATTATTTCCCAGGAAATAAGTTTGCAGAAAAATATAATTGGCATATTTACATCACAGGACTCAGAAATTAATTAATACCTATAATAGTGGTTATAAATTTCTCCACTAGGGCGCATACTTACAATATTGCGATCCTTTGGCAATAAATAATATGATCTGGTTGCAGTGATGAACAAGCGTAACAATCGTTTCACATTTGTTTTTAAACATCGCCGTTTACATTAAATAAATAAATATTTTAAAATAACTATATTTAAATAAAGATTTGTGAGTAAACAGCTTAATTTTATTCGTTAAATAGTCCTAACAAATGCCACTCTTCATTTCCAAATTCTCTAGATAAATTCACTCTACAATTCGTGAGTCGTGAATTTATCAATAATTTGGAAATCACTCGTGGCATTACGTACGAAGAACTGCAGATCTACTCCATAGAAGAAAGGATATTTAACAACAAGATACAGTGGAAAGAACATATAGAAAGAATGGAAGAAAGTAGATTACCAAATAAAATCTTCCATTATTTTCCAAGAGGAAGAAGAGATGTCGGACGTCCTCGGAAGAGATGGTCTTAGATCTATTAGTGAAGACGGAACAGGCAACTCTTGCCTAAACCAGGAAGTGAAGAAGAAAAATATTGTTGTTATTATTATTATTATTATTATTATTATTATTATTATTATTATTATTATTATTATTATTATTATTATTATTATTTTGTGATGTAAGTGAATTCATAATAATAGAAAGTTAAAAACGGGTTTAAATAGCTTAGACGTAGGGTATATTATAGTTATTTTTAATGATTGTGATTTTTACGTTGCAAATTCAAGGCTATAATGAGACTTTTGTTAAAGAGCAAATTTGTGGTTGAAATCATTGACGTTGAGTTTGATCAGAAGTTGGAGATGAGATTGCAGTTGGGAATCGAACCGAGATCGTAAAGTTGTTATCACGATCGTTGATGTTACCACTTACGTTCCCCATCTTCACGCTTTTGCCTCATTTTGTTTGTAAATGTGCACTTGCAGATTCGAAGGGGGGAGCAGAATATTCCAAGACATAAATCGTAAAAAATTATATCCTAGAAGGTGTTTTCCCCCATTCTTATCTCCAATATGCTTCCTTCCCTCTCCCTGTCTGCACGTTCCACGTTTCTCATTTTTCTTAAACAGTGGTTCGTTGTTCGTCACTGTATCCATGATCGTTTACTTGCAGTTACTTGCAGAAATGCTACTCGAAACTAGTAAAGGGAGGTGAAAGTTCCTATAACCCAGCGCCACCTTACTTACTTACTTACTCACTTACTTACTCACTGGCACTATCGAAGACGTAGGTTCATGGCCACACGGACATAATCTCTCCATACATCCCTATCATGAGCTAATGCTTTCCAATCATTCCCTGTATAATCTACTTCCCTCAAATCATAGTTAATGTTATTCTCCTACCTCATTCTTGGTCTACCAACTGGGCGTTTTCCCTCTGGCTTTCCTACAAGAAGCTTCCATGCAAGTATTTCATTCCCCATACGTGCAACATGTCCTGCCCATCGCAGTCAACGAGACTTAACTGTTCTTATTATATCTGGCTTCCTATAAAGACCATGTAGTTCATTGTTATGAAGTCTTCTCCATTCACCTGTCTGTTCATCTCTCTTTGGTCCAAAAATTTTCCTAAGTACTTTATTCTCAAATACTTGTAATCTCCTTTCCTCCCTTAAAGTAAGAGTCCATGTTTCGCACCCATATAATATAACTGGTAGAATAATAGTTTTATATATTTTCAGCTTAACGTTTTTTGAAAGGAGTTGGGACATCAAGAGTCTCTGCAATGCATAATAGCACGCATTTACAGAATTGAGCCTATGTTTAATTTCTTTGCGCATCTCATTCCTATTTGTGATTATTGTTCCTAGTTCAGCCACTTCCTCAAAATCACAGCGCCACCTACCGGTCCAATTGTGAATCTAAACCATCCAGGGACTCACTCAAACAAACACAAAAAACATTCATCAAAATCTGTCCAGTCGTTTAGGCAGTTTTTAATGTCGGATTTCAAGTAAACCTCCACTTCTAATTGTCTGATTTCACCCATTTTTTATCTCACCTAGCTCGGTTTATTTTAATAGGATATACTGAGTTTAGTTGTAAAACATTTAAAAATGTGACCGCTAAAGCGATTTTAAATTTTCATATCCGGTGAATTTTTCAATGATTTTAAGTAAAAGTGCGCCCATTCATTGCACAGGAAATATTTTACATCCATTCATTGCACAGGAAATATTTTATTTCACTTACTTAACCCAAAATTAAAAAATGAATCCTATTGGATACATTGGTTTAATTTATTTAATATTGTTTTTAGATCAACAGAAAAACAAACGAGTAACAATTACTTAAATTTATGTCAAATTGCGCAATAATGTATAATAATAACACAGTTTAACATGAATTTATTTTCCTTGCGGTCCGGAACATTTAAATAACTGGCACGAGAAAATATTGTATTGACAATTTAGGGGTTAATATTCAATACAGGCTTTCCACTTCACAGCAGTTTGTCCTTGATTCCTGCTTTCCAGAGATTCCTATCTTCCCATAGTCCTACTTCCATACCCCTCTTCATCATGGCATCATATATTCCCTTATACCATGTTCTACTTCTCTTCCTCTTCCTTCTGCTGGTACCATCCAATCTAACACCTGTTTAGGCCACTGGTCTTCCGACATCCGTTTTACATGTCCATACCATTGTAAAGCTCTCTTTGTTATCGTTTCCATAACAGCTTCTTGTGCATCCATTTCTAGCATATAACCCTAGAGGGTTAGGCTATAACTTTTTGGACTATTTGTTGAAATAAAACATTTCCTGTGCAATAAATAGGTAGAACGTTTACTTACAATCATTGAAAAGTCCTTCATTTCATTGAGCTTCAAGAAAAGGTCACCCCCAAATCAATATTAAATTTTGATATGTAAGTATATTTGGGGTGACCTTTTCTTGAAGCTCAGTGAAATGAAGGTCTTTTTCAATTGTTTTAAGTAAACGTTCATCCATTCATTGCACAGGAAATATTTTATTTCACGAAAGTCCAAAAAGTTATAACCCCAATAAATAAATAAATAAATACACAGGGTGTAACATAACTCAACGGCAAAATTTCAGGAATGAGTTCCTCATACGGAGAGAATAAAAAAAGTGTATTACAACATGTGTCCGGAAATTGATAATTACAGAGTTATTCGAACTTTTATGACTGTTAGGTTATTACGGTTTACAGTAGTTATTGTAGGCTGCTGTGAAGAGCAGCTGCCTGTATTGTGGCACAAGGAGGTCACTTTGAACATTTCATCTGACAGAACAGAGCGCTCCAACAAATCCCTTGCATTTTTGTCGCCATGTACTAACATTCATAAAAGTTCGAATAACTCTGTAATTATCAATTTCCGGACCCATGTTGTAATACACCTTCTTTTATTCTCTCCATATGAGCAACTTATTCCTGAAATTTTGCCGCTGAGTTATTTTACACCCTGTATATATATCTTATATCTTCTTGTAAGCCCATCGATACTAGTAAAGTTCATGGTGATTTTCCGTTGAGGTATTAGTCCACAGTAATATAATGTACGGTTAAAAACTATAACAAGGTAACTATATTATAGTTTTTAACCGTACATTATATTATTGTAAGCCCATGTTTCCCTTAACAGAGATTTAGGCGCTCACCCCCTACAGGGAAGAATTTGAATCATACTAACTTAGTTACACTTGTTTTCGTATAGATGCGATTTGAGTGGTTCGTGGTCAGCGTTCCGCCTCATACTGACATCTAGGATACCAAAGTAGTACTAGGACGGGAAAATTCGGTAAATTTTGCTTAGAGGACTTGCTCCTTGGATTTTTCCATTCTAAAAAATCCATCGACTCCGGCCGGGTTTGAACCCGCGACCCTCGGGACCAGTGGCAAGGAGCATAACCACTAGTACCCGAGATATATATTTATATATACAGGGTGTATCAAAAAGGATGGCGCAAACTTATATGGTTGAAAGTACACGATGATAGAAGCAACAATGTCCCAGCAAACATGAGTCCGCAAACGAGCCGTTTCCGAGATAATTACGAATGTATGGCTACAAGCCGCCACTGACTTCATTGTAAACTTCGTCCTAGTTAGTACAAATTAATTTGAATTTAGACTTTACTATTAATTTTTCATCTCATTAAGTTCACATTTCACAGTTTACTTCACTTATGAGCTACCTGTTAAAGAAGGTGTTCGAAGTGTCTTCCTTGATGAAATATAGTGCTCGTCTCTGCAATGAATGTCGAATTCTTTCGAAAACCTGGATTATTTTTTAATTCTTGACAAGCATGTACAACTCTCTGCTCCAGTTCTTAAACCGTGTTAACGGGTGTGCTGTACCCTTCGCTTTTGAACTGACCCCAGACACAAAAATCCAAAGGATTCGGTTCTTGGAGGCCAGATCCGCTTCGACCTATCCATCTTTGGCCGTATCTGCGCGTTACATTCCGTCTCACAGCAGCAGCAAAATGTGCCGGAGCTCCATGCATGTACCACAAACTCCGACGTTGTAAACAAAGAACGGTTTCAAGTGCGCAAGGAGTAAACCGTACGATGTTACAAACAATGACGTCAGTGGCGGCTTGTAACCATACATTCGTAATTATCTCACAAACGGCTCGTTTGCGGACCCATGTTTACTGGGACATTGTTGCTACTATTATCGTGTACTTTCGACCATATAAGTTTGCGCCATCCTTTTTGATACACCCTGTATATAAGATTTTCATATCTGTTCAGATAATACGTAGTACGTTCTGGATCAATAGCATCAGGTAGGAAACCCTGTTAAGTTCTACAATCAAGTGGATGAGCGGGCTTCGAGACCATGCTCTCATATCGATACATTATTGCATATTTGATGGTTGAGCGTCAGTCAAACTGGCTATCAGCTTCAATATTGCATGTCTTGAGTTACGATAATAGTGCATAGTTTTAGTTTTAAATCCCACCTCTGCTATAATTACATTTCCCCATAAACACTGTGACATCACATTGAACAAGGTCAGTGCAATTTCAAATTGCAAAACTAGTAGAAGTAGTAGGACTTCATTACACAAAAAGTAGTAGTAGTAGTAGTAGTAGTAGGACTTTATTAGACAAAAAGTAAGATATTTACAATATTATTTACAAATATGGGTCGCACGGGCAGTAAGCCGTACGTGCTGTTGACAGTCCGTTACAATAAAGAAATAATTACTACTAGTGTGAAGAAAAATAAACAACAAAACAAAACAAAAAGCAATAACATTACAATTACATAAAGAAAACGCAATAATATTACAATTAAGTAATAACACAATAGCATTATACACTAAAAAAACAATAACATTACAATTACATAAAGAAAACACAGTAATATTACAATTAAATAATAACACAATAGCACTATACACTAAAAAAACCGTAACATTGCAATTACTTAAGAAAACACAGTAATATTACAATTAAATAATAACACAATAGCATTATACATTAATTAATTTATATATAATTATTAAGAATTAATGTTATTGCATTTTGATAACATATATTTATTCATGAATGAGTGTTGTTCTTATTTTCCGCGTTTTGTCCAGAAATTTACCCAAGTTTATCCAATTTTCTGGATTTACCAAAGTAAGATATATACAACATTATTTACAAATATGGGTCGCACGGGCAGTAAGCCGTACGTGCTGTTGATATTCCGTTACAATAAAGTAATAATTGGTAATAGTATAAACAAAAACAAAACAATAACATTAAAATTACATAAAGAAAACACAATAACATTACAATTACATAATAATACAATAAAATTATACACTAATTAACTTATTTAGAATTATTAAGAATTATTGGTATTGCATTCTGATAACACGTATTTATTCATGAATGAGAAGAATAGCATGTAACAATGCATACAAAACATAGCTTTGAGGATATTTTAAATTGTGAAATCGTAAAAATTTTACTATTCGTCTTATCTATCCCAGTCTTCTTCTTCTTCTTCGTCTTCTTCTTCTTAAAGATAATTTATAGGATTTTCATCCTGTTTATTTCCAAAATCACTCCTCAGAGGAAGACATATTGGATGTGCAATGCACTGTCTATCCATCTCTTGGCTGGTCTTCCTCTTGTTCTTCTCCCGTCCATTGGTCTATCTTCTTTAGCTCTTTTTGCAAGTCGGTTTTCTTCCATTCTTTCTATATGACCCTTCCAATATTTTCGTCTATCTATAATAAATTTGGTTATGTCTTGAATATGACATTTGTCCCTAATTTCTGTGTTGTGTATTTTATCAAATAATGTTTTCCCCTAAATAGTTCTTAAGATTTTCATTTCACATGTGCTTATTATTTGTTTAGTTTCTGCTCCATATACGATAAAGTAAAGTGATCCCACAACAGGCCACGAGGCCCTTGGGGTAGTAGGAGGTTAAGGCTCCCACTTTTTCTAGACAATCGGCACTTTGTGTCAGCCGGGTTGTCAGCCCTGCGTGACGGCCGCCTTTACCCCCAGAACAAGCGTCTGGTACTCATTTCCGTTAGAGGCTGAGTCGACCCCAGGGCCATAGTACCGCCATATACGATAACTGGTCGAACTATCGTTTTGTATATGCGAGTTTTGCTTTCTATTGGCATATGTTTGTATACTGTGAAGTAATGAGGAAACAATGAAGAAAATGTGGACTTTCAGATAAATATGAATTAAGTTAATTAAGGCAATTACATCTGTATGCTACGCTACCGCCATCCGCGACAATGCTATTTGTATATTACATCCATTACTTTCTCCTTCTGTTATTATTTTTTTATATTTTCTATTCCATCAATGTAGTCTTCCCGTCCCTATCATATGAAAAATGAAGATATTAAATAATAAATAAAAAGGGATTTATACATTCTATGCGCTATGTCAGTGATGCATTTTCAGTGGTCTGTATTTTTATATAATTTGTATCTAATTTGTCAGAAAATGTCCGCGAGTATAGTCTCCGAGTTTTCAACGAAAAGTGAATAATAAAATACTTTGTGAACAGATGCATTCTTGTGTATATGTTATGTCTAAATTTGTACACTTGAAGATTCGTTCGTTCATCCTGTATTTAAATTAATTTTAAATAATAATCAATTGAGTTGCTGTTTACTTGATGAAAATCCATATTTATTAATTAAATAAAAATGAAACTTAGTTTTATTTGATTTTCATATTTATTAAGATATAATTCAGTGACAGCTGTTTCGGTACACTGTACCTTCTTCACACATGTTAAACAAATTATGAATGTGTTATTGGAGTACATATCAACTGATCTAAGCAACAATGCAACAATAATTTATTTATTTTTTTTAATTTAACAAAGCTGTCACTGAACTATATTTTAATAAATATGAAAATCAAAAAAAAAAAATATTTTTATTTAATTAATGAATTAATTGTTTTCGTCTTTTGTTTTATTTTACTTATAATTCTATTGTCAACAGTATCTCAAAGTATTTCGTGTCAATGAAACTGGAACAGAGAACAGTGGGGCACCTGCGGCAGACCTGATCTCAGTGGTCAAGCTCTAGGAAAGGGATAACAGTTTCTAGGGAATTAACGTAACTTTCCTCTTTCACTACCGCTGTGGATCTCTCTTAAGTGCACTAGAATTTCTATAGCCAATGTGATCGTTAGAGTTACTGTTCTACCTTAAATACAATTTTGTCGCTAGATTTCAAATGTGCAGTAAATTATATCAACTATACGATTTTAATTATGCATTACAGGGACTCTTGACGTCACAACTCCTTTCAAAAAACGTTAAACTGAAAATATATAAAACTATTATTCTAACTAACTAACTCACTAGCTCACTAGCATTATCGAACCCGTGGGTTCATGGCCGCGCGGACATAAGCTCTCCAAACATTCCTATCCTGAGCTAATGTTTTCCAATCATCCCCTGTATAATCCACTTCCCTCAAACCATAGTTAATGTTATTCTCCCACCTCATTCTTGGTCCACCAACTGGGCGTTTTCCCTCTGGCTTTCCTACAAGAAGCTTCCATGCACCTCTTTCATTCCCCATTCGTGCCACATGTCCTGTCCATCGCAGTCTACGAGACTTAACCGTTCTCATTATATCTGGCTTCCTATAAAGACCATGTAGTTCATTATTATACAGTCTTCTCCATTCGCCTATCTGTTCATCTCTCTTTCGTCCAAAAATTTTCCAAAGAACCTACCAGTTATATTATGTGGATACGAAACATGGACTCTTACTTTAAGGGAGGAAAGGAGTATTTGAGAATAAAGTTCTTAGCATATTTTTTGAACCAAAGAGAGATGAACAGACAGGTGAATGGAGAAGACTACATAACAATGAACTACGTGGTCTTTATAGGAAGCCAGATATAATAAGAACAGTTAAGTCTCGTAGACTGCGATGGGCAGGACATGTGACACGAATGGGGATTGGAAGACGCGCATGGATGCTTCTTGTAGGAAAACCAGAGGGAAAACGCCGAGTTGGTAGATCAAGAATGAGGTGGGAGAATAATATTAACAATGATTTGAAGGAAGTAGATTATACAGGGTATGATTGGAAAACATTAGCTCAGGATAGGGACGTATGAAGAAATTATGTCCGCATGGCCATGAACCTACGGGTTCGATAGTGCCAGTGAGTTAGTTATGATTTTAATACAATTGTTATTTAAACTACAGGTATATTATAAGTTTAAAAAATGGTATAAACTTTATATCTAGTATGCACACCGTACATAAATTTATTAATTAAATAAAAATAAAACGTAGTTTTATTTGATTTTCATATTTATTATATAATTCAGTGACAGCTTTTTCGGTACCACTCTACCTTATTCAGACATGTTAACAAATTATTTTGTTAACATGTCTGAAGAAGGTACAGTGTACCGAAACAGCTGTCACTTAATTATATAATAAATATGAAAATCAAATAAAACTACGTTTTATTTTTATTTAATTAATAAATATGGATTTTCATCAAGTAAACACCAACTCAATTGATTATGTACATAAATTTTCCTTTTACTTTAACAGAACACATTTATTTTTTACTTTAAAAAATAACCTTCAGTGATCCTTACGTTATAATGATGGCACAATTTCTTTACTCTCCTCTTATATATTTTAATAATATAATTCAAATTAATTTAAAAATAGGAATGGGTTTGAATAAGTTAAGTTCGTGCCATCTTCTTCTTCTTCACTTCACGGGCTAGGCAAATTGCCTGTTCCGCCTCACAGTTGTTCTGTCCATCTTCTCACTGGCCTTCCTACATTCCTTGAACCTCTTGGCTTGTAGTTGAATGCTGCTCTTGGTAATCTTGTTACATTCATTATTTCCATATGTGTAAACCATTTCTCTCTATATTCTCTGATTTTCTCATCCAATGGATATATTTTTAACTCTGTTCTTATATCTTCATTCCTTATCCGATCCAATCTTGTACAGCCTTTTGTTCTTCTAAGCAAGGTTCGTGTCATAAAACATTAAATAAGATAATCCGTATTTTTGAAGACCAGTGTTACAGGACTGTTCGTAAATGTGGATTTATTTTCTTCTTCATCATCCAAGGATTAAGTCTGTTGGCTCGTTCCGGTTTCACGAAAGCTAGAATTGTTAAAATTGTTCAGACCATCTTCTGTGAGGTTGTCCAACATTTTTCCTTCCGTGCGGTTTATAACTTAACAATAATTTTGGAAATCTTTCTTCTGGCATTATATCAACAGTTTCTTTCCAGTCGTTCCTATATTTAATTATTCGGTCTGTATATTTGAAATTATTTAGTTCCTTTCTTATATCTTCATTTCTTTTCTTATCCAGCAGAGTATATCCTGCTATATTTCTTAAAAAAATCATCTTAGCAGCTTCCAATCTTTGTTCTTGTCTTTTAGTGATCGTGCAACATTCTGATCCATACATCAGTACAGGAACAGCCATTACTTTTTATATTAAACCTAATTTGCAAATTTTAAGGGGACCTGAACACCCTATACTTATAATGTTAAATGTAAGGAACATTTTCTCCTGAACTATTAATCCTATCAAGTTGAAATGTTTACAGTGGAAACGTTCATATATTTAGAGTCTTCTACCATAAGGATTTATATAGATATGCGTTTATGTCAAAAATAATTTTTTTACAAATATTTTCTTTCAGTTTTTTACACTGTATTTTGCAACCTAAATTATTTAATTACTGAGCTATCACAACATCAATAAGGTAACAATTGTATATCAGCGCTATATTGAAGCCCTGGTCTCTAGCTTTAATAGTTTAGAAGAAAATGTTGTTTATATATTGAAAAAATGAATGCTAACTATGGGAGAGAGTTGACGCCCACATTTTAAAGGGACGGGGAATATTTAAAACAAATAATAAACACACTTAGAAACAAGATAATTATACCATATTAAAGAGGAATCTTTCTAGTATCTTAATTGATAAAAAAATGAAGATGCATTTTTTCATCACATCTGGCCTTCCGGGTCCCCTTAAATTGGCAACATTTTAACTTAAAACTCGCAATAACGACCCGGCATCTTGCTAGAAACTATGTGAAGCAATTGTTTATTGTTTTGTATCGTAAATTACTTCCGCATGCAAATATATCTCCCAAAGATTATTATCATAAGTTAATTATAGGCCTATTCCTGATTAGGGCACTGTAATTAGTGTAATATAATTGGAAATAGTTCCATCTTGTACTTACATAAAAGTACACTCAGAGACATTAAAAGTGACTATCTGACTTCATGTAAGACTCATAAACAGAAATAAAGGTGCGTTCACACAGGTGCGATTATGTGCCTACTTTTCATCTAGCCTAAGTGAGAAAAATCGTCATACGTCTAATAAGAACGCAGTTTCATGCATTGAACAATAAGTTTAATTTTCAATTTAAGCTTTAAACAATTGGTCAGTGCTTTCCTCCTGATTTTAGCAATATCTAAATGTGAAAGCTATCCGCTTTTAAAGTGATCCTCATGAAAACAAAACCATGTGACCTGCTCGCATTTCATTGCTTATCGACACCGGCGTACGTAGTAAAATCAGTAAGTACGCGAAAAAGTAGTTCCCTTCATTAAATTAAAAATATGTGGTCTGTGCCGGTTCGCTCAGGGTAGAATATGATCACTCAGGGATGTTTATATTATACACTTATTACTTCAGTTTATTGGATAAGTTTTGTAAGTACAATGTATATTTACAGAGTTTTATACTTCACTCGGTGTGGAGTTAATGAACTACTTCCGCCCACGTGTTTTAATATCACCTTCGCGAACGGTTACTAAAGAACTTGACTATTGCAGAACGTAGGAGCGTGAGATTGTTTTCACACGCGTCCTTGCCTTATAAGGGCGATGACTCCTCCCATAAGTCGCCACCCCCACTCCGAGTGTATATGTTATTCATTATAGCTTAGAAGGTTAGGTACCATTCGTTTGGGTTTCTATGTTGGTAATAGACTCGTGTGCACGTTTGTGCGCCTTCCAGTTATTAATATTAATGGTACGTTTTAATACTCACGAGTCTATTACTTCTTGCCACACCTCTGAATATACTTGTTATTCTTCGTGAATGAAAATAATAATATTCAAAACATAGAATATATTCTAAAATATATCTAACGAATTATAAGTTATTATCTTTGTTATTATTTCTGTTATTATTGTTCATCATCATTTATTTACAACCAATCACAGTCGTGTTTCGCTTAGAATTTATCAACTAAAGTTTATCATAATAAAGAAAGCACCTCCTTTTTAACATTCTGAATAGGTCATATCATTATTTTGCGAAGAAATACGGCTACCAGATTGTATATATAGTACATGAATGTCAACACATGCCGAATGCAGGAGTTAATATAAAAACATTTGTAGCAATTGATTATACCACCAAAAAAAGAAACCACTGTTTGCACTTTCTTAAATGTATATTTCCCAGCTAATAACATTCCAGAAAAATATAATTATGTTTACATCATAGGACATCAGAAATGAATTAATATACAGTTTGATGTGTTTCATTTTTTCTCCACTAGAGAGCATTCTTACAATATTGCGTTCCTTTGGCAATAAATAATATGATCTGATTGCAGTGATGAACAAAAAAACAAATGAAGGTTACCAAACGTTTCTCATTTGTTTTCAAACATCGCCGTTTATATCAAATATATAAATATTTTAAAATAACGATAGTTAAATAATGATTTTTGAGGAAAGAGCTTAATTGTATTCGTTAAATAGTCCTAACAAATGCCACTCTTGATTTCCAAATTCTCTAGATAAATTCACTCTACAATTCGTGAGTCGTGAATTCATCGATAATTTGGATATCACTCGTGGCATTACTTATGATAAACTTATGTGATAAATATCGGGGTGAAACACGGCTGTGATTGGTTATAAAACAAAAATTCATTGAAACGTGATTGGTCATTGACACCCCCTATTGGGACATGAGTTAAATAGCCTTTATAATAACAAGGAATGTGAGGATACAAGACATAAGGATATTGATAATGGTGAGGTCAGGATGAGAATGGAAAGTAGAGAAAGTGGGATGAGTTCCATTACTGTCGTGTCGTGTTTTGTACAGCTCCTAAGATTAGTTCCGAAGAGAATGGTGTTGTAGTGTATACGCTCTCTGCATTCTCAAGCACAACCCCCTCCCTCCCAACCCCCCTACAAGAAAATCATCAGCAACAGCAGAATTAAGCAGCTTTTCTGCGGTAAATATAATATTTTCTCTTTGTAGGGTAGATATACTAGATATGGCTAGGTGAAAATTTATTCAGACATGATGCTAAGCCAATAATATTCTGCCTAGCCCTCCCTAAATACCTCACCTCCGAAAACATGATTCGTTGAATTCACGATAAATCAAACATATGAATACAGTAGTATAATTATATTATTTTTTAGTCTGATCATCTTACCTCAATATTAATGTTGATTTGTTCTTGGACATGTTTCAAAACAATTCTGTTTTATCTTCAACTTGTCCAGTCTGGACAAAGAAAGTTGGATAGATGGAGTGAGGAGAAGTATGGTAGTTAGAGATTTGAGGGAAGAAGATGCTTTAGACAGGAACCTCTGGCAACAAATCACTTTGGGTTGAAGGTGAAACAATGTTTTATGGAATATTCCTAATAAAAAAAATCCGCGAAAAATATCCTAATCAGGAATCTTTTACAGACCGGGAATCGAACTCTGACCATCTGCCTCGGAGGCATCGATATTACTCTTGGAACACACTGATGGATCAATTTGAAATTTACGAATAGTGAAAATTCACTTTTTGCAAGATTGTGTCGATTTGTCGTACTTACCATCAATGGCGACCATTATTGAAAGTTCAACTTACTACATTTTGGGGTTGCCAACCTAAATAACTATAATGTAATATTACATTTACACCCACGTGCGGGAAGTAAAACTATATATACTACGTACAATGTATATACAGAAAATATCCAAAAGGTAGTGTTAATATACATTATATGACACAGATCACTGCATTTTAAATGAACTGAACTTTATTTGAAACAATATAAAACAATAAATACCTACTTGTGGCCATGTTATCAATAATTGTTCTCAAGGCCTCCTGTTGTTTCAACTAATAAACATTGCCCACACTATGAACGTTAGTCAATTGTTTATAATGAACGCAAATATTTCCATCAAAAATGTTATTATTTTACTATTATTTATTATTTTGATAACACCATCGCGCAATAAATAATGTACAACGCAAGTTTGTGAAGTGTTTTACAGAATGTCGGAAATTATTTTTTCTCGATTCTGTAAAAACCACTTCCCAACCTCGCATCGTAATATACTATTTAGGTAAAATTGTGAGATGCATGTAAATAAGAAAGTTGCCCGCACGTGGTACTATTACCTCACGAAAGATAAAATTTAATCAAGTGCAGTACTGCGTCTTATGATGGAATGGAATCGCTTTAGGCTTAATTCCCAGTCTGATAAACACAACACAACAAACAGAGAACATAATGGCTTAAATCAACTCGTAATTACCTGTTAGACTCCAGGAAATAAACCAACATTAATTGAATTATGTTGCACTTTATAAAATATAGAATACCTTCTTACAGTTTTGCGCTGTCAGTATAGATGATTGAGTCACACTAAAATGATTTATTGGTTATGATCAGTAAGAAGAATAAACTAAAAAAACATATCACATTAGACAGTTGTACAATTGAGAAAGGAAAACCACGAGTGATTTCCAATTTATCTAGAGAATTTGGAAATCAAGAGTGGCATTTGTTAGGACTATTTAACGAATACAATTAAGCTGTTTACTCACAAATCATTATTTAACTATAGTTATTTTAAAATATTTATATATTTAATGTAAACGGCGATGTTTGAAAACAAATGAGAAACGATTGGTACGCTTCATATGCTTCTTTTGTTCGATCACTGCAACAAGATCATAATATTATTTATTGCCAAAAGATCGCAATGTTGTAAGAATGCACCCTAATGGAGAAATTTATAACCAACGTTATAGGTATTAATTAATTTCTGATGTCCTAGGGCAGGACATGTTGCACGTATGGGGAATGGGAGATTTACATGGAAGCTTCTTGTAGGAAAGCCAGAGGAAAACGCCCAGTTGGTAGACCAAGAATGAGATGGGAGAATAACATTAACTATGATTTAAGGGAAATAGATTATACAGGGAATGATTGGAAAGCATTAGCTCAGGATAGGGATGTATGGAGAGCTTATGTCCGTGCGGCCATGAACCTACGGGTTCGATAGTGCCAGTGAGTAAGTAAGTAAACCGGGTTCATTCCCGTCGGGACAAGTTTCCTGGGTGAGGGTTTTTCGTAATTTTCCTCACCTATAGAGCAAATGTCGGGAAATTATATGGCCAAAATGGTCCTGGAATATCACCTGTTCATCACAATGTTCCATGTTCGCCTTGTTTAGTATGAATGAATACTGTGTCTTGTCCTAAATGTCCATGTTGTCTCGGAAGTGATCCTGGCATTGAGCTGATCACTCATCCAAGGAAGTCACATACCAGTTTGGCCCCACAAAGACATGGTCTTTATAGGAAACCAGATGTAATAAGAAAAGATTAGTCTCGTAGACTGCGATGGACAGGACATGTGGCACGTATGGGGTTTTTTTACAGGGGATGATAGGAAAACATTAGCTCTGGATAAGTATGTGTGGAAAGCTTATCCTACGGGTTCGTTAGTTCCAGTGAGTTAGTTAGTTGTAGTCTTCATTTTTCTTCTTCCTCCCAAGTATTAGGCCAAGGCCTGTTACGATCCTATAGAAAATTTTCCCTCCAGCGTTTCATAGGACGGCCCAGTGATCTTCGTCCTCTTGGTACATATTTACAAACAGCTTTAGGGATCCGATTTGAACTCATTCTTTCAAGATGGTGTTTCCAATTTAGTTGGTACTGTTTAATATATTCCAGAATTGGCGTAGTCTTCAATTCTTATAAGATATCGGTGTTCCTTTTCCGATCCCATCTGGTGTAACCCGCTGTTCTGCGCATGAATCTCATTTCACAATCCGTTATTCTGCTTTCTGCTTTTGTTTCCTCGATTCTGTAAAAACCACTTCCCAACCTTGCATCGTAATATTATACGTGAGCAACTGTGGTCTGCATTTGCCTTCGTGTTTTCATGCAATCCGTAGAGCTTTTGTTGTCTATAACTTTAAATATTCTTCTTTTTCGGGCATTTATTTCGTCCACAATTTTTTTAATTCATATCTTCAAGAAGGAATATTTTCCTGGCCAGCACTCTAATATTTCTTGGCTCTTATCTTATACACCATGGTATCAAAAATCGCACCCATCTAAATGAATCTACCATTATTTTATTCAATTGACAAAATCTATGTTCGTGTGGTTCACTTATTGATTTCCATTTCCTGGTTTAATTATTTCACAAGGTATTTAGAAATTCAATCTCTACCTAGATTATATAAAATAAGAAATGCGCACAACGTGCAAAGAAGATTGTTTTAAGTCACTGCAGAGTTTCAACAACGATTCTGATCTCATCCTACAGTTTGTGCCGGTTTGCTCAGGGTAGAATATGCTCACCCAGGGATGTTTATATTATACACATTTTATTTCAATTTATTGGATAATTTTGTATGCACAATTGTCGACTTACTATGTTTGATACTTAACCACTCGGAGTGGAGTTGATGAATTACTTCCGCCCACGTGTTTAATATCACGGTTACTGAAGAACTTGACTATTGCAAAACGTAGGAGCGTGAGAGAGTTTTCACACGCGTCCTCGCCTTATAAGGGCGATGACTCCTCCCATAAAGTCGCCACCCCCCACTCCGAGTGTATATGTTATTCATTATAGCTTAGAGGGGTAGGTACCATTCGTTTGGGTTCCTATGTTGGTAATAGACTCGTGTGCACGTTTGTGCGCCTTCCAGTTATTACTATTAATTGTACGTTTTAGTACTCACGAGTCTATTACTTCTTGCCACAAGTTTAACACATTATATTTCTCTCACTGTTCACCACATCTTGAACACACGCAGTCTGGGCCAGGCTCTGGTTGCTGCAACAGCTTGTGGGTAAATCCATGCACAGCGAGTCTGGTCACTGTGTGGCGCAATTCATATCCTCCCTGAGTCTATTCACGGTTTGTCATGGCGTCGGCAATGTAGAATTCTTCCCATATTTTGTGTTTCTTTTCGTGGAGTTCTTGCAGTAGGTCCTGGTAAGCTGGTGTCACTGGTAGTAGGAACTTTAGTCTCAGCTCTTCTATGTAGAATGGTTCTCTGGAGAGTTCATAAACAAGTCGTGAGGGCGTGTATTTGGAGAGACAGAGCTCCCTTTTTAGGTATGTCGCTTTTAGTTTCTGTAATTTTTCTAGGTTCGGTTTCTTTAAATGGACCCATATGTTCTCTAACCCATATGTTGCAACGGGATCAACTTTAAGTTCAAAAAGTTGTAGGGCTGTTTCTAGTGAGAGTCTGTTTATTGACTTAATGTCGCTTATGGCTCTTATCGCAGCATTTACTCTGACATTTACATGGTGTGTAAACACGCTTCCCTGTGTTTGGAAAGTGACTCCCAGATACGTGAAGCTAGGTACTGATTTTAATGTTTTTTCACCAATGTAGAAAATGCCGCGTCTGCCCCCTTTCTTCCTAGATTATGGATGTCTTACAAATGTTGAATGCATTAGGTATTAAAGCAGAATAACAAAAATACATTGAACACGGTTATTGTTTAAGGAAATATGAAGTGAGTTTCTTTTTAAACTGTTTTTGAGTCGGGCAGTCTTTGATATACGAGGGGAGGGAATTCCAGAGTCGAGTGGCTGAAACAAGGAAGGATGAGGAATAGTGAGATGTTCGATGTAGAGGAACAGTAGCATTAAATTTTCTCTCGATCGTGTGTTTAAGTTATGGTGGGAGGATAGCGAATGGAAGCGAGTAGAAATATAAAGAGGTCATGAGGTGGACAAAGTGTTGTATAAGAAGCAGAGGCAATGTATTTTTCGCCTGTCTTCCAATCCGAGCCAAGACAACATTTCAAATATTGGACCTATGATTTGGAGGAAGTAGATTATACGGGGAATGATTGGAAAGCATTAGCTCAGGATAGAGATGTATGGAGAGCTTATGTCCGCGCGGCCATGAACCTATGGGTTCGATAGTGCCAGTGAGTAAGTAAGTAAGTAAGGAGTTACGTTCCCTGGTTTACGTAGGTCGCATATATAACGTGGACAAGCATTATGCACGCGTTGCAGTCTTTGTCCGAATGTAATACTCATGTCAGTTAGTCACAATAATCGTAATGAAGCATAATCAAAATTGAAACAAGCACTTTTCTCAATGAAGAAAGAAATTTCTCAATATCTGATAGATTACAAAGGGACTGGTAGAGTTATTTATCTTGTTTATTAAAAAATGGTACTGTGGTACTGCATTATTCGTATATCGGGGCCAGAAGCTCTAACAAGTTGAGTTAGTACCATTTTTTTTTCGGAGACATCGCCTGGCGATAGGCAATTGTCGACATCTGGTTCTACAATAAATCTCTAAGTTGAGCCAACTTTTCCTGCTGCTGATGCGCTGTACGTAATCCACACTCACTCGCTTCTACCCTGACTTTAAACAAAGATACGGCAATTCGCTCTTCTTTCCCGCATCACTATTTCTGCTAATCGCGATTGCAGGGTGTGGTGAGCTCTTATATCTGGTAAATTTATTAAATATATAAGTTAAGTAAACCTAAGAAATGTTGTTGATTATAGGCCTATAGTTCACCGCTGTGGTCTCGAGGTAGCGTGCTGCCTTGTCACGCAGCAGACCCGGGTTCGGTTCCCGGTCGTGACTGGCTCCTGGGCGAGGTTTTTTCGGGGTTTCTCCTTACCTCTAACACAAATGTCAGGATGTTTAGGGCTCAATTCATCCGGTTCGTCATCATCATCATCATCCTTATCATTGCACTGGTCAACATGATTTTTGTCTCATGAGTACCAATAGTTGTACTTAATGCAGTTTTTTATAGTGTTTTCAAATATGTATTCGGAATTTCTCCATCACCCACAGTTTTTTTATTTCAATTTCAATTAATGGATTTAAATAATGATTCTTTTAATAAACGTTTTTTCGTCCATTTGCCCATTGTAAAATAAAACCAAATGAGCTAACTCAGGAGATTTCAGCTACGGAAAAGAGATATCAAGGCAAATGGAATCCTAATATGCTGGCCGATTATTGTTGAACCATCAAGAGGGATGCTCCACAGGCGAAATATAGCAGAAAATAGTCATTTCTTACTTTCTGGGTGAGTCCGAATATTGTATAGTTACGAATGTAGAAAATATTAAAGTGTTTGAAATTATGAATTTCTGTCTCTCGGAAACCCTGCGTGATGGAGAAAAACCGGTATCATATTTGAATTCAGAAGAAAACGTACTGTCAGAATCGCATTTTTTTTCTTTCTGAGACAAAAAAAGTTGATTTTTTGTTGCTCAGTGTTATCATTAACATCCTTCATCTGTGTGGTTATGTTATTATTATTATTATTATTATTATTATTATTATTATTATTATTATTATATTATTATTATTATTATCGCTATTATTATTATTATCGTTATTATTATTTATTATTTGATTGTTAGCGTTATTATTATTATCGTTATTATTATTATTATTATTATTATTATTATTATTATTATTATCATTATTATTATTATTATTATTATATTATCGTTATTATTATTATCGTTATTATTATCGTTATTATTATTATTATTATTATCATCATTATTATTATCGTTATTATTATCGTTATTATTATTATTATTATTATTATTATTATTATTATTATTATTATTATCATTATTATTATTGCTACTGTAAAGTAGTAGAACCTAGTAGTTGCAATTGTTTTCATTTATTTTGGAAGTTTATATCTTTGATACGTCAGAATTCTTGTGAATGGACGAAGTTTTTGAAATCCTGAATACATTAGAGTAATAATGTTATTCTGTAATCAGGAAAATTGGGAATTGTCCCAACAAGAGTTCACTGCCTCAAGTTCCACATTCAGAATACCGCAGGATCGAATCTAGTTGTGGACAATGTAGAATGCGGCGATAGTGGTTTTCCTTATTCCCTCGGCTGGTGCTTCCATCTTGTGCAACAAAACGAAGTATGACCGCTTCATATCCTTCCCATTACAATTCAGTGAGGTAAATGTTCGTACTGTTGCCAACTGTTAGACCGCACACGCACTACTCTGCATCCATAACTATTCAACTTCGTTAATTAATACGTTGTGAAGTCCTGTCCATTAAATTAACATTCTTCAGTTATTTTAGTGTACAGACTTTGCATTTGTTTGTATGTTTTATTATTTACTAGGAACGCAAATGGGAAATTCTGGGCAGACGAGGTTAAGAGGGAACTCCAAAAGATTGGGATGGGTTGGGTATTGGGAAAAGGGACTCAAAATCGCAAAAATGTGTGGAGAAAAATACGAAAGAGGTACTTAGATATAAACCGACAAAATATTTTGGCCGAATGTGCGGGAAAATGATCACTGTGTTTACAAAGAGACCTAAAACAGGTTTGGGGAAAAGAATCTTATATACTCAACTTAGGATTTAAACAGAGATCAGGGCTTGCTTGGTTTAGGCTAGGAGCATGGAAATTTCTAAAAATCAGCGACGATCACGATATGCGAATATGTCCAATGTGCGGGAGCTTTGAAGACGAGATACATATATTAGGAAAATGTAACGATTTAGAATATTGGAGGCATCAGTTATTACCGGAAAGATTTCTAAATTCAAATCGTGAAAGATTTACATGCTACGAGTTATTGGTAAACCCAGAAAATTGCGTAAACGTGGGTAGATTTCTGGATAAAACGCGGAAAATAAGAACAACACTCATTCAGGAATAAATATATGTGTTAACAAATTACAATACCATTAATTCTTAATAATTCTACATAACTAAGTTAATGTATAATGTAATTGTATTATCTAATTGTAATATTATTATTTTTTGTTTTAAGTATATTATTACCAAACATCAAGTTATTGTAACGGACTGTCAACAGCACGTACGGCTTACTGCCCGTGCGAACCATATTTGTAAATAACATTGTATGTATCTTACTTTTAGTTTAATGAAGTCCTTATGTATTTATGTATGTACCTAATACCGGGCGTGCGCTGCTACGCCTAAATAAATGAAATGTTAAATATAAAACAGTTACCTGGTAAGTCAGTCGTCCTCAACTAAATTATTAAACTTTATCAAGTCATTCCAATATGGAGGCCTTTCAAAAACAATGTTTCATCTTCTGCTTTTTAACTGGTACTGATGTTGTTGTACAGGTTGTACAAAGGGTTTGTGTCTGTTGGTGTGTTTTCATTGACTATTTAACTCATGGCACAAATGCTAGTCAGTGATCAATCACGTTTCAGTGAATGTTGTTTTACAACCAATGACAGTCGTGTTTCACCTCGCTCTTTATCGATTTCTCTTTATCAGCTCCTGCTTTTGTGATAAAGAAAGCTCCTCCTTTTTCAATATTCAGAACAGGTTAGACCATTATTTTTCTCCAACAAATACATTGAATATAGCAAATAATCAAAAGATTCCTTGATTTTACTGAGTTGTTTACTAAAAAATGAATGAATAACTCATAATGTTGATTATGATATATAGTTTGATGTGTTTCATTATTTCTCCACTTGGGTGCACTCTTACAATATTGCAATCTTATTTGGCAATAAATAATATGATCAAGCAGCAGTGAATGAACATAACCTCACATTTCTGATTTGTTTTCAAACATCGCCGTTTACATTAAATACATAAATATTTTAAAACAACTATAGTTAAACAATGATTTGTGAGTAAACAGCTTAATTTTATTCGTTAAATAGTCCTAATAAATGCCACTCTTGATTTCCAAATTCTGTACATAAATTCACTCCTCACTTCGTGAGTCGTGAATTTATCGATAATTTGGAAATCACTCGTGGCATTACTTATGATTAGGTCTGTATTCTAAAAGAAGCAAAGAATATTATATATTTCATAATTTGAACTCCATTTGAAAGAACATTTTGCAAAAAAGAACCAGATTCCTACATATTAGCATATTTATTGGTAGGTAAAAATGTATAAGGACGACAAGAAAGAGTGTGTTTATAATATAATTCTCTGCCTGTACCGCTAGAAAGTGGATGTTTCTTCTAGTGTAGGCTCCATAAACTATGATGGGGGGTAATTGTGGGGTTGAAGCACATGGTCAACTCCGCACTTTTTTCAACAATGTCGTTACCATGGAAACTGGTGATATCCAGCTTCTAGTGGAAACAAGTTAAAAGCAAGTAGAGTTAAATTGTTTTTATAGAGAAGCATAACTCCCAGGGGTAGATGATGTTGATAATAGCTACCCCTTATTATCGTCTTCCAAACAGATATGACGCACGCAGATATGCGTAAAACCGCCGTCATCTAGAGTCGTAAAGTATCCGCACCCCACATCAAATTAATTATTTCTGGAAATTAGCCCCGTGTCTAGCTTGGGTTCCACCTTATGACACAATATAAAAAAATCTAAAATTTTCTATTTTATCTTTACAAACAAACCTCACTTAGAAACGAAAAACAAATCTTCATAATAAATCATTTAGTGTTCCTTTTTTAATAAAATATAATCTCCGGGGCACGCCGTAGCATAGTGGTTAAGGCACTGCGCTACAAGCCGGAAGGTCGAGGGTTCAAGTCCCGGTGGGGTCAGGATTTTTAAACTGACCCAAACCTTCTGGCGGCACTATGGCCCTGGAGTCGACTCAGCCTCTTACGGAAATGAGTACCAGACGCTTGTTCTGGGGTAAAGGCGGCCGTCACGTAAGGCTCACAACCCGGCTGACATCAAGGTTCGATTGTCCAGAAAAAGTGGGAGCCTTAACCTCCTACTACCCCAAGGGCCTCCTGAGGCCAGAAGTGGGATTACTTTACTATTATAATCGCCTTTATTTAACACAGCATATCTAAATTTGGTTTCAAGTAGGGTGGATATAGCTTCATTATTATTATTATTATTGTTATTATTATTATTAGGCCTAATATTATTATTGTTGTGTATCACATATGGAGCTGAAGCATGGAAATTCAACAAAAAACTTAGAACAAATGCTTATGTCGATGGAGATGGATTTCTTGAGGAGAGCAGCAAGATATTCAACATTGAACAAAAATAAAATAAAGTCATAGTGAAAAAATGAATATTAAATATACAATAGTAGATTATATAACATACAAACAATTAAATTGGATGTATGGAGAGCTTATATTCGAGAGACGATGAATCGATGGGTTCAATAGTGCCAGTAAGTTAGTTATAAGCAATTAAATACGTGTGGGCACGTCCGACGAATGCAAGAATAAAGGTTACCCAAAAGTAAACATTGGAAGGGTGTTCACCTGGAATAAAAAGGAAAGGAAGACTTTGTTAAGTTCAGGTACTGTATAGGATTATCTGGCCATCATATATAAGGGCCATGATCGCGATTAATTTGCACTGACTTCAGACAAAAATCAATCTCACTTGCAATCGTGAGACTGGCTATCGTTTCTTTTATTTGCTACCACATTGCAGCAATCCCAGAACATGTCATGACCTTCACGATACAACTGACTGTGTCACCTGTCCTCTACCTTTCAGCCGGAGTTGAAGATTAACTTCCACTCTCATTTTTCATCGCTGAATCTTTTTAGAATTGCTTATAAAAATACTGTTACATGTCGTGTAAGCGGCGTTTGAATTGCGCGGGTGAGTCGTCCCTAGCGAGTTGGTGACCCGCAGAGCCGCTTGAATTGTCTGGAACGTGTTGCCAGACGTTCCTACCAGCGTCTCCTTCCGCTTGTAGAAAGATCGGAAGCCAGAGGTTTCTGGGTTTCGAAGTTGCGCGAACTTGTTACTTGAGCTTTCCTCCCGCTTATATAAAAGAGCGGACGAGAAGACCGGAGAGTCAGTTTTTGCGATAGTCACATATTGGATGGCGAGAGGTTAATTGTGAGCATAACTGTGAGGAAGGATTGTGTCTGCAACTGTGTTATAAACTGTTAACGAAGAATAGTTGTTAAATAAAATTGTGTTTGACGATTTAGTAATAAATGTGGAGAAGAAAATAAAGTGAAAAGAAAAATTTTACATAGCAACTGTGTACTTATTTAAATCCAAATAAGTAAGAGGAAAACCCCGTGCCATCAGCGACAATACTTTTAGAATAACCCCAAATAACAATAGCACGTTTTTTAAGCTCAAATTATCGTGTTTGCAATCAAATATTGGAAGGATCATATAGAAAGAATGGAAGAAAACCGGCTTTCAAAAAGAGCTAAAGAAGATAGACCAATGGACGGGAGAAGAACAAGAGGAAGACCAGCCAAGAGATGGATAGACAGTGAATGCACATCCAATACGTCTTCCTCCGAGGAGTGATTTTGGAAATAAGCAGGATGAAAATCCTACAAATTAAGTTTAAGAAGAAGAAGAAGCAATCAATTCAACAAGTCAATGAAACACTTGCTAACTTCGCTCATGAACGAAAAGATCCGAATTCAGCCGAGTCCGCCCGCCAGATCGTTCGTGCGCCACCTACGTGAGCTCGCTCCTTCGATGCGCCAATCGGAAAAGTTCCGCCGGATATCTGGTACCCGGCCAAACAGCTATCCGTTTCATCGCTAATTTCAACACGACTAAAATATATATTGTACCAAGCTCACGGTGTTAACATCATTTTCAGAACCATCAGGTATTTATGTCCCACCCTGTACAGCTCAGTAATAACTTGCATAGTAAAGTCTACCTGAAAACAGTCTTTACACCTTTTATCTTCTACCAAAATGTTATTTCAGTTCGGAAATCGACTTTGAAATTTCCTGTGCAGAATGTGGTGTTATCCAAGAGGAAAGATGCGATAAATCCAGATGTTTTCTTCCTTAGTTCTCTGCAGATTAGAATAAATAAAATAGCACTCTACTTGATATGAGACGCCATTAAGTTTCCTCAAACTGACCTCTAATATTCAACAAAGAAAGGACATAATCGGTTTAAAAAGAACTACATTTTTTATTCAAACGACACTAAGAGTAGAATCCTTTTACGTAAGCGATAATCAATATTTTGCTTCTACTGTGTTTTTCAGCATTGTCACTTAAAAGACTTTTCTCTTTTTTACTCACGAGAGGAAAAGCTCCGGCTCTGAAAAGTTGCTACACATAAGATTGCCACAAGAAGTGGGTTACGGAAATACTTAGGTTGAAGGCTTTAAAGTTCTCCACCAGGTCGAGCCACTTGCTACATTGTCAAAGCAGGTCGTCTATTAAACATTGTTCCTTTCTTTTGAAACCATTTCAACTTCAAACTTAACTTCGGTTGGTACTCTTTTGCAAACTCTTCAAGACTCTGGTGCTATTTCACTTTCTCCGTCCATTTAATGTTTTCTTTCCTTTTTTATAACTTTTACAGATAAGTGTTTACAGGTGAACCACTATATTGATATAATCCAACAAAGGGAATTACATGGCTGCAGGGCTCCGGTCTAGAGCCTGACTTATTTTTATTATAAAATAAGAGACTCGTTTATTATTATTTACAATATCAAACTAGGAAGGGAAAAAATGGTTTGTATACTATAAGTATATACATATTAGGTTTTTTCCTTGTGTTTTCCGCGTCATGGATTCATCCCATGATAATGGCATGTGGGATCATGTCGAAACGTCGGAATCAGTGGTCATGACGCAGAATGCCGATGAAAAATGAATGTGTCATACTTATATCCCCGAAGATCTACAATATATATATATATATATATATATATATATATATTATATATATATATATATATATCATCATCATCCGGTATCATGGCAGCTGCCGCCGACTTCTGGAAACCAAACGCCATTCCTCTCTGCCCATCCATTGATCTGCCTCCATTCCTCTGATATTCAGAGCTGCTTGTACCCCTTCTATCAAAGTTTTCTTCGGTCTTCCATATTTCTATTGGGATCATTTCCATAACAATTTTGGCAAACATTGCTCTGGTAATCTTTTGACATGGCCATGCCACTGTAATCTTTTCTTTTCTATAATATATATGATTTCCGGTTTCTCTTGTACACCCATAATTTCCCTTATTTCTTTATTTCATATTGTATCCATTCTAGATTTATCAGCTGATCTTCTTAAAACATCCATTTATGTATTTAAAATGCTTTTCATTTCCCTGGCAAGAATTCACCGACTACAGCGCCATATGTTACAGTGCTGTGAATTATGGTTTGATATATTTGTAATTTTCTATTTTTTGTAATTTTTTGCTCCACCAAATGCAGTTTAAAGCATTTATTGCTTGTTTTGTTTGTGTGGCCCTATTTTTAATTTCCACTGTTATCGCCTGAATGGTCTAATTTTGTTCCTAAATAAGTGCATTCAGTACTAGGTTTTAGTTCTTCTCTATTGTGGAAATTCATATTTTCAATTTCTTCTCCTATACACAGATATTTAGTTTTCTTAATGTTTATATAAAGTCCCCATTTTCATATTCTTCTTTCAGTTTTTTAGCCATATATTCTAGGTCATCCTGGTTTGTGCTATTAAATATATATATATATATATATATATATATATATATATATATATTTAGGTGTTATAACTATAAACTATAAATAGCCGAGCGGTTAAGGTAGGAAGCCTTGGCGCATAGCTACGGGACTTGCGCTGGTTCGAGTCTCCATTGGGGAAGAAATTTGCTCATGGTATTTCGGCCAGTATGGGACCGGTGCCCACCCAGCATCGTGAGCTAATTGGGTAGCTACAATAAGTAGCGGGTC
Organism: Diploptera punctata; assembly: GCA_030220185.1. Lineage (NCBI taxonomy): Eukaryota > Metazoa > Arthropoda > Insecta > Blattodea > Blaberidae > Diploptera > Diploptera punctata. The sequence goes on along the minus strand of JASPKZ010008382.1, from coordinate 33,655 downwards.
CAGATTGAGGAACCAGCTATAACGGCTGGGGGACTCGACATGCTAACCACATGTCACCCCTACACTGGCTGTTGATCATCTACCTCTGTGATTGACACATGTGGATGTGAGGCCAGCAGCCGGCTGGTAAAAGGGCAACCGCTGAAACGTGGAAAGACCCTCAATCGGATCGGATATACAAGCGTTACTGCTATAAAGTAAATATTCTCTTTAAAAATTGCTTAACTGTTATGTTAGCCACTAGATGGCGTTGGAACGAATTCCCACTACCTCTTGTGTGAATTGAGTATACTACATATATAAGAAAAATGTATGTTTGTGTTGAAATTCTTGGGTAGCTCAGTTGGTTAGAGCGCTAAACGTACAGAGTTTAGAGACTCGGGTTCAAATCCCGACTCAAGCATTCATTTTTCTTTTCATATCATATACATATGTATACACATTTAACCTCTCTCCCTGCTACTCGGACCTTACAGGCACATGACTTCTCAGGAGAGGATTTCAAACTCAGGATCCCATACTTAGCTTTTTAATCACACGAAGACAAGGAAGCTTCCTCTGGTCGAATTATTAGCTTACAAGATGCACGTTTTATCATGACGTAATGTAATAAACTGTAATAGAATATTTACAGATTATTTTCTACAAGTTAACACAATATTTCTCTTAGAATTATTTCGTTGCTATTTCTTTTTAATTGTGGTGAAAACTCACTAAAAATTATACAAGTTGTATTTCTTAAATGAAACCATCCATAGTAATTCTGCCCGAAGGCAGGTCCTTCACTGCAATCATAGCATTTTCATGCTATGCTTGCAGCTTTACTAGGGAATTGTGTAGGTGTGGTAGCTTCCCGTTGCTTTCCACACCGGTGAAGGATGATGGTGATGATGATAATGATAAGGATGATGATGATAAGGATGATGGCCATATGATTTCGGGGACCGTTTGGGCCTTAAAGTTTTCCTATCATTTGTCTTACAGGTGAGGAAAAACCCCGGAATACAATACAATGATGTTAAATTACAGTCAAATCCACCATTTCAAAAAATAGGCAAAAGTATCATCCTCTGCTATGAATATCTTAATAAACATGTCCTTTATGAGTTGTCTCTCCATGGTATCTTTACCTTGTCGTGGTGGAGTGGCTTGCGTGCTTAAATGATCCTGAGAGCTATGTCGGCGGTAGCATTGCTGCCCATAGGGTTACCCATGCCGGAATGGATCGAAGGTGATAGGCCAGACGAAAAAAGTACCTTGGTCGAAAGAGTGACGATCTTTCACCGTAAAAATACAACCGTCATGAAATGCGGACATGGGCTCAACTGGGGTAAAATTTTCTGGAATAAATTTCTGGACCAAAGAGAGATGAGCAGGCAGGTGAATGGAGAAAACTGCTTAACAATGAATTACATGGTCTTTATAGGAAGCCAGATATAATAAGAACAGTTAATTCTTGTAGACTGCGATGGGCAGGACATTGTGCACGAATGGGGAATGAAAGACGTGTATAGAAGATTCTTGTAGGAAAACCAGAGGGAAAACGCCTAGACCAAGAATGAGGTGGAGAATAACATTAACTATGATTTGATGGAAGTAGGTTATACAGGGAATGATTGGAAAACATTGGCTTAGGATAGGGATGTATGGAGAGCTTATGTCCGCGCGGCCATGAACATGCTATGATTGCAGTGAAGGACCTGCCTTCGGGCAGAATTACTATGGATGGATATATGGGGCTTCATCTCATCTCATCCCTCTACCCGTCCCTGAGTTGGACACGAGTTGATGATTTTTTAAAATGTAAACATCAGTATTAAGTACAAAATTTCTTCAACTCTTCTAGTTACTGAAGGAATGTTGATATTCATTTAAAACAAAAACAAATAGTAAAGAAAACAACATAAATAAATTTATATTCACAAAGATCTGCTTACGAATTATGTTTAAGAACGGAAAGAAGTTGAAATCTATTAGTATCATTTGTATTTTATTGGAATTGAAGATGTAGGACATAGAGTTAGTAATGACCCGTTCTTAGAAACAAGCTGGATTCACTTTATAAGTTTGGCAGCAGTGAGGTTTCAGTATACAGAATTTATTTCATACGAACTTGAAATGAACGTAAATCCCACAATTCAATTTCATTTATTTTCAAAAGAGTTGATATTAAAAAGTAATAACAAAGATTGAGGTTAGAAAAATAAAAAAAGAACAACGCGTACTGTTGCAAAAATGTCAGATTTATATATCAATGGCTATCTAAAGTAAGCGATCGAACCGCTATCTGTGTGCAATTTCTACGTTAACATCCTCAAGTCTCGGTGTCTCACTGAAACTGGGCTCCTCAATTTCTTGTAAACAAGGGCTGAGGTAATAACTTCTACACACATATATATATATATATATATATATATATATATATATATATAAAATTTAGATCATTTGGCTCAAATAAGTTACACTGTGCAAAAAAAAGAAAAATATGTGATTCTGATAGTATTTTTTCTCCTGAATTCAAATATGATATCGAGTTTTCTCCATCACGCAAGGTTTCCGACTGACAGGAATTTATAATTTCAAACACTTTAATATTTTTTACATTCGTAACTACACAATATTCGAATATTCGAATTCACTTAGAAAGTAAGAAATGACGATGTTCTGCTATATTTCGCCTGCGGAGCATCCATCTTGATGGTCCAACAATAATCGCCCTGCATATTAGGATTCCATTTGCCTTGATATCTCTTTTCCATAACTGAGAGCATTTGAGTTAGCTCATTTGGTTTTATTTTACAATGGACAAATGGACTTAAAAACGTTTATTAAGAAAATAATTATTTAAATCCATTAATTGAAATTGAAATAAAAAAAACTGTGGGTGAAAGAGAAATTCCGAATACATATTTGAAAACACGATAAAAAAACTGCATTAAGTACAACTATTGGTACTCATGAGACAAAAATCATGTTGACCAGTGTTATTAGTATATCCATCTTCTCAACAGTGGTTTTTTGATGCTACGGCTTCTTTGGAAATTTCTGCCTAGTTCTCTTTATTTAAGATCCTACATACCTCGACTCCCAATTATTTATCCTCTCGTTTCCAGTATCTATCTTACAACCATAACTTAAACACAAGATCACAACATAGTCTCTTGCTTAATATACCGCAACATAGGACATCACATCACTCCATGTCATATACCATCTTCACTTCCCGCAACTGGAATTCTCTACCACAAGAAATAAGGGGCTGCCGGACATTGGCAACTTTTATAAGAAATCTAAATTTATATTTGCTCTAACCTCGACTTCATTATTATCCAGTGTAAGGTATATATATTAATTGGTTGTTTCTCGTATAATTTATCATATTTATATTATTATTATATTATTATTTATTATTATTATTATTATTATTATTATTATTATCATAAGTATTATTGTTGTTATTGTCATCGTGTAAAATGTTGTTTGTGCATGAAACTTCCATTGCAACATTTAATATGTTTTTAATACTTTATAATTAGTATAGTGTATATCCAGTAAAACCTGTCTTAGCCGGAACCTTTATAAGAAGGAAACATAATAATAAGAATAATATAATAATAATAATAATAATAATAATACTTTATTTATTCTGGCAGAGTTAAGGCCATATGGCCCTCTCTTTCACTCAACCAGCACAAATACAAATAAATATTTGACAAATATAGATATACACTATACTAATTATAAACAGTTAAAGATACATTAAATGTAGCAATGTAAATGTCATGTACAAACAACATTTTATAGGGTAACAGCAATAATTATACGATAATAATAATAATAATAATAATAATAATAATAATAATAATAATAATAATAATAATAAGGTGCCCAAGCTGTGCAAAACATTTCTTCCACTTACTTGTGTTTTGCACTCTTTTAACTTTACTATCTAACCTCTCTTGGTTAACTCTTGTTTTTTCGACCCCGACGCTATTAGGGCATTCGAGGGCTAGGGAGTCCTTCCTTTCTTCCATTTCTTCTTTCCTTTATTTTCTTTTCTTCTCCAGAAAAGCCTGACCAGAGGCTATAAGATGGCAGCCCCATCACTGGTCTTGCCTTTCTTTGGCCAGCAACCAATCGAAGGGACTACTATTATGCTTTCAAGTCTTATATGAGAATTTCCCATAAGGGAAAATTTTCTATAGGATCGTAACAGGCCTCAGCCTAATACTCGGAAGGAAGAAGAAGAAGATAATAATAATAATATAAATATGATACATTATACGAGAAACACCAATTAATATATATACCTTACACTGGATAATAATGAAGTCGAGGTTAGAGCAAATATAAATTTAGATTTCTTTTAAAAGATGCAAATGTCCGGCAGCCCCTTATTTCTTGTGGTAGGGAATTCCAGTTGCGAGAAGTGGAGATGGTATATGACATGGAGTGATGTGATGTCCTATGTTGCGGTATATTAAGCAAGAGACTATGTTGTGATCTTGTGTTTAAGTTATGGTTTGAGGATAGATACTGGAAACGGGATGATAAATAATTGGGAATCGAGGTATGTAGGATCTTAAATAGGAGAATTAGACAGTGCGATTTTCTTCTCTCTTTTAGATGTAGCCATGACAAACCTGGAGAGACGGAAAAAAAAATGTGCAGAACGAAACGATTTTATATGCAAAACCGTCCTGTATAAGCCGGAAACCTTCATAACGCACAAAAGGAATTGTTTTTAAAGTACCAATAGTTAATTTTTACCTCAGTAAGACGGAAAATCGGGTGATGTGAAACGATTATGAAAAATTTCTGAAAATCGAGCGATCAACAGTGCTGTATGAGTGGTCTGTTGGTATCCGTGCCAAGGGAGTGTCCATTTCAGGCCCGATCATTCAGGAACAGGCATTAGAAGTTGCAAAATATTTAGGAAACGCAAGTTTTAAAGCCTCCAATGGCTGGCTAGAAATTTTTAAAACCTGTCATAACATAGTTTTCAGAGGCCAATGACATTTACCTGCAGACAGTGTCAGTATAGAAGAACAAAGTACAGGCTTTGATTGAGGGATACGAACCTACAAACATTTACAATGGGAATGAGACAGGTATTTTCTTCAGAGTTTTGCCTATTTATACCTTAGCTGTGCGTGGTGACAAATGCGTTGGAGGGAAAATGTCCCAGGAACGTTTAACAATTTGTTTGTGCTAATATGGAAGGCACATTTGAAGTCAACATGTCCAAGGGTAATCATAAATTTACTTTTTACTCGTATTCACTATATTTGTGGTGCAGATACTGTAGTAGTACTCTAAATAATTTGCTTGTAATTTGGGAACCCTTTATAAGAAGGAAAACTGCCAAGACGGAAATATATTTAACCTTTTCACTGCTGAGATATTTCCAGCCTTTAAAACCCTCCTTGCTCAATGCAGGGAGAAATATGGAAAAAGTTTATTTAGGTTCCTAAGAGATGGCAGTATATGCCTGCTTAGTTTGAAAGCAATGCAATACGTATTATATAACTAGCAGGCGTTTGGAGTTGAGAATGGATATACACACCCATAGCACTGCAAGCATTTTCTTTGCCAACGGATATACCCGTTCGTAGCAGTGTAAAGGTCAAGGAACCGTCATGTTCCTTCATAGACAGGTTTTACTGCCTAATCTATATTGTCAAATATGTACTAGTAATTTGTGCTGGTTGAGTGGAAGAGAAGGCCTTATGGCCTTAAGTCTCCCAGAATAAATAAAACATTATTATTATATTATTAAAATAATTAAATGCCGGGTCTTTGACATGTACATTTTTTAATCGCTGAAATTTGAATATAAAATGTTTGGATTGAATTCGAAACCTCTGAACTGAGACCTAATGAGGAGATATATCATACTGTAACTATATGATTGGCTCCTTTGGTAATACTTTATTTAACGAAAATATTTTAAAAAATTCAAGACATAAGTAAGCAATTCATTAGGCATATAAGGACCGACAATTTTTTACTAAGAGACATCTTAATTCATTCTTGAGGTTTTGTTGCGTGCCATAAACCCATGAATCTGGTACTGTCAGGTTTATTTCCCTTTCGAATATAATAACGCTCAGGGTTTTTAGGAACTCAAAAGAACTCCATCGACTCCGAGCAGGTTTAGACCCCCACCACATGTAATGTCATATCGAATTTCATTTTTTTTTCTATATTCCATACCCAATGCCACCTACTGAACTTATGCGTAAACTTCAGGTAAGACGGTAGGCCAAAATTTGAAAACAAAATTATTTTTTTTCAGAATTAAATAGTCTATTCTTTTCTGAACATTTCTGTATATTATTTTTTTTCTTAACGCCAATTACGAGTATAAGTGTGTTAATTTTTTTAACTTGACAGCTGTCAAACTGTAATATAATTATACGGTAGGCCAAAATTTGTAAAAACATAATTTTGGTTTTTTAATAATTAAATAGTCTATTCTTTTCTGAATATTTCTGTATATTATTTCCTGCATCAACGAGTTTCGAGGTCTTCCTCTCCTCCTTCTTCCAGGTGAACACCATTCCAATGTTTTCCTGGGCAATCTTTCTTCTTGCATTCGTCGCACGTGTCCATACCAATTAAATTGCTTATACTGTATATAATATACTATTGAATAACCAATATTCATTTTTTTTTTCTTATGACAGTATTTCTTATTTTGTCTAATTTTGAACATCTTGCTGCTCTCAACAAGAAATCCATTCCCATCGACATAAGTTTTTATTCCAAGTTTTTGTTGATTTTCTGTAGTTTGGAAGAAATATATGTTTGAAGTCTGTTCCATATTTTCGAATAGCTCTATATATTAATCTTGTGTTACCACACTTCGATTATTGTGACATTATATATAATGATCTAAACCATGACTTGTCGCAAAGACTGCAGCGTGTTCATAATGCTTGCGTTCGATTCATTTTCAATATCCGCCGTTATGACCATATTTCCGAACACTTTAATAACCTCTCTTGGCTCCGTCTTACTGACAGACGTAAATTGCACTCTCTTTCACTACTTTTCAAGCTTCTGAATTCCTACATCCCTACTTACCTGGCGTCCAGATTTGAGAAGTTATCCTCTTACCAGAATATTGACACTAGGTCACAAGATAACAGTCTGCTAACAATTCATCTTCATAGCACTTCCTCTTATTCTACTTCCTTCACAGTAGCTTCTGCCCGCTACTGTAATTTCCTTCCTCAAGATATCAGGGGTTGCCGCACACTTGGCACCTTTAAGTCACGTTTATACAGTTACCTGTTGTCTAATAATTAATGTTTCTTTATTTATTTAAATTTATACTATGTCATTAATACTTTTTTCTCGTTTTTTATACCTTTGTACATATTATATATTTAATTCGTTAAATTTAGAGTAAATCAAAATAGATTATAAATATTGATTGTAGTGTATTGTTTTTATATGTAATTGTTTATGTAGTTGTAAGACTTTTTTTTTGTATTTTGTATTTTTTTTAAAAGCCTGGTTGAGTGGCAGACAAGGCCTTAAGGCCTTAACTCTGCCAGGTAAAATAAAGCTATTTATTTATATTTTATTTATTTATTTTTGTCTTAAAAGTGCGATTAACTCTAGTGTATAAAAGAATGGAGATGTTTCAGTAAAAATAATGCCTTGAGGTCCTGATTCAGTATTTCCTGTGTCGTACTTCGTGTATTTGAATTTAATCAAAATATAGTTATCAAGGTTCGAAATGACTTACATTTTATAAGAGTTGAATTTTATGAATATTGCATGTAGTGTCATAACTTGTTTTTGTATTGAAGAAAACACGTTTTAAAAACACGTTGACTCCGCGCCTCCTCCTCCCCTCTCCACTCCACGCCGGAGGGTAACAGTTTTCGCCAGCAATATTAGGACGCCTCCATTTACTTTTCCTTTTTTCCAGCACATTTCTTCACCCCCTCCCCCCCATTCCATTTAGTATTCATGGAATTTTTGAAAAGGTGTTTGATTTGGATATCTCATTAGAGTATTCGGAGAGATGCGACGCATCTGTTGTTATGTGCCATTGCTAGAACCAACCACCCCACACCGCCTCCCTGCATTCAAGTCTTCATTGATTTCATTACAACCAAAGAAATGTGGTTTTTCACTACTAACTGGTGACGAAACTTATCTCTACATTAAAAGCCTCAAAATATTCTATGCAAGTTCTCCGTTCCCCTTCTTGTAAAGATCTTTCTATTGCACGTACTCTCCCAGATTCAGCCAATCTTAAAAAAAAAATTGAACATTTCATAAATGTTAATAAATAGAATCTTCTTGGTTATAATAAAAATGTATTACACATCTAATATATAAAAATGTACTTAGGAAAATTTTTGGACCAAAGAGAGATGAACAAACAGGTGAATGGAGAAGACTACATAACAATGAACTACATGGTCTTTATAATAATAATAATAATAATAATAATAAATAAAAATAATAATAATAATAATATAATAATAATAATAATAATAATAATAATAGCATTATTTTACCTGGCAGAGTTAAGGCCTTAATGCCTTGTCTACCACTCAACCAGATTTTAAAAAATATATAAAATAATAGTCTTACATTAATTACAATATATATATATATATATATATATATATATATATATATATACGATTACAAGTTATGAATACAATACAATTAATATTTATAATGTATTTTGATTTACTCTAAATTTAACGAATTAAATATATAATATGTACAAGATATATAAAAACCGAGGAAAAGATTATTAATGACATAGTATAAAATTAAATAAATAGAGAAAAATTAATTATTAGACAACAGGTAACTGTATAAGCGTGACTTAAAGGTACCAAAGGAAGCCACATATAATAAGAACAGTTAAATCTCGTAGATTGCGATGGGCAGGACATGTTGCACGTATGGGGAATGAAAGACTTGCATGGAAACTTTTTGTAGGAAAGCCAGAAGGAAAACGCCCAGTTGGTAGAACAAGAATGAGATGGGAGAATAACATTAACTATGATTTGAGGGAAATAGATTATACAGGGAATAATTGGAAAACATTAGCTCAGGATAGGGACGTATGGAGAGTTTATGTCCGCGAGGGCATGAACCTACGGGTTCGATAGTGCCAGTGAGTAAGTAAGTATACGGGAATATATATGTTATTCGACTAGCCTTACTTTTAATAATTTTTGTCTCGTAATGGTGTATTTTATGATTGTGAAGACAGAGATATGTAGAGGCAAACATTTGAGAACATTCGATCAATACGTGCCAGAATGTTAAAGAAAATAATTGGAAAACTGTCTTGGCGGGAGTAGAAGCAACTTTGTAGCAAGAATTTACGACCTACATGATTAAAATATACGTAAGTACAATTTAGAAAATGTGGCCATAATAAGAAAATAACAAAACCTGTTTCGCTATAAAACTTTCATAACACTTGACTTACGTTCTACAAGAGTGTTAGAGTTAGTTCAGTTGTTCGTACATTCGAAATATATAAACCGCGAAATATTTCAAATACACAGAGCTCACTTTATTATTCGCAACGTCACAGCTTTATGAAAATAAAGTGACTTTCACAAAATTGAAGCTTACATCTCTCACTCACACGCACTAACTAACTCACTGGCACTATCGAACCCGTAGGTTCATGGCCAAACGGACATAAGCCCTCCATATATCCCTATGCTGAGCCAATGTTTTCCAATCATTCCCTGTATAATCTACTTCCCTCAAATCATAGTTATTGTCATTCTCCCACCTCATTCTTGATCTACCAACTGGGCGTTTTCCCTCTGGTTTTCCTACAAGAATCTTCCATGCACGTCTTTCATTCCTCATTCGTGCAACATGTCCTGCCCATCGCAGTCTACGAGACTTATCTGTTCTCATTATATCTGGCTTCCTATAAAGACCATGTAATTCACTGCTATGCAGTCTTCTCCATTCACCTGTATGTTCATCTCTCTTTGGTCCAAAAATTTTCCTAAGAACTTTATTCTCAAATACTTGTAATCTCCTTTCCTCCCTTAAAGTAAGAGTCCATGTTTCGCACCCATATAATATAACTGGTAGAATAATAGTTTTATATATTTTCAGTTTAACGTTTTTTGAAAGGAGTTGGGAAATCAAGAGTCTCTGTAATGCATAACATGCATTTCCAGAATTGAGCCTATGTTTAATTTCTTTGTGCATCTCATTCCTATTTGTGATTATTGTTCATAGGTATTTGAATTCAGCCACCTCCTCAAAATTTCCCTCATTTGTCATTAGCTGTCCATTTCCGTTATATAATGTATTTTTATGTGTGACCATATATTTATTTTTATTGATATTTACTTCCAGTCCCAATTTCTTAGTGTTACTCAGTAGTGTGTGCATGTTGTCCTTTAGTATCTCCTCGCTATCGGCCAATAGTACTACATCATCAGCATAAACTAACAGCTTATTAATACTATTGAGTTGTAAGCCTTCTTCATCCTCTAAACATTTGATGGCATGCTCTAGTACAAAATTAAATAGTAACGAGATAGTGCATCTCCTTGCTTACTCACACACACACACACACACCATGTATATTTTTAAGTGTGTTTTACCGCATAAATATCCAAGATCAATTAAAATCATAAATTAATATTACTGTGTCCACCGCTGTGGTCTCGAGGTAGCGTGCTGTCTTGTCACGCAGCAGGCCCGGGTTCGATCCCCAGTCGGGACAGTTTTTCTGGGTGAGGTTTTTATCTGGGTTTTTCCTCACCTGTAAGACACATGTAAGGAAAACTTTAAGGTCCAAAAGGTCCCGAAATAATATGGCCATCGCAATCATCATCATTCATATTCATCTTAGGTTAAGCTTAGAATCGGCCGCGGTGGACTAGAGGTTATGCTCCTTGCCTCTGGTCCCGAGGGTCGCAGGTTCAACCCTGCCGGGGTCGATGGATTTTTTTGGGATGGAAAAATCCAAGGAGCAAATCCTCCGGGAGAGGCTTTAAGCTGTGCGTCCCGAGTCTCCCGTAAAAGATCCTTAAGCCTGAATGAAAAGGCCTCTAAGCAAAATTTACCGAATTTTCCCGTTCTAGTACTACCTTGGTTTCCTAGATGCCAGTATGAGGCGGAACGGTGACCACGTACCACTTAAAAGTGACATCTGTACGAAAACAAGTGTAACTAAATTAGTATGGTTCAAATTCCTCCCAGTAGGGGCAGAGCGCCTAAATCTCTGTGAAGGGAAACATGGGCTTACAAGATACAAGAAGATTAAGCTTAGGATTAGGGACTCTGCTGGCGCACCTTTATCATCATCATCATCATCATCACCATCATATCATCGGGGCAACGTAACCCCGCCTTCCAGGCGCCCAAACCTCAGAAGTTGGTTACAAGTATGCCATGCCAGCAGAGAACACCAGGAATGTTGAAAGACAACCTGGGGCATTTGCAAAAAAATATTACTGTTTCGCTCTAATATTGGTTTTATTTTATAATTCTCCTTTTGTGTAATTGAAGAAGCTTTGATAATACGATGCGAGGTTGGAAGTGGCTTTTACAAAATCGAGGAAAATGTTTATAAACCGAGCGATAGCTCGGTCTTTAATTTCCGAGATTCTCTAAAACACTTCACAAACGTGCGTTGTATATTATTTTGCGCGATGGTGTTTTCAAAATAATAAATAATAGTAAAACAACAACATCTTTGCTGGAAATATTTGCGTTCATTATAAACAACTGACTAACGTTAACAGTCTGGGCAATGGCTATTAATTGAAAGTACAGGAGGCCCTGAAACAATATTAGTGATAAAATGGCGGCAAGTACGTATTTATTGTTTTATATTGTCTCACAGGTGAGGAAAAAAACCGAAAAAACCTCCGCAGGAGCCTGTCCTGACCTTTTAAATATCCATTTACTCCGGCCGGGTTTCAATCCACGAATCTAGGATCCAGAGGCGAGCATGGTAAACAGTATTATATCCAAGATCACTCTACTGTGACTGCACCAGGACTGACAGAGATATAGGCCTATCTGTATACTCTTTAAGTAAATGGATATATGTCTAATTTGATGCCAGAATAAATAAAGTATTATTATTATTATTATTATTATTATTATTATTATTATTATTTTATTATTATTATTATTATTATTATTATTATTATTATTATTATTATTATTATTATTATTATTATTATTATATTATTATTATATTATTATTATTATTATTATTATTATTATTATATTATTATTATTATTATTATTATTATTATTATTATTCTTATTATTATTATTATTATAGTTAAGAGGATAGATCGATGGAACAGGCAGAATAGGAATCTCGTACTCTCAGGCATTCACTGCCCAGTAAATTATTCCTTTGTTATCCCGGATTAAGTCTTTCAGTTTCATGGTAAATCAATACTGAAGTCGCCACTTCATTTTTTTACTAACAAAGTAGAAACACGTCTTTCCTCTCAAATATTAAACAGGCAAATGTTATTTATTTTCTAACTGACGTCATTATTTCTCACGTCGGCTCAACAAATTTCCGTAAATTTGAACACGGCTCTAAATTATTCCAGAATATATAACTGGAAACGATAACGAATTGGTCACACTATACACTGAGAAAGTTTAAGGGAGTATTTATGTGTTGTGGAGATGGATCAACAGATACAATATATACACTGTTATTTGCGGATGACCAGATAATAATTGCTCAAGAATATGAAGACATGGAGTTTATGTTCAGAAAATTATTGGACGAATACGATAACTGAGGTTTGAAAATAAATTTAGGAAAAACATTTTATATGGGATGTGGAGCCGAAACCGAAGATTTGATATTAGAAGATGAAAAGGGGTATATTAGAGGATGTGAAGAATTTTAGTATCTGGGGGTAAAATTAGATAAAGAAGATAAACAAGAAAGTGATATTCAGCACAGAATAAATAAAGGTAGACCAATAACAGCAATGATGAATGGAGTCTTATGGAACAGACACATAACCAGAAAAAATAAGTTACAAATATATAATTCAATAGTGAGAAGTACTGTCACATATGGAGCTGAAGTGTGGAAATTCAACAAAAACTTAGAACAAAAACTTATGTCGATGGAAATGCATTTCTTGAGGAGAGCAGCAAGATGTTCAAAATAAGACAAAATAAGAAATACTGTTATAAGAGAAAAAAATGAATATTGGTTATTCAACGGTATAAGCAATTAAATTGGTATGGACACGTACGACGAATGCAAGAAGAAAGATTACCCAGGAAAACATTGGAATGGTGTCCACCTGGAAGAAGGAGGAGAGGAAGACCTCGAAACTCGTGGATGCAGGAAATAAGAACTGGAATGAGAGCAAGAGGACTGGAGGACATGGAATAGATGGAGAGAGAGTGGAAAAGAGAATTAAAACTTTAGGCACAGAAAGATGTGTAAACATTAAAATTCTGTATATAAATAAATGTATGTGTTGAATGGAACATTGTGCTGTAACGTAATTGTCTAGGAAATCTAAGCGTAAAACATGTGTAAGTTAATAATGTACTTACGATTTTAGATTTCATGGTTATTTCTCCTGAAGGAATAAATGCAGGTACACTTACCCAAAAAAATTATTGGTCGGTGGAATATTTGAAGTCCCAGATAAACGACACTGAGCAGAAGCTTAGGGCCCAACGGTCCCCGAAAATCATCCGGCCATCATTATCATCAATATCCTTCACCGGTGTGGAAAGCAACGAGAAGCTACCACAACTATAATTCCCTAGAAAAACTGGAAAGCATAGCATGAAAATTCTATGATTGCAGTGAAAGACCTGCCTTGGGGCAGAATTACTAAGGATGCATAGATATTATATGGGTATGAAACATGGACTCTTACTTTAAGGGAGGAAAGAAGATTACAAGTATTTGAGAATAAAGTTCTTAGGAAAATGTTTGACCAAAGAGAGATGAACAGACAGATGAATGGAGAAGACTACATAACAGTTAACTACATGGTCTCTAAAGGAAGCCAGATATAATAAGAACAGTTAAGTCTCGTAGACTGCGATGGGCAGGACATGTGGCACGGATTTGGAATGAAAGACGTTCATGGAAGGTTCTTGTAGGAAAACCAGAAGGAAAACGCCCAGTTGGTAGACCAAGAATGAGGTAGGAGAATAACATTAACTATGATTTGAGGGAAATAGATTATAGAGGGAATTTTTGGAAAACATTAGCTCAGGATAGGGAAGTATGGAGAGCTTATGTCCGTGAGGCCATGAACCAGCCAAGGAAGTATGTGGGTCAGGTGAAAGTTGCTAACTTATTACCTTAGGAGTTTAATTCTGTTTATATTTCTTAGTTTATGTAGTTTACAAATCGGCCCCCGGTGGTCTAGTAGTTATGCTCCTTGCCTCTGGTCCCGAGGGTCGCCAAACTCGGCCGGGGTCGATGGATTTTTTTAGGATGGAAAAATCAAGGAGAAAGTCCTCCGGGAGGGACTTTAAACTGTGGGTCCCCGAGTCTGAAGATTTTCAGGCTCGTAAAAAATCCTTAAGCCTGAATAAAAAGGCCTCTAAGCAAAATTTACCGAATTTTCCCGTCCTAGTACTACCTTGGTTTCCTAGATTCAGTATGAGGCGGAACGCTGACCACGGACCACTCAAAATGACATCTATACGAAAACAAGTGTAACTAAATTAGTATGGTTCAAATTCTTCCGTGTAGGGGGAGAGCGCCTAAATCTCTGTTAACGGAAACATGGGCTTACTTACTTACTTACTCACTGGCACTATTGAACCCGTAGGTTCATGGCCGCGCGGACATAAGCTCTCCATACATCCCTATCCTGAGCTAATGCTTTCCAATCATTCCCTGTATAATCTACTTCCCTCAAATCATAGTTAATGTTGTTCTCCCACCTCATTCTTGGTCTACCAACTGGGCGTTTTCCCTCAGGCCTTTCCTACAAGAAGCTTCCATGCCCGTCTTTCATTCCCCATACGTGCAACATGTCCTGCCCATCGCAGTCTACGAGACTTAACTGTTCTTATTATATCTGGCTTCCTATAAAGACCATGTAGTTCATTGTTATTTAGTCTTCTCCATTCACCTGTCTGTTCATCTCTTTTTCGTCCAAAAATTTTCCTAAGTACATTATTCTCAAATACTTGTAATCTCATTTCCTCCCTTAAAGTAAGAGTCCATGTTTCGCATCCATATAATATAACTGGTAGAATAATAGTTTTATATATTTTCAGTTTAACGTTTTTTGAAAGGAGTTGGGAAGTCAAGAGTCTCTGCAATGCATAATAGCACGCATTTCCAGAATTGAGCCTATGTTTAATTTCTTTGTGCATCTCATTCCTATTTGTGATTATTGTTCCTAGGTATTTGAATTAAGCCACTAACATGGGCTTACAAGAAGAACCTTTGAAAACAAATCATAAAGATGTCAAGAGAATGGACAACTAAATCTCAGCCTGTAATGCACCAAGTGAACCATCAGTCTTAGAGCATACGTCATGGAGAAAACAGCAGTTAATTGCTTTGCACACCGCATCAAAGTACGACTTATGCATTATTTCCGTTCTCGCTGAATAATACAGAGCCCCTAAGTGGAAAGTGCTGCACTGCATCAAATCTGTCCTCTATTTTATCTTCTTCATTCTGCCTCATGTACGTCAATTTCTTCACAGCTTCCAGTAAATCTTCAGCGAAGAGTGTATCTTTTCACACATCCTGAATTAGTCAAGTTGGCCTCAATCATTATTTTTAGTTCAAGTATATTATTTTCAATGTATGGAATGTAATATTTCCTATGAAGGAGAGAAAGATGTAAGAAAATACTTTTTTTTTACTTTATGGCTGCTAAATTCGTTATATAATGGAAATGGACAGCTAATGACAAATAAGGGAAATTTTGAGGAAGTGGCTGAATTCAAATACCTAGGAACAATAATCACAAATAGGAATGAGATGCACAAAAAAATTAAACATAGGCTCAATTCTGGAAATGCGTGCTATTATGCATTGCAGAGACTCTTGATGTCCCAACTCCTTTCAAAAAAAGTTAAGCTGAAAACATTATAAAACTATTATTCTACCAGTTATATTATATGGGTGCGAAACATGGACTCTTACTTTAAGGGAGGAAAGGAGATTACAAGTATTTGAGAATAAAGTTCTTAGGAAAATTTTTGGACCAAAGAGAGATGAACAAACAGGTGAATGGAGAAGACTACATAACAATGGACTACATGGTCTTTATAGGAAGCCAGATATAATAAGAACAGTTAAGTCTCATAGACTGCAATGGGGAGGACATGTTGCGCGTATGGGGAATGAAAGACGTGCATGGAAACTTCTTGTAGGAAAGCCAGAAGGAAAACGCCCAGTTGGTAGACCAACGATGAGGTGGGAGAACAACATTAACTATGATTTGAGGGAAGTAGATTATACAGGGAGTGATTGGAAAGCATTAGCTCAGGATAGGCATGTACGGAGAGCTTATGTCCGCGCGGCCATGAACCTACGGGTTCGTTAGTGCCAGTGAGTAAGTAAGTAAGTAAGTATGGCTGCTAAATTCGATTCTAAAATCACATCTGGTACTAAAACAGTCCAGGATAAAATTTTACAAAACTCTTGCACTACTAACTTTCTTCTACGGACGTGAGATTTGGGTACTAAAACAAAAATTAATGAACACGATAAGAGCTGCTGAAATGATATACTGCAACATATATATATATATATATATATAATATATATATACTAGAAGTCCCGGCCACGCGTTGCTGTGGCTAAGGTATACGTTAAAAATTGAAATTTAGTTGCTGTCTTTCAGCCAGATTACTTAAAACTAATACTTACACACGAAATTCGTAATATTGAAAATAAAATAAACGCTGAACACACTTAAATTATGAAATAATCAAAATTTGTAATTCAATTGAAATTCGCGGTTGCAACAAAAAGCACAGCCATCTGGATCTCTCTTTGTTAAATAATAAACCAATTACCTTACCAAATTACCTTATACCGCCATCTGTTAGAATCGTATGGAAGTCACAGATAATTATAACTCTTTGTTAAATAATAAACAAATAATTTGCAATAAAAAAATAATGCGACTATAAATTTTGTTATAAACTACCCTAAGTCTCAAGTTGGATCAAACTGCACACAGTGTGCAAAATTTTTATTAAAATCGGTTCTTTAGTTTAGGATTCCATCGCGGACAAACAACGTGACACGAAATGTTTATATAGCCTATTAATATATATATATATATATATATATGCGAATATGAAAGGTTTCTTGGGTTTTTCCGCGTCTTGGATTCAAGTTCGGCCTCTGGCCAGTGATTCCGACGTTTCGGCATGATCCCACATACCATTATCAAGGAATGATAAGCTCAAGTCACAGGTTTAGGTCTTATATAATAAAATACTTAGAGTTTTCGCTGTGGTCCGTTTCCGAAGACATACGTTTCTCTCTTCAAATTTAATTGATTTTTCAATGAGAAGTGTTAAATTAATAATAACAACCTCAAAATATTAATAACCTGATATTCTATGTTTTTGTATTGTTGTGTATTCAATTTGTTTTTATTTGTTCTGTTTTTTCTCTCCGCTAATTTCAATAATGGATTTTATTATAATTAAATGATTATGAAATTATTATAATTAAAACTTTAACAGTTTTATTTTATTTAATCACTAAACGTAATGAAAAATGAGTCCTGATATTGTAATTTCATTATAACATGACATTTAACTCTGTTTTCTAGTGATTTGTAATATTTTTAATCATAGAGTTTTCATAAAGCTGAATAAAGTATATGTAAGTCTACTTCTTGTTGTTGTTCTTCTTCTTCCTTTCATGTGATAGACCTAGTGGTCTGTTATGGCCTCAATCCAACGCTTGAAGGGTCTGCCCAAAGATCTCTTGCCTGGTGACTGTAATTTAAGATTTGACGTGGTATTCTTGTTCTGCTCATTCATCGTACGTGAGATTTCCAGTTGTTTCTGTATTTTTGTACATATTCCATGACTGATTCTGTGTGTAATTCTTTGAGAATCTCAGAATTCCTTTTACGGTCTGTCCCTTTGACATCTTCTTTGAGACTTTTTAGGAAGGTAAGTCCTCACAACAGGTTACTGGCCTGAAGTGAGCAAGTCCAGTGGTGGGGTTGTCACCTTAGGCCTCTGGACAGGTGCGATTATGATACAGCATTTACTCTGTATCTTGATGGAACGGTGACTCAGTCCCCAGAGCCCCGTTTGTTTTAGACGGGTTGCACCACGAGCAGGTTGGGTTGGGATTTAGATAGGAGAGGTTATATAGAATGGACTGTACTATCTTTTGCAACCCATTCAATAACTCAAATATTTGGTTATTTAAGATTTGTTTTGCTAGTTACCTGCTATTTAGACTAGGATAGATGTTTGTACACAGATATCAATGACAATAATATGATATAGCGATTAAGTTAGCGTCCGTAGCCGTGGCGTAGTCGGTAGAGTCCCTACCTTCCACTCCGGCGATCCGGGTTCGATTCCCGGCGGTAGGGGATTTGTAATCTCCTCTTAACTATATCTGGCTTCCTATAAAGACCACGTAGTTCATTGTTATGTAATCTTCTCCATTCACCTGTCTGTTCATCTCTCTTTGGTTCAACAATTTTCCTAAGAACTTCCGATTCCGATTGAGGGTGTTTCCACTTTTCAGCGGTTGCCCTTTTACCAGCGGGCTGCTGGCCCTTCACATCCACATGTGTCAATCACAGAGGTAGATGATCAACAGCCAGTGTAGGGGTGACATGTGGTTAGCATGTCGAGTCCCCCAGCCGTTATAGCTGGTTCCTCAACCTGGAGCCGCTACTTATTGTAGCTACCCAATTGCCTCACGATGCTGGGTGGGCACCGGTCCCATACTGGCCGAAATACCATGAGAAAATTTCTTCCCCCATGGAGACTCGAACCAGCGCAAGTCCCGTAGCTCTGCGCCAAGGCTTCCTACCTTAACCGCTCGGCTACGGCTAAGAACTTTATTCTCAAATACTCGTAATCTCCTTTCCTACCTTAAAGTAAGAGTCTATGTTTCTCACCCATATAATATAACTGGTAGAATAATAGTTTTATAAAAAATAATAAATATTAAAAATAAATAAAACATAATGTTTAATAAATCGTTACACAGACATTCAAACAAGACTTGTTGATAAAGCAAGTAGAGGACCACGATAAATGTTTAAAAAATAGTTGAATTTATACATAAAGTCATCGTCTGAAATTCGAGTAAATACCTTAGGTTTCAAATCCAATTATATTTTATGTTTAAACGTATATTCTTATTTGTAAAGCAGAATTACAGTTGTCATAACTCTGATATGTAGTTAGGGATTTTTTAGGAAGTCACTCGCTCTCATGGAAATGAGGGATATTTGATACAATTCTCCGATAAATTGAAAATCGGAACAACTCTGTTATTTCCACTACACGTGTGTGTAAAAAAAGAGAGATCAGATTTACAGGATCGTTTCATATTTTGTCCTTTTATCTTCATAACGAATGGAACTCAATGACGTTCGTTGAAATAAATCCTTTTTATTGTTCTCAGAGCTCAATTGCAGTTCTTTGCTTACAACTGTGGGATTAACTTACCAGGTAATAGAGTTATCTCAAAGACAAATATTCAGATAGAAAAAATCGCTTATAAATGTTAAAGTCTCGTACTTTTTCACAGTTACTGTTGCTCTACACTACATCTCACGTCATCTGTTTTGAATCGAGGCTAATCCCTATTCCAGGGACATGGAATTTATCCACTGTTACGGACTAATATTATAATGATATTGTGAAAAGAAAAATTAATGCCTGAACCAGGAATCGAACCGTGGACCTCCCTTTCTCCGTAGGAGTGTGCATCTAGGCCCAGCCGTCCACCCCTTGGGATACCTCGGTCGTCATGACCATACTCCCAAGTCCTAGTTCTAGTCCTCCCTATCCTATGTTCGCGTCCACGTTCAAGTTCACGGTCCTTACACCAACACCCCAGGGAGAGAGTGTAGGAGTTTGCAGTTCTGGGAATTGCTGAGCTACATAGTACATCAGGTCGCTCAATCCTGACGACCCCACAGTTGGTCCACGGGCTCCATGAGCCTAGCCGGGAGGACTGCTGTCGCAGATCCACCGACCATTCCCCTGTTCTGCCTCCAGGGACGTGTCCTGCAGCCGTTGTGAGACCGGCTAGGGCTACAAGCCCAACAGCCCACTATACCATCCTAGAATTGGTACAAACACTAACAATTCTTTCCACATATACAAATCTATATTTGAAGAGAAAAATTATACGCTCAGATCGGGACTTGAACCCGGGACCCTTGGTTCTCTAGACCAAGTGCTCTACCAACTGAGCTACCTGAGCAAGTACCGATCTAAACGCAAATCTTTCTCTATATACATTGTAATTCCCGTCCACCAAATGCTATGAAGCCATGCTTCTATCTTGCAATTGGCGGCTCCTTTTATTAAGAAGACATATTTGGGAATCATACATTACAGCCAGTACGGCTTTTTCCATGTTTTTATTATTGATTTCGTACATCTCAATGATGGATAAATCATATTTGAAGAGAAAAATTATACGCTCAGACCGGGACTTGAACCCGGGACCCTTGGTTCTCTAGACCAAGTGCTCTACCAACTGAGCTACCTGAGCAAGTACCGATCTAAACGCAAATCTTTCTCTATATACATTGTAATTCCCGTCCACCAAATGCTATGAAGCCATGATTCTATCTTGCAATTGGCGGCCCCTTTTATTAAGAAGACATATTTGGGAATCATACATTACAGCCAGTACGGCTTTTTCCATGTTTTTATTATTGATTTCGTACATCTCTATGATGGATAAATCATATTTGAAGAGAAAAAATTATAACGCTCAGACCGGGACTTGAACCCGGGACCCTTGGTTCTCTAGACCAAGTGCTCTACCAACTGAGCTACCTGAGCAAGTACCGATCTAAACGCAAATCTTTCTCTATATACATTGTAATTCCCGTCCACCAAATGCTATGAAGCCATGATTCTATCTTGCAATTGGCGGCTCCTTTTATTAAGAAGACATATTTGGGAATCATACATTACAGCCAGTACGGCTTTTTCCATGTTTTTATTATTGATTTCGTACATCTCTATGATGGATAAATCATATTTGAAGAGAAAAATTATACGCTCAGACCGGGACTTGAACCCGGGACCCTTGGTTCTCTAGACCAAGTGCTCTACCAACTGAGCTACCTGAGCAAGTACCGATCTAAACGCAAATCTTTCTCTATATACATTGTAATTCCCGTCCACCAAATGCTATGAAGCCATGATTCTATCTTGCAATTGGCGGCTCCTTTTATTAAGAAGACATATTTGGGAATCATACATTACAGCCAGTACGGCTTTTTCCATGTTTTTATTATTGATTTCGTACATCTCAATGATGGATAAATCATATTTGAAGAGAAAAATTATACGCTCAGACCGGGACTTGAACCCGGGACCCTTGGTTCTCTAGACCAAGTGCTCTACCAACTGAGCTACCTGAGCAAGTACCGATCTAAACGCAAATCCCTCTCTACATACATTGTAATTCCCGTCCACCAAATGCTATGAAGCCATGCTTCTATCTTGCAATTGGCGGCTCCTTTTATTAAGAAGACATATTTGGGAATCATACATTACAGCCAGTACGGCTTTTTCCATGTTTTTATTATTGATTTCGTACATCTCAATGATGGATAAATCATATTTGAAGAGAAAAATTATACGCTCAGACCGGGACTTGAACCCGGGACCCTTGGTTCTCTAGACCAAGTGCTCTACCAACTGAGCTACCTGAGCAAATACCGATCTAAACGCAAATCCCTCTCTACATACATTGTAATTCCCGTCCACCAAATGCTATGAAGCCATGCTTCTATCTTGCAAATGACGGCTCCTTTTATTAAGAAGACATATTTGGGAATCATACATTACAGCCAGTACGGCTTTTTCCATGTTTTTATTATTGATTTCGTACATCTCAATGATGGATAAATCATATTTGAAGAGAAAAATTATACGCTCAGACCGGGACTTGAACCCGGGACCCTTGGTTCTCTAGACCAAGTGCTCTACCAACTGAGCTACCTGAGCAAGTACCGATCTAAACGCAAATCTTTCTCTATATACATTGTAATTCCCGTCCACCAAATGCTATGAAGCCATGCTTCTATCTTGCAATTGGCGGCTCCTTTTTATTAAGAAGACATATTTGGGAATCATACATTACAGCCAGTACGGCTTTTTCCATGTTTTTATTATTGATTTCGTACATCTCAATGATTTTTCTCTTCAAATATGATTTATCCATCATTGAGATGTACGAAATCAATAATAAAAAAATACAAATCTATAGTTCTCGTTTTATCCGCCGCCAACGGCCGGCTTCGTTTAGAAGTATCTACATTTGAGAATTTTACACCAACACTTTTATAAGCAGTAAACGATGTTATTTAACATTTTCCAATATTTCACAATAATATTATAATATGATCCATTATTGGAACTGTGTTAAAATAACAGTATTGGAAAATGTTAAATAATACCGTTTACTGCTTATAAAAGTGGTGGTGTAAAATTTTCAAATATAGATACTTCTAAACGAAGCCGGCCGTTGGCGTTGGTAGTGACACCTACCTGACAGCGGATAAAACGAGAACTATAGATTTGTATATGTGGAAAGAATTGTTAGTGTTGTACCAAGTCTAGAATGATGTAGTGGACTACACACTCCTACGGAGTTGGAGAGGTGCACGGTTCGATTCCTGGTTCAGACATTAATTTTTCTTTCACAATATCATTATAATATTATCAATTGATCCATTATTGGAACTGCGTTAAAATAACAATATTGGAAAATGTTAAATAGTTACGGAGTTATTCCTTACATATTCGAGGCTGTTTTAAGAGGACTATGAAAGGCGTATCCTGGCAATATTCAATTATTATTAACCGTGATTTGAGGGAGTTCAATTGTATAGACTATTTAACTCATGCCCCTAATGGGAGTCAATGACCAATCACGTTTCAATGATTTCTGTTTTACAACCAATCAGGGTCGTGTTTCACGAAATATTTATCAGTGTTATATTTACTATATTAAAGAAAGCTCCTCCTTTTTAATATTCTGAACATGTCTGACCATTATTTTGCAGTGACGGAGCCTATAAAAAATACGGCTACCAGATTGTATATATAGTGCATAGATGTCAACACAGGAGTTAATATAAAAAATTTGTAGCAATTTATTATACCACGAAAAAAAAAACACTGTTTGCACTTTCTTAAATGTATTTTTTCCCAGGTAATAATCCAGAAAAATATAATTGTCATATTTACATCATACGACATCAGAAATGAATTAATATACAGTTTGATGTGTTTCATTTTTTTTTCCACTAGAGAGCATTCTTACAATATTGCGTTCCTTTGGCAATAAATAGTATGATCTGGTTGCAGTGATAAACAAAAGAAGCGGACGAAGCATAGCGATCGTTTCTCATTTGTTTTCAAACATCGCCGTTTACATTAAATATATAAATATTTTAAAATAACTATAGTTATATAATGATTTGTCAGTAAACAGCTTAATTTTATTCGTTAAATAGTCCTAACAAATGCCACTTCGTGAGTCGTGAATTTATCGATAATTTGGAAATCACTCGTGGCATTACTTATGATAATCATTTTCTATAGCAAAAATTAGGTTAAGTTGAACCTCAAGAGTATATTTATTGCACTGCTTTATTATTTTATTATCTCTACTGTTGCAGGGGTCAAACATGAATCGAAACATTTGAATCTGAGGATAGAGTTTGTTCAGATTTACTCATGTCTTATTCGTTAAAACGAATGAAGCACTAGGGAGAGGGAGAGGGAGAGGAAGAGAGAGAGAGAGAGAGACCATGTTATTGTCCTCATTCGGCTTCATCAAGCAGAAGGCCTG
Organism: Diploptera punctata; assembly: GCA_030220185.1. Lineage (NCBI taxonomy): Eukaryota > Metazoa > Arthropoda > Insecta > Blattodea > Blaberidae > Diploptera > Diploptera punctata. Next base: position 9,588 of record JASPKZ010008382.1, on the reverse strand, counting down.
TCTTTTATCATCATCATCATCATCGAGCTCCGGAATCAAGACAAGGAACAAGATAGCAAAACAGCAAGAAACAAAATATAATTTCAGTCAAGACGATACAATGAAAAATATAGCAGTAGTCGTTCAAATAATAACATATTTTGGACATTCGACTTTGGTGATTTGTTTCTTACGTTGCTTTAAAGAGTACCTACCTATGATAATGAATTGGAATTTAAAAAAATAGATAGAGGTACTTCGGGTAATTTGGACCCCTGTTTTGAATTTGTTGTTTTTCTTATTTTAATTAAGGGATTTGAATTTTAATTATGGTGAATATCATTAGTGTGTCCACCGCTGTGGTCTCGAGGTAGCGTGCTGCCTTGTCACGCAGCGATCCCCGGTCGGGGCAGTTTTTCTAGGTGAGGTTTTTATCGGGGTTTTTCCTCACCTGTAAAGACAAATGTCAGGAAAACTTTAAGGCCCAAACGGTCCCCGAAATCACATGACCATCATGATCCTTATCATTATCATCATCATCATCATTATCATCATCATCCTTCACCGGTGTGGAAAGCAACGGGAAGCTACCACACCTACAATTCCCTAGTAAATCTGCAAAGCATAGCATGAAAATGCTATGATTGCAGTGAAAGACCTGCCCTTCGGCAGAATTACTATGGATGGATCATTAGTGTTGTAACTATGAAATAGCATTGCTATTTTATTCAAATATTGAAACATCTTCATAATTTATAAACATTTTTACATTACAAGAATGGTCCACTTTAACATCCATATTAGAATACAGTGGACCTCAGAGTCCACTTTACCTTTAAGTCCATTTTTTAATTTATTTACTCTATTAATTTATACAGACAGGCACAGATTAATCTGAAATATTTACGACTGATCATAATTAAAAGGCGTTGATATTTATTTAATGTTTTGAAAAATTGTTGTTGATTATAACATTCACACGTCATTCAACTGCAGACAGCGACGGTCTTTGTATGTAGTAAAATTACAAAGATATTAAATAAAATTAATTCAGTGAACGGTTTTTACAGATAGCATTCTCATTGATAAAATATACGTATTCGTGTAAAGTGGGCTCAGGTCCTCGTGGAGGGTCCACATTAACCGAATTCCTTTGTTATGTTTAATTATTTTATACAGCCACCACGTCACATAATATCAAACCAAACCCGTCAGTATATTAAAACAGCATCTACATAATATAATAAATTTAGGAGTTTTTTCAACATTTGTAATATTCAACAGCAGAAATTAAGAATTGATTCTCAGCTTGAAAAACTTTTAAAGTGGTCATTTTCATAAACATCACAAATAAACCCTTCACCGCACAAAGAATAAAAGAAACTGGCCTTGAACCCGTCAAACTTGATGAGGGGAAGAAGTTAAAATATTTTCTGTACGAGGGCAGCACAAATTAAAGAAGATATTGACAAGGTCCACTCAAACAAGAAGGGTCGACATTACCCGAACTTCCCTATATTTTTTCTTTGTTTGACTAAGTTTCATATGTTTTACCCTGTTTATTTTTTTCCTTTGAGATCAGAAGAGCAGGATATATGCACTTAAACCCAAAGTGGAGATTTAAATCCAGTACCTTCTAGGAATCGAACCCGGATAACCGGAGTGGAATGCAAGGACTCTACCATCCACAACACTTATAAATAATTTAGATGCTGTACGATACAACTTTGATGGATGCATTGGAATTCTTGGATATATTCTTGGAATGTTTCTATGGGTCATGTAAGCTGCATCATGGTCTACCTCAGTGGTCTCGGGATGGAGTCACTGCCTCGTGCGGAGCGGGCCCGGGTTCAATTCCCGATCGCGACAAGTATCCTGAGTGATGTTCTTTTCGGAATATTTCCTCACATGTAAGACAAATAACAGGAAACGTCAAGACCAAAACGGTTCCCGGACATCATCTGGCCATCATTATTATATTCGCCATGTTTAGCATGGGTGAGTTAGTGAATGGTGCACCCCCACTAAAACACAAATTAATAAAATTAAACTAATAATAAATATTATAAGTAACTCCAATTCTTTTTTGGCATGGATTCCCTGAGGTAGTCTCCGCCCAAAAAACCGAATGGGGGCTATTTTCCTCCGGAGAATTTTATCCCAGTGGAACCCATGTCCGCGTTTCTTGAGGTTGTATTTTTATGGTGAAAGATCGTCACTCTTTCGATCAAGGTACTTTTTTCGTCTGGCTTATTCCCTTCGATCTGTCCGACATGAGCAAACCTTTCGGCAACAATTCTGTCGTCAGCATAGCTCTCGGGGGTCATTTAAGCACGCAAGCCACTCCACCAGAAGGTAAAGATACCATGGAGGGATACATGCATAATCACTGAAAAAATCGGCCAAATAAATATTGGTAGGGTCATATAGAAAGAATGGAAGAAAACCGACTTGCAAAAAGAGCTAAAGAAGATAGACCAATGGACGGGAGAAGAACAAGAGGAAGACCAGCCAAGAGATGGATAGACAGTGAATGCACATCCAATACGTCTTCCTCCGAGGAGTGATTTTGGAAACAAACACGATGAAAATCCTAGAAATTATGTTTAATAATAATAATAATAATAATAATAATAATAATAATAATAATAATAATAATAATAATAATAATAATAACAACAATAATAACAACAGCAATAATAATAATAATAATAATAATAATCATCGGTGTATTCTTAAGGAAAAATAAAACTTAAACGTTTATTCTATATTTTTTTGGTATTATACTTTGAAAATAGTGATATTTGGACACAGTTTAGAGACTTATTTTTGACCTGGCAACATTGAATTCAATATTACAGTTAAGTCTCGTAGACTGCGATGGGCAGGACGTGTTGCACGTATGGGGAGTGAAAGACTTGCATGGAAGCTTCTTGTAAGAATGCCAGAGGGAAGGCGCCCAGTTGGTAGACCAAGAATGAGGTAGGAAGATAACATAAAATATGATTTGAGGGAAGTAGATTATACAGAAAATTGTTGTAAAACTTTAGCTCGGGATAGGGATGTATGGAGAGCTTATATCCGCGTGGCTATGAACTACGATATGGGTTCGAAAGTGCCAATGAGTTAGTTAATACATTAAAACGCTTGTAATGAGGGGGAAAAGTAGGATGTTTAATGAATTGGAGAGAGCAATTCCTTCACGAGGGGAAACCAAGGAACCATCCATTCTCCTGATGACCATGCAAGCAGCGAAGCAACGTAAATGCAAAATGTAAACTTTGCGCTGTATAAATCATTGCAACACATGCTGGACCGGGATTAAACCTTTCGTATAAAAAATCCAACATGGGTTTTATACCAACGTAAAATTCAGTTATTTTAACTTACCCTATATTGGGTTGGTTTTATTTGTTCAAAGTTTCAAACCGGTCGTAATTTGTAGGTTTTAATATGGAATGAATATTATAAATCAAATGTCCACGTGTTTGAATTCCTATTGGATATTTTGCTTGTGTTTATTGGTATCTGGAAACACTGTTTTGCTACGTTCAAAGGGCCATTCATTATGTAAAAACGCTCTTAACCCTTAAATTGTCAATACAATATTTTCTCGTGCCAGTTATTTAAATGTTCCGGACCGCAAGGAAAATAAATTCATGTTAAACTGTGTTATTATTATACATTATTGCGTAATTTGACATAAATTTAAGTAATTTTTACTCGTTTGTCTTTCTATTGATCTAAAAACAATATTAAATAAATTAAATCAATGTATCCAATAAGATACATTTTTAATTTAAGGGTTAAATAAACTCTATGAATTATTACTGTTATTCTAACTCATTAAGCTGCAAAGTGAGTGCAGAAGTATTTTTATACGGGGGGGGGGGGGTGAAAGAGGCTACAGGACGCATGGCTACGAAAATAAGCATTGTGTTGTAAGAGCTCAGTTGGTAGAGCGGTGAACTCTAGTGGTATATAATTTCAGTAAACCATAGGTCGCTGGTTCAAATCCGGCTGGGAGGATTTTTGTCAGTCGCCGTGGCGTAGCCGATAGAGTCCCTACCTTCCACTCCGGCGACCCGGGTTCGATTCCCGGCGGGGTGGGGGATTTTTAATCTCCACCTTGGGTCTGGGTGTGTGTCTTGTCCTTGTGTCTACGTGTGAGAATAACAGGAAGTTAACAAGAAGGTAAAACAAGAAGGAAAAAATGGAAAAAAAAAATGCTCTCTCCGTTATTTTTTTAATAATAATAATAATAATAATAATAATAATAATACTTTTATTTATTCTGGCAGAATTAAGGCCATAAGGCCCTCTCTTCCACTCAACCAACACAAATACAAATAAATATTTGACAAATATAGATATGCACTATACTAATTATAAACAGTTAAAGATACAATAAATGTAGCAAAGTAAATGTCATGTACAGACAACATTTTATAGGGTAATAACAATAATGATACGATAATAATAATAATAATAATAACAATAATAATAATAATAATATAAATATGATACATTATACGGGAAACACCAATTAATATATATACCTCACACTGGATAATAATGAAGTCGAGTTTAGAGCAAATATAAATTTAGATTTCTTTTAAAAGATGCCAATGTCCGGCAGCCCCTTATTTCTGGTGGTAGGGAATTCCAGTTGCGAGAAGTGGAGATGGTATATGACATGGAGTGATGTGATGTCCTATGTTGCGGTATATTAAGTAAGAGACTATGTTGTGATCTTGTGTTTAAGTTATGGTTTGAGGATAGATACTGGAAACGAGATGATAAATAATTGGGAATCGAGATATGTAGGATCTTAAATAGGAGATTTAGACAGTGCGATTTTCTTCTCTCTTTTAGATGTAGCCATGACAATTCGTGGAATAATGGAGAAATGTGATCGTATTTTCGAACATTAAATATGAATCTGATGCACATATTATGGACACACTGCAGTTTGTCCGACAATCCGTCACTTATGTCAGTTAGTAGAACGTCACAGTAGTCAAAATGCGGCATCACTAAGGTTTGGATTAAAATTCTTTTAAGAGTTGTAGGAAGCAAGCCAAGTGCATTAGAGGTTGAAATGGTAATTGAAAAATTGAAGATGTATAAAGCATCAGGTTCAGATGAGATCCAGCAGAACTGATAAAATCAGGGGGAGAAAAATTGATAGACAAGATACGCTGGTTGCTTAGTATGATTTGGGAAAAAGAAGCTCTTCCAGACGAATGGAAGGAATCAATTATCGTACCAATTTATAAGAAAGGAGATAAAACTGATTGCAACAACTATAGGGGCATCTCTTACTTTCAACTTCGTACAAAATTCTAACAAATATATTAGTAAGCAGACTTACTCCCTATATTGATGACGTTCTAGGAGATCATCAATTTGCATTTAGAAGAAACAGGTCTACAACAGATCAGATTTTTAGTATAAGACAGATTTTAGAAAAGAAATGGGAATATAATGGTACTGTACATCAACTATATGTAGACTTCAAAAAAGCGTATGATTCAATTAAGAGGTAGAAGTTATATAGTATCCTGCTGGAGTTTGGAATTCCTAAAAAGTTAGTTAGACTTATTCGAATGTGTCTAAATGGCTCAACGAGTAGGGTGCGTGTAGGCAAACAGTTTTCAGACACTTTTGAAATCCAGAATGGGTTAAAGCAAGGAGATGCACTATCTCCTCTACTATTTAATTTTGTACTAGAGCATGCCATTAAATCTTTAGAGAATGAGGAAGGCTTACAACTCAATGGTATTAATAAGCTGTTAGTTTATGCTGATGATGTAGTACTACTGGCCGATAGCGAGGAGATACTAAAGGCCAACACGCACACACTATTGAGTAACACTAAGAAATTAGGACTAGAAGTAAATATCAGTAAAACTAATATAATGGTCACACGTAGAAATACATTATATAATGGAAATGGACAGCTAATGACAAATGAGGGAAATTTTGAGGAATTGGCTGAATTCAAATACCTAGGAACAATAATCACAAATAGGAATGAGATGCACAAAGAAATTAAACATAGGCTCAATTCTGGAAATGCATGCTATTATGCATTGCAGAGACTTTTGATGTCCCAACTCCTTTCAAAAAACGTTAAGCTGAAAATATATAAAACTATTGTTCTACCAGTTATATTATATGGGTGCGAAACATGGACTCTTACTTTAAGGGAGGAAAGGAGATTACGAGTATTTGAGAATAAAGTTCTTAGGAAAATTTTTGGACCAAAGAGAGATGAACAGACAGGTGAATGGAGAAGACTACATAACAATGAACTACATGGTCTTTATAGGAAGCCAGATATAATAAGAACAGTTAAGTCCCGTAGACTGCGATGGGCAGGACATGTTGCACGTATGGGGAATGAAAGACGTGCATGGAAACTTCTTGTAGGAAAGCCAGAAGGAAAACGCCCAGTTGGTAGACCAAGAATGAGGTGGGAGAACAACATTAACTATGATTTGAGGGAAGTAGATTATACAGGGAATGATTGGAAAACATTAGCTCAGGATAGGGATGTATGGAGAGCTTATGTCCGCGCGGCCATGAACCTACGGGTTCGATAGTGCCAGTGAGTAAGTAAGTAAGTAAGTAAGTTGTAGGAAGCAAACTTTACTTTTTGTCTGTGATTACCCGCTGTTTCATCTGTTTATTTGTCTCTTGTTTACTTTTTTCTTTTATCTATGACACTTAGGGACACACATAGATATCTAAAAATGGTCAACAGTAATGGAATACAAACGTATCTTTTTAGTAAAAAATTCTTAAGGCTGATACCGAGATTCGAAGTTGGAGTCTCTTCTCTATAGACCAAAAAAGTAATGAGATCAGTAAAAAATCACTTTCAACCTTTGGCACACGAACTCACGATAACTTTGGTTAATTTCTTTTTTCGCTAGAGTATGGAAAACTATAGGAGAAGGCAAATCAAATTTCGCTAAACACATTTCAGAAAGCGGCCACAGTTTCAACAATGTCAAGTATACACAGAGAAAACAAGACACAAAATTAACATTTTAGAAGAAATCGAAATTATCAAGGAGGCCAAGAATACAAACATTCTCAACGAAAATATGCCTAATATTTGAAGACAAAACTTATAGACTGCTCAACACCAACGTAAAATCAGCCCTCTATGGTTGCGAAGCATGAAATGTTACAGAGCAACAAATAAAAAGTTTCAGACCTTTGTAAACAGATGTTAGAGGCGTATTTTAAATATAAGAGGGCGGGAAATAATATAAAATGAAGAACTGCGGATAAAAATCAACCGATTTTAAACCACACATTAGACAGGTATAGTCCCTGAGGGCTAAAGTGTCTAGAATATTTTAGAAAGAGAAAGAGAGTACTCACCATCTTCTTTCTCACTCATACGCATATCTCTTCACGGTGACAGCGGTAGGGCAGACACTCCCTGCAGTGAACATAGATCAGTGGTGGCATTCCCTTCTTCTAAAGATTCTTCCTGCCAAGTTTCTATGTCTTCATTTTGAGTTTCATCGTCGTCAAGCACAATACTCGATACAATATTTAAAGTTACAGCTAAACTTTCTAACTCAGATACCATTTTGTTAAATTTTTAATTTTACACTAATATAATATCTCACAAACTACAAACGAACTCTGAAACAGTCGCCACTGACAAAAATTACGTGAACAAAAGTGACTGGGCGAAAGTGGGGGGTGGAGTTTTTCTAGCATTCCTAAGTAATTTTACAAGGGTAGACCATTATAGTACACATGTCACTCAGACGTCTAGCGAAGGGTGGAAGAACAGTTCTCTAGACAAGGATAGCAGAAATCATGCCAACTTACAACTTTTACACTATAGAATCGACGCAATATATAGTCCAGTTCTGGAAACTGCAGCCGTTATGCTGAAACCAAAGGCGCGTGGCAGGAGGGAACATTTCCGTGTAGGGGAGGGAACTATACTCCAGTTCTGGAACTTGGTTAAACCAAAGACGCGTGGCAGGGGGGGAACTAGTATCCATGCAAAAAGCATTTTCCTCTTATTATTATTAATATTAATATTATTATTATTATTATTATTAATATTACTATTATTATTAATATTATTATTAATAGTATTATTATTAGTATATTATTATTATCATTATCATTATTATTATTATTATCATCATCATTATCATTATCATCATCATCATCATCATCATCATCATCATTATTATACTAAAAGCTTAGTATCACGAAATTAGAGTTTGTTATTTATATATATATATGTATAACCATCCATAGTAATTTTGCCCGAGGGTAGTTCTTTCACTGCAATCATAGAGCATTTTTCATGCTATGCTTCCAGCTTTACTAGGGAATTGTAGGTGCGGTAGCTTTCCGTTGCTTTCCACACCGCTGAAGGATGATGATGGTGATAGCCATATGATTTTGGGGACCGTTTGGGCCTTAAAGTTTTCCTGACATTTGTCTTACAGGTGAGGAAAAACCCCGATAAAAACCTCACCCAGAAAAACTGTCCCGACCCGTGGATCGAAACCGGGCCCGCTGCGTGACAAGGCAGCACGCTACCTCGAGACCACAGCGGTAGACTATATATATATATATATATATATATATATCATTATCATCATCATCTGGTATCATGGCAGCTGCCGCCGTCTTCCGGAAACCAAACGCCATTCCTCTCTGCCCATCCATTGATCTTCCTCTATTCCTCTGATATTCATAGCTCCTTGTACCCCTTCAATCCAAGTTTTCTTCGGTCTTCCTCTCTTCCTCCTTTCCATTGGGATCCATTCCATAAGAATTTTTGACAATCTTTGCTCTGGCATTCTTTTGACATGATCACTCCACTGCAATATTTTCTTTTCTATAATGTGTGTATATATACATATATATAATTACGTAGAATACAGTACATTACCCTGCAGATAGATATTTTAATATAACTTTATTTAGGCTGCCTTTGTTTTATTTTTTCTGTATCTCTGCATGAGTATTGTAGATATAGAATTTTAGGTCCCTTTAAGAATGAGTGCATATTGAATTGAATATAATTTCGAAATGTATTATGAATTTTTGCTGTCCTATCTAACAAATGAAAGAAAAAAAATGGAGTGAAACGAGAAGCGGAGGAGGGGGTAGAAACAGAGATGAAAGAGTGATTGAAGTAGCGAAGATGAGAAAAATTGAAATTCCGTAGAAAGAGAGAGAGAGGTATGCAAGTTTGTACCATTTATTTAAATTACGGGATAGCAATATTTTACAGTTATGCTGTTTTCAGTTCTCCCGACTTGACGATTTATGTACTCTTCTCTCATCCCTGAGTGTTCTCTGCGTAAAAAAAATATACACATAATGTACACACATACAGGCCTACTTGCATCACACAACTCAAAAAAGACTTTTTAATATCAGAACGTGACAGCTAATTTAAAACCCACTTTTGATATCTTTGCTTCTAAGAAAACAAACGAACTTGAATTTTAATATCGCGTTTCTTCTTATCAGTACATTTTTTTTCCCCACGTTTCAATGCTTTTTTCTTTTTACTCTCTCTCCTCTTTCTCTCTCTCTCGCTCC